>BLKM01000661.1:726703-771703 GCA_013340265.1 Coptotermes formosanus | reverse complement strand
TACCAGTGCATTATTGTGTTAAGTTCAAAGAAGTGCCGCTTCTAATCCATTGGCGAACGCTGTTCTAAACTTCTTTTCCTCGTCGGATGGAAAATTCACTTCAATACAAAAGACGAACATTACAACAGTCCAAAACAAGGAGAAAAAATGAGAGTTAAACAAGAATTAACAGGATTGCCAACGCTGCACTCAGTGACGTAGCACGAAAATTCAGCAAGCCGTTCTTTACTTTCGAAATGGCACAAATTTCAAGAAACAGGTGTAAAGGTCCTGAGGAAGACCAAGCACCAAAGGTGCAGTGAGATGCGCGTGGAGACAGTGCCTGAACTGTCACAGTACCGCCACTTGCTCACTGGTTTTACTTTAGGCTGTGTTGCCGAACAGTGTTTATAACTATGTGGCAACACTGTGTTTGAGCATCAAGCCTAAAGACGGGGACCGATCGTACCCCCAAAAACCCAGTGTTATACCTAACATATTAATTTGAATAAATTAGACGATGGGAAAGTGCACATGCTAATGCCAGTAGTTCTGATATTCCATCGTCAAAACCTTACAGAAGAATTCAACCAATCCGTTAATGCTGTATAGGGAAATAATCGCTCTTTGTTCTGAGATCCACACAAAACACATAAATACACTGTGTGGGCAGAACGTAGAATTATATTTAAAGACCCAGTCCGTACCGCGCAGTAAACACACTCCGTCTCGGTTATAAAAACCAGTCAGTTAATGCTGTATAGGGAAATAATCGCTGTTTGTTCTGAGATCCACACAAAACACATAAACACACTGTGTGGGCAGAACGTAGAATTATAGGCATAAATACCCAGTCCGTACCGCGCAGTAAACACACTCCGTCTCGGTTATAAAAACCAGTCAGTTAATGCTGTGTAGGGAAATAATCGCTGTTTGTTCTGAGATCCACACAAAACACATAAACACACTGTGTGGGCAGAACGTAGAATTTTTGAATGGTAAACCTGGCGGTACGTAAAGTAACCACGAGGACACAAAGCGATAAAACTCTCCCAGGAATGCTGCGGGCTGTCAAAGCAGGTCCTGGGTTCCCTGTCGACAGTTTGAGTGACAATAGTCTGCTATGATGGTGCATTTTGCAAGCGCTAAGCCTAACGGTGCCCAGACGCGTCCTCTGGTGTTACGCTAACATCCCGCTTCCTGTTTTGTGCCGCTGCAATCCACAGGATTTTAATATTTCTCTTCTGTAGAATCTTCATAGCTTTATGGCTGCAGGTACAAAAGGAAGCCACATTCTTTAGAAAATATCACAGACGCTGCGTCTCGTCTGACTTTTTATTGCTCACAGGAGCAGTTCCAGCACAAAAGGAAAATCGGCAATCCTCTTACGTTTGTCTGTCCGTCCGCAAGGGACTAGAGGCATTTATAAGCACAGACATCTGTTGCGGAGGCCTTATTGTTCTGTTGTGACAGTTGTCAAATTTCACCACTTATGCCACCGCTATTGCATCACATTTCTCGCTACGCGACGTTTTAAACTAGGCTAAACCATTCGTCAGACAGGATCATTACATATATATATACACATATATATATATATACATATATATATATTGCTTTAAATTGCAGGAAGTGGCTTATATAGTCCTGTGACAAACGAAAAATATGTGACTGCAATACTATAGACAGGCTCCGGGCTATGACACACGCCTAAAACATTTTCGTCTTCTCATTTCTACTCTGTTCCTGATCTCACTTTCAGGCACGTTTCCACGACTGGAATATCTGCTAATTACACCTCTGCTGCAAGAACTCAGTTAAAATCAAAATCACTTCCACGCCAGCATAAGAGTGATGTCTTAAACTGCTTTACTGTTTTCACTGAGTTGGACGATCCGGACTTCGAATGTCGACAGGGGAAAGAGATTTTCTCTTCTCCGAAACGTCCAGACCAGGTCTGGAGCACAACCAACTTCTCACTCAACGGTTATCGGGGGAACTCTCCCCGGCAGTAAAGCGGCCAGGGTGTGAGGCTCACCAAACACTTCCATCTAGGTGCAAGGTTAAGAATAGGTGGAGGTAAACCTCCACTCATCCTACGTGACTTCGTGGCGTGTGTAGGAAAAATGTTCTTTGCCTTTCATCGAAATAAGTTGTTTAGGTGGGAGGCTTAATTCATGTAAGCAGCGGCACGTGCAGGGTGATCCTTCCGTTTCATCACATTTCAGCTTGCGAGTGCACCTGGTGCCGCAGTGTTGCACTGCGCCAACTCACACAAACAGCTGACAGAACAGAGGCGACGGAGCATCAAAACTGAAGGAAAGCAGATCTAATCATATTAAGTATACGCCTAATTACACGTACCGCCAGGTTTAACATTCAACAATTCTACGTTCTGCCCACACAGTGTGTTTATGTGTTTTGTGTGGATCTCAGAACAAACAGCGATTATTTCCCTATACAGCATTAACTGACTGGTTTGTATAACCGAGACGGAGTGTGTTTACTGCGTGGTACGGACTGGATCTTTAACATTCAACAATTCTACGTTCTGCTCACACAGTGTATTTATGTGTTTTGTGTGGATCTCAGAACAAACAGCGATTATTTCCCTATACAGCATTAACTGACTGGTTTGTATAACCGAGACGGAGTGCGTTTACTGCGCGGTACGGACTGAACCTTCGTTCCCCACTCAGCATTATGTCAGATCTGAGGTTCCCACGGCGGTGACTGCAGAAATTTCTGTCTCGTGGCGTTAGACGCTGTGCACTTTGGTAGAAGTGCACCGGCGTTTCGGAGAAACATATTGCTTCCACCAGCAGAGTAACGAAATATGAATGTATTCACCGCGCAGTAGCTGTGAGAAGTTGGCGTTGACTGTACACACACACACACACACACACACACACACACACACACACACACACACACCACCACCACCATTCAAACATTTCTAATCACAGCTGTTCCCTGTGACACTGACGGGTCTATCTGAATACAACCGACGCACTAAGCCCACGCAGCAGTCCGCCTTGCCGTACTTAACCCCTCATGCAGTCGAGCAGTCAGGGGGTTTCAACACCGCATCCACAGCGACTCACCAACAGCTTAGGTCCATAGCCAGCCCTATCCAATCGTCATACCAAGCAGGCGGGTGTACTGACTGGCTACTGGTCCGTATTCCTGGAATGTCCCTTCGAAGCCCGGGTGCGACACAGGCCGGCATGGCGGAGGTTTGCCTCAGGCCCTCCAAGCAAATACCAGCCCAGCACCTCAGTTATGCCACGACCGACTCCGTCCAAATCCCTTCCAATTCATCACTCTCCACACGCTTCAACATCGCCTAAACACAGACCGCGATGCTGACAGCGCCATGAAAAATCATTAAGTCCAACTTTGATATTATGCAACAAATGGGCTCTGGATTTGTTCGCTTCACGTCTTCCCGTGTGTGCTACACGTCCTGCCCATGTATTGTGTCGGCATTAGACTGTCTCAGTTACGCGATCATCTCATCCCGCCTTCGGCTACTAAATTTCACGACAGATCCGTGACTGCAGGCTTCCGCCGCTATGACAAACGTCAGGAAGTGCAGATGGGACCGATACGTTGTTCCGAAACGTCGGTACAGGGTTACCATTCGACGCTGCGTAATATCGCAGACGAGCGCAGATTCCGATGGCCAGAGGACCTGCCTGGCGCTGATTGCGCATTTTGAATGAACTAATTAACATGATCTGTAAAACGCGACGACATTAATGTTTAATGTGCCTATGAAATATAAACAGGTCGCATTGTTAAAGCCGGAAATACATTCAAAAGGCTGTGCGTGCAATAAAATTAATCAATACTGGCTTTGAATTCAATTATCAACATTAGATTACATAACTTGGCTAGGATAATCCGTTTCGCAACATTAATAAAGTAAATTATGGTCTAATGGAGTCTGGATAAACAAACAGACAAATGTTTGGAATCGCTTTGATCAACACGCACAGTCTGTTCACGGAAACCAAGTACAGGATGGCTATGAAGCAGCGAGCCTTCTGGACAGGCTGTAATTTCGTATCGAACATACACACAACAAAGCAGTCGGCCATTGTTCTAGTTTGTCCTCACATACGTCATACGTGCAAGTTCATAATTATTCCGCTAGTGGCGTAACAATCGCACTGTAATAGGTACCAAACGTAATTTAACACAAAACGATCTCCAAATGCCCACCTCTTCTCACTTGCAGTTAAATGCGTTACCTGTGTGCCGCCTCCCGAACGCGACACACGTCCCACATGCAGGCAGTTTCATCCCACACTCGCAGCAGCATGTCCTGGCCGACTGTCGTTACAGCTTGCTGGACCCTGTCTTTCAGTTTCTGGATATACTACAAAAATTCTGAACTCACACGTATGTGGAAAAAACGCGAGTGATGGAAAACAGTTTTGTAACAAAAAGGGTTTCCCGCTTTTGTTCTGTATGCAATGTTGCAGGCCCTCCAAATCACCCGTTCATATGTAGCCACTCTATGTCACTGCGATAAGCTACTGACAGTTTCACCGCAAGCATAAAAGTGTTTTAACCCTATCTAGTATTAACTTCTCAAAAACGCCACGCCAGCGGGCTGCGTGCACATACAATAAACTAAACTTTAACACAAGTGCCATTTCCCAGTAAATATTTGTAGTTTTCCACCGTCGACCAAATGTGTGAACTCGCATATGACTGGCAGACGCAGCAATAAAGTGCTGTATAATCCGTCGTTTCAACGCACAAACATTCACACAGTCGAGAGAGTCTGATGAAAATATGAAACTGTTGACTGCAAAGCGTGCACAGGTACATTTAAACAGCACAAATTACGAACGGCGTGTAAAATGTTATTAGCCAACAATGTCACATTTGACCCAGCTGAAGAACTGAGAACAGTGCAGCGCGTAACAAGCTGCACAGATATCTCGCCCACACACCTGCCTGCCATGCAGACCCTGACTGTCGTACTGTTTACAGTACATCTGGCCACAAAACTGTACATCAACGCCGTTTCTTTCCTTTCTATACACACTGCCATTCACCAACAGTCAAAAATAAGTCATCGACATAACGTTCTGAGGGTGTAGACAGCCTGCATTGCCCTCTGGTGCCCTGTAGTGTTGCTTGCAGTCAGGGTTGCATAAGTTAAAGAATACGAGCATAAAACGACAGCATTGCACTATAAAGCACATTTCAGGCAGTACTGCAGTACCGAATTTTGTCGAAAACATCCACAGAGTAGGCTTGTCTCTAGATAGCAGCACTGCTTCTTGTATATTAACCCATCAAACTCAACACTTCGTTATAGTGCGGCTTTTCAGGACTTCGCGTTCACGGCATTCATATTGAGTGAAACAGTAATTTGAAAGCATACCTCAGGGGTTATGTGCTGGACTGGATCAGAGCGAGATAATGTGCTCGACTGGATCAGAGGGAGATCATGTGCTGGACTGGATCAGAGGGAGATTATGTGCTCGACTGGATCAGAGGGAGATCATGTGCTGGACTGGATCAGAGGGAGATTATGTGCTGGACTGGATCAGAGGGAGATTATGTGCTAGACTGGATCAGAGGGAGATTATGTGCTTGACTGGATCAGAGGGAGATGGAGCGCAGTCCTTGAAGTGTTATCAGTTTCTCAGCTATTCGCGAAATTCCCCGCATTTTATGAAACCCCAAGTTCATTACCGTTTCACAACAGCCTGCAATAATCCCTATCCTGAGCCAGATTATTACAGTCTATGACCTTCCAAAGTACTTAACATCAGTTTTAATATTATCCTCCCACCTAAACCTAGGACTTTGAAGTTATTTCTTTCATTCAGGCTTTCCAACCAAAACCCTTTATGCACATGTCTTCTCCCCATACGTGCCACATGCCCTGCCCATCTCATTCTTTATTTGATCACCTGAATAATATTTGATGGGGAGTACAAACCAAAATGCTCATCGTTGTGCAATTTCCTCCTCTTACCTCCTCCCTCTTAGCCCCATCTGTCTCCCTCAGCACCCTACTGTCGAACACACCCAGCCTACGGCCTTCCGTCAACGTGACACACCAAGTTCCGCACTCACACAAAACAGCATGCAACATTACAATTGCGTATATTTGAATATTCTTAGTTTTGTATTTCAAACGGTAAGAAAAAAGACCATAAACCGAACGATAGCCTACTGGCTTATACTAAATGTAGTTACAGATGTTGTTACAAATGTAGCTACAAATGTAGTTACAACTGTCGTTACAAATGTAGTTACAACAGTGGTTACAACTGTAGTTACAACTGCAGTTACAACTGTAGTTACAAATGTAGTTACAACTGTCGTTACAAATGTAGTTACAACTGTAGTTACAAATGTAGTTACAACTGTAGTTACAAATGTAGTTACAACTGTGGTTACAACTGTAGTTACAACTGTAGTTACACAAATGTAGTTACAACTGTAGTTACAAATGTAGTTACTACTGTCGTTACAAATGTAGTTACAACTGTAGTTACAACTGTCGTTACAAATGTAGTTACAACTGTGGTTACAACTGTAGTTACAAATGTAGTTACAACTGTGGTTACAAATGTAGTTACAACTGTAGTTACAACTGTAGTTACAAATGTAGTTACAACTGTAGTTACAACTGTAGTTACAAATGAAGTTACTACTGTAGTTACAAATGTAGTTACAACTGTGGTTACAAATGTAGTTACAACTGTGGTTACAAATGTAGTTACAACTGTGGTTACAAATGTAGTTACAACTGTAGTTACAAATGTAGTTACAACTGTAGTTACAAATGTAGTTACAACTGTAGTTACAACTGTAGTTACAACTGTAGTTACAACTGTAGTTACAAATGTAGTTACAACTGTAGTTACAACTGTGGTTACAAATGTAGTTACAACTGTGGTTACAACTGTAGTTACAACTGTGGTTACAACTGTAGTTACAACTGTAGTTACAGCTGTGGTTACAAATGTAGTTACAAATGTGGTTACAAATGTAGTTACAACTGTGGTTACAAATGTAGTTACAAATGTAGTTACAACTGTAGTTACAACTGTAGTTACAAATGTAGTTACAAATGTAGTTACAACTGTAGTTACAAATGTGGTTACAACTGTAGTTACAACTGTAGTTACAAATGTAGTTACAACTGTGGTTTCAAATGTAGTTACAACTGTCGTTACAAATGTAGTTACAACTGTAGTTACAAATGTAGTTACAACTGTAGGTACAGCTGTGGTTACAAATGTAGTTACAACTGTAGTTACAACTGTCGTTACAAATGTAGTTACAACTGTAGTTACAACTGTCGTTACAAATGTAGTTACAACTGGAGTTACAAATGTAGTTACAACTGTAGTTACAAATGTAGTTACAACTGTAGACCTCTACACCGTCGGTAAGTCTGTCTACGTAAAGGCCATAATGAAAAAGCCTGTCGTGGCCAACTTTACAACACCACCCTGCCATTTGCCTGGCGGCAATTCACGACGTCAGTCGGTTTATCGGCAGAGTCTTGATGTATACGGTGACGAGTTGTTAGCCCCTCGCCCAAATCCCAAGCTAGAGGACCACCCTTTGTCGAACATCCTTGACCCTTATTCGATGCATTCGCAGGCACCCTCCATGTCTGTAGGCAGGCACCACCTGGTGGTGGAGAAGGGAAACGCGCAAACAGTTTGGTGAGCAAACTGAAGAGAAGAGACCACTTAAACGACCTGAACGAAAAGGGGAAGATAATACTCGTATTAAAACAAATCTTAAGGAAACAGAATTGGAAAGCGTGGTCTCGATTTGTCTCTCAGCATAGGAACAAGTGGCGAGCTCTAGTGAACACGGTAATGAACGGTCGGGTTGCATATACTGCTAGGAACTTTGTGACCGGCTCAGGAAGTGTTAGCGTCTCAAGACGAATGTCGATCTGTGCAGTCAGTCAGTCAGTCAGTTAGTTAGGTAGTCAGTTAGTTAGCTAGTTAGCTAGGTTCCAATTCGTTCGAATCAGTAGCCACGCAACTTGCAGCCCAGTAAAGCAGACTATATATCCATGCAGTTTCACGGAACTAAGCCCTTAGAAGTCCATTGAGTCACGTGACAGTGTACTCTGTCCACCCACAAGCCAGTTCTAATGAAGCCATCGCGTTTTACGAATGATTTATTTTTCGTAATAAGCCCGTTACAACTTTCAAAACGGAATGAATTTGTGGTGCCGTACATGTATGTATATCGAGTGCTTGTTTTATGTTCGTGAAAACAGTACCAGTTTGTGGTGACATCAATGGGACGCCCGGTCTGCGTAAAACGCGGTGAACCAGTTTAATTTCCGGTCGGTGGCGCTTCCAGTGTTGACCACAGTAACTAACATACTGCAACAACGACACCAGTCCACGAAATTAAAACTTTTATATGATACAAACAAAGTGCTTCTCCTGTGGAAATATTTTATGGACTGTAAGTTTAAATTAAGTGTATCACCCTTCACGTATGTGAAGTATTAATACACGGAGTTCTTGTGACATGTGGACAACACATCCGTGACCCAGCCATCACCAAGCGCAATGCTGTTCATCGGAATTCTCTTGCATTTATAAGATCTGAAAAAAGACACTGGCAGCTTCACTGTTCCCACTTGTTCCATAGCCACAAACACACACCCACACATAACTCAAATATTTCACAAAATTACCCACAAGGTACTCAGTGGCGCGGTATACATGCTTTGACCACGGCGTTCTTTACTAGCGGAATATCATACAGTTCAGCGGTACACGTGCAAATGTAATTTAATTGACACTCGAAACTAAACCACAGCCTCTCCTGCGCCTGTTTTCACGACTCGCAAGCACCCAGACCCAGTAAATTGTTGCGGCCATTTTCTCTACCAAAATCTGTACAAATCGGTCAAAAATGCATAAAACACGTTTCTACCTTCGTTTAGACCCTAAAGCCAAGTGTGGCTGTCAGTGTACTGATTCTCACGGAACATGCAACAGCCAGGCGGCACTGTAGGGAGATCCTCTGCACGGAACATACAACAGCCAGGCGGCACTGTAGGGAGATCCTCTGCACGGAGCGTCGACCAGATCGGCGAGAATTGCAAAACATGTTTACACAGTCGCCTGCGCACTCAGTAAGGTGTGACACGCACTCAGCAAGGCGTGACACGCACTCAGCAAGGCGTGACACGCACTCAGCAAGGCGTGACACGCACTCAGTAAGGCGTGACACGCACTCAGTAAGGTGTGACACGCACTCACCAAGGCGTGACACGCACTCAGTAAGGCGTGACACGCAGTCAGTAAGGCATGACACGCACTCAGTAAGGTGTGACACGCACTCAGTAAGGTGTGACACGCACTCAGACGATTTTCACGAAAGTCAAACCTGTTCGAAAGTTTTGTGAAGAATTCGTATAATGAATTTTAAAAAAGTTTAACGAACGACTTACTTTCTGACACTGGCACAGACAGACGGGCGGACACAATTTCTTCACATAAGGCGTTCCCGTTTTCCGTCGCAATGGACACCAAAACGGGCCCAATGGACCCCAAAACGGGCCCACCCGCTAGTACTTGAAGCCCAGCACAGTAGGTAGTTACGCAGCAAGTGCGCGCGCAGAACTGTCCACTGGGGGGTGACCTTGAGGCTATATTTATTGTATGTTTGATTTTTAGAAGTTATGTTAAAAAACTCATGCTGTAAGCACAACATAACAACATAACGCTGTCTGCACTGCGTTTGTAGACATACAAATGTAACTACACGTTCCATGACTCAATCACGCGGTCCTGTCTTCTTGTTTTTTCACTTTCATTAATTTACGTGTATTTTTCACAATTCTAACGTACCGGTCACCAGCCGGTTTCAGTGACTGATGTCAGCTGAAGGGCAAAACACGTAAAACTTTTGATATCATAATATCTACAAAATTTGCGTTTTTTAAGTTTCGGTTTTTGGGGGTTTGAGGGGCTGCAATCCGACAGCCCCCTTGGGTGCGCCCCTGTTACATGGACTGCATCCGCTGGCCAGCAGATGAACAATTTTGACTTTCCCCTGTCAACGAAACCCCGCCGTGTCACAAAATTGCGGGGAGCATAAGAGGAAGTGCTGAAGGTATCCGGCATATCTGGCGAGTGGGTTTATGTAACCTGCATAAATACACTGAATAGACAGCTTCGAAATGAACAGAAATATATAAAATGGAAAATCCTGCTGTAAAAATACCGAATAGACAATAATCCCATCTAAATACAACAGGGCACCAAGCAGTCGTGTCGCAATATCCGGTACGAATTTAATGCGATTTATGTGCTCGCGGTACGCCACACAACTGTACAACTTGCCTGTCAGAACCAGCGAACCGTCAACCATAGCCTGTCCACTTTAGGCCCCAGTCGGCTACTTTGGTGCTTCAGAATTGCAAGCATCAAAAAATCAGCAGCAGGTGACGTTCGGAGAATGCCTGCTGCCTACAAGATAAAGGCTGAAATACACACAAGTACAGCTTTGCCTGTTGTTTTGTATGAGTGTGAAACTTGGTCTCTGACTTTGAGTTGAAGAACGCAGACTGAGGATGTTCGAGAATAGGGCGCTGAGGGGGATATTTGAACCTAAGATCGAGGAATTAATGTGGGACTGGAGAAAACTACATAATGAGGAGCTTCATTATTTGTACTGCTCACCAGGTATTGTTAGAGCGATAAAATGAAGGACGATGAGATGGGCCAGGCATGTGGCACGGAAGGGGGAAAGGCGAAATATAAACCAGGTGTTGGTGGGAAAACCTGAAGGAGCGGGACCACTTGTAAGACCTAGGCGTAGATGGGAGAAAATATTAGAATGAATATTAAAGAAACAGCGTGGGAGAGTGTGGAGTGGATTTATGTGGCTCAGTGCAAGGAAAAGTTGTGGGCTGTTGTGAACACGGTAATGAACATTCGCGTTGTATAAGGTCCAGAGAATTTGTTGGCTGTGTGAGGAGGCACGAGCTACTGAAGGAGGACTCTGCGCCGCGGATTTGGCTTCTAAATTAAATGTTTCGGTAATGAACTGAAAATAAATTCGCTTTGCAAAATACTGACACCAAGTGCAACTGCACACCCTGCAACATCTGTCCCGCGTTCACACTGCTGAGTGTTCACATCTTCAGAAGTGAACGGTAACGTAGTCATGTGACCCATGTGCGTGCAACACCGAGCTGTGGAGAAACGAGAAGAAAGCAGATGTAACAAAGGAAAGCTCAAGACGGTGGAAGTGAGAGGGTCGAATGAAACAACATGGGAAAGCAGAAACAAAGGTAAGTAAGAAACCGATGAAATAAATGAGTAAGGCACGGAAAAGAAGAAAAAAGAAGTAGGCTCGCTTAACTGAAACAACGTGTTTGTTAGACGTGGCGTGTGTCCGCGCTTAACTGAAACAACGTGTTTGTTAGACGTGGCGTGTGTCCGCGAACGGAGGCAGACACTTGCAGCACTGCATTCACACAGGGTAGTGAAGCCTGATATTAACTGCAGTACACCGAACTAAAACGCATGGACCCCAGCTCACGGCAAAGTGGAATAGCGGCGAACACTGCACTGCCTGGCGTCACGCGAGACATTCTGAGACGATTATGATGCGAGTGTTCTGACGAAATAACGCCCTTTCTTTCTAATGCCACTGTTTATGGTGGCGTGTCGGCATGAGTCAGCTACACAGGCCTCTAAAGACAAACTATACTTCAAAATCTCTGCATCACTGAGCACCTGCAATGTATTGCATATTTTCAACATTATCTGCTTGTATATTCCACTTTAGCAGTTCTTCATTTCGTTCCCCTTTCTGTATATTTTACAGCTTATGGCTGCAATCCGGCATCAGCGCTTCGAAAAGCGGAAATGAGCAGCCGATATTGTAGCAATTACAGCGGTCCCTGGTGGGTGCCACGCTAACTAGCAAACACTAAAAATTGTCATTTTTCCCTGCGTAATTCTTTTGACGAAAAAAAAACTCTGATCCACGTGCAGTGACAGTCACAAATTTAAAAAATATCAGACGACAGAATAAAAAGATAAAACATTGACAACAAAAACCAGAAGGGCAAAACTGTAATTGCAATAAACCTGTTTATACAGCAACAGTTTACTTTATCTGGAACATTAATTAAGTCGGTCTGTCCCTACACAACACTACGGAATTATGAGCAAACACGGCGCATAGAGACAGCACTGCGGACAATAATGTGTGTTTGTTTATGTGGCATTTCTTATCGACCCGGATTCGGTTCGAACGCAATTAAAACCGGCGGTACAGCTCACGTACGGTATATACACGCAGCGTGAAGCCGTCACTAAATAAAGGTCACTGTCACATACAGTGCTACCAGCTGCTGCACAAAGCTGGTTTTTACGCTCCTGCATTAAGTATAAAGGTCACTGCCTTCAACAGAATGAATTTAGTTCCACATGCAAATCATTCGTTGCACGGTGCATCCAGCGTTCGTATTGTCCCACAATCTGTACGTATGGATCCTATCTTTTCAAAAAGTATTATTTATAATTTAACCCTCTGCAACCCGATGGTCACTTTATGTACCGCCCGGTTTAACATTCAACAGTTCTACGTTCTGCCCACACAGTGTGTTTATGTGTTTTGTGTGGATCTCAGAACAAACAGCGATTATTTCGTTATACAGCATTAACTGGCTGGTTTTTATAACCGAGACGGAGTGTGTTTACTGCGCGGTACGGACTGGATGTTTAAATATATTGTGGTTATTTAGGATATTCGTCTCTAAGTGGCGAACCGCAAAACTAAGCAGCGCTGATTATGCACAATAGCCTTTTGAATGCTCCAGCACATATCGTTACGTTGAAGAGAAGCAGGAGAATGCAATGTGCCGGATTACATAGCGTGAGTGGCAGAAACCAGAAAAGCGTACAAAATTTTGATCGGAAAAAGTAGTGGAAAAATAACACATGTAAGACATAGGTAGACAGAGAATATAAGGGCCTGAACTGGATTAATCTGGCTTACGAGAGGGTCAAGTGGCAGTCATGGGTGAATTCCACACACGGTGGGATACGTCTCTGGTAGCGGGCTGTTGAGGTGAAGGTCACTACCTGGCCTTCATGCACAGTCACCTGCCGCCCGGCAACACAGTGGAACCCAGAAACAGAACAGTACAGTTCCAGTACTTCCTTCGGCTACACGCCCTGCGCCTTATATCACTGTTGCCTGTAGCGACTTTACTGAGCTCCAGAAACAGCAACTGTCGCAGTTACGAAAGGCAAAGGAACACCAAGTTTGCATGCAATCGCAATTTGTAGCACAAAAATCAAATTAATCTCACTTCAAACGATTTCTGAAGACAATGTCTGTGTGCGTCAGTTTCACAATAGGCCTCTCAAACAATCTTTATTTTTAATTTCCCAGTTCCTGAAGCGCCGGTACGCGCTTTATCGTTACATATGAATGTCCATGTCGCACGCACAAGGTGCTTCTTCGATGAAACTGAGAATATCTCCCCGGACAGCATTACCGATTTCAAAGGAAAAACGCTCTGCCTACGGCGTGGTACGGAATTCATTCTTATGTACTACACGTAACTGAGCTGTACCTTTCAAAGGCCGTGCCACGGCTGTGGCAGCTCGTCGTGGAACACCGGGTTGCTTCTGGGATGAGTCCGTATGGCACCTCTAGCAGACCCACTGGCACTTAGACAAGCCGCTACCCGCAAACTTGGGCTTCTGGGGTGAGTCCGTATGGCACCTCTAGCGCACTCACTGGCACTTAGACAAGCCGCTACCCGCACACTTGGGCTTTTACCTGTCAAGATCATTGCACCAGCGCTACCTATTAGTCTTACACCCAGATGTTCCATATTTCTTGGCCGAATGGATTGAAGTCGGTACCACAGAACACCTCTACGCAATGCAGCTCACCAACTGCACATTCTTCAAAATCGGCGCAGGAAGGGCCGTACTTTTTGGTAATGGACATGAGTGAAACTACATTAGGTGTCTACCGTGAAAACGCGGACATTATGAAAGTCCCTGTAAAGCCTGTAAGGTACCGAAAGTTTACACCATTAGCAGTCTTTTGCGTAAAAGAAAGGACAAGGAACGCTGGGTTTTCTTCGTGGCACATATATTACTAACACAATATAGAGCGCAGACAGTACCATGCTGATTCTATGAACTACCGAGAGAGGGTGCTGCTTACGTGGAATTTAACAGCTCTGATCTAAGCATCGCTACATCCACTGCAAACTCAATTTTAATACTGCTGAAGCACTGGCACGCAGTGAGCAGTGTGTTTCTGCGAAACACGAGGTGGGGTTGTGTACTTTTGCTAGATACACGAAGTTTTATGTGTTTTATAAGACAGACTGCCCGAAAGGTTTCTACACCATCCGTTAGCCGTGTGACAAAGTTTAGAAACCTGAAATGCAGACACTGAGTAATGCGTAACGGGCTGCAGCCTACTGTGTGTGTACAGCACTGCGATCGGAAAGGGGGGGGGGGGGGCAGCTGACGAACTTTCCTTCTGTCTGAAACAAGTCGGGCCCTCGTTCCACAAACGGGATCAGTTTTTATAATTAAAGGGTACGTACGGGGTCCGTTAAAATGCTAACGAGACATTTATAGAAACAAACTTCGCCAAAAAAAACCAACGTCAATAAGCTGAAAAGTTGTATAAGAAACTACGAAATATCACTTTTTTCATGTCCCTCAGAATGCCAGCTGTCAAGCAGGATCAAGGATTCCAGACTGCAAAGTTGCTGTGACTGTGGATACGATGAAAGGTACACCCTGTATCCTTATACAAACACAGGAAACATTATGCGTTAAGCAATGCCGCTATTTAGAGGGTTTTTAGGGTATCAGCAGACGCTGTAACACAGGCTCAAGCATACCGCCCCCTTCTGTAACATTCTGCTCCACTGTCCGACACACGGGAACACACACGATCACGTCCAGACTGCACGGACACAGGAATTCGTGAAAACGTCAGAACTGATAGAAACAGCTTTACTGCACTTGTTCTGTTCCTGTGCCTGACGGCTGAACTCAGCTACCCGCACGCTACTAAAGTGCAACCTTGGTGTAACGATAACAAAAATCTTCTCCCTGAAGACGACCCAGCAGGGTCGAAACATGTAGGAGTGTGTTACGATTGATGATAAAACTCTCTTTGTGTATTCGTTGGTGATCAGTGTTTTTGTATAATATAGTACACGGACATGGAACACATTAAAAATATACGCAGTTAAAATGGCAGCAGGCGGCGACACAGCCTACATCTACAGTTACACATTGATTTATGTTTTGTAACTGTGCTGTTTAACGACGCCGTCAATTGCTGAGATCGTGACACCTTGGTGATAGATGAATGAGTATGGTGTGTGGGTGAAATGATACTGGTGAGAAAAACAGAAATGCTCACAGGCAGAACAAACGCAGTGCCACTTTGTTCACCGCAAATCCCACACAGACTAACCTCGGACTGAACCCAGGTATCTCCTGCGAGAGGAGCGCTCGAAATGGTGAGGCAAGTAAGCAGGTCATGCAGATAAACGGGCAGCTGTGTTAGAGAAACGAACAGACGTGAGGACACTCGTCAGGGTAGATCTGTGCAGCACAGTGACAACTGTACTCATCAAACTGACACACAGTCTGTTTCAGGACACACACATCGCTACTGCAAAACAGAATGCGCACCCTCTGTATGACTGAGAAGCTCTGACTGTGCGGGGGGGGATAAGCCCTCTAAATAGGGTTTTCATGTGTTCTTGAGCCAACCGATAAAAACACAGAAACTGGAGACCTGGCGCAGTGTGTGTGGCTGTCATGTCGGAAGTCCGTGCTTTTCCTCAGCTGCTCCTTCAAAATGCCGGAATACAGCCAGGCCTGGGGGACTGCCACTTCTTTCATATGCGTTCGTTATTCACTGGCCCTTTCGTTTCGTTTCGTTTCCTACTCCTTACCTCTTCTACCTACTCACAGCAGGTGTCGAGGTTGTTTATTTCACTTGATCACACTCAGACACACACCACAGTCGGTAGGACTCCTCTGGATGAGGGATCAGCCCGTCACAGAGACCTCTACCTGACAACACAAACACTCACAAGAGACAAACATCCATGCCCCGGTGGGATTCGAACCCACGATCCCAGCAAGTGCTCGGCTTCAGACCTATGCCTTAGACCGCGCAGCCACTGGGATCGACCACTGGCCCTTTAAAGAATATTAACTAGAAATGTATTTAAACATTCAGTCCGTACCGCGCAGTAAACACACTCCGTCTCGGTTATACAAACCAGTCAGTTAATGCTGTATAGGGAAATAATCGCTGTTTGTTCTGAGATCCACACAAAACACATAAACACACTGTGTGGGCAGAACGTAGAACTGCTGAATGTTAAACCGGGCGGCAGATCAAGTAACACTGAAGGTACAGAGAGGATCTCCTGAGCAAAAAGTGGCCAAACATAAATTAGGAAAGAGCGCTAAGGAAACTGCTCACTGATAAAAAGGTTACAGACTGAGAAATTTAAATATCCTTGTGTTAACATCAAATGTAAATGGGAAAACCAACCGAAGAAAACATAATTCAAGTTGAGAAGAGGATAAGAACTAATTTGGATGCAGGATAAGAATACATTCAAAATATAAAGTACTGAGATAAAGACAAATGTTTACCCTTACAGACCAGCTGCAGAATGCCCATTCAAATGCTGGAGTTATTCCAGTCAAAACGCAACTCAAAGTGGAAGAAAAGACGTCATTATTCAATATGCTGACCATGACTGCAGTCGCCTCCACACACACACACACACACACACACACACACACACACACACACACACACACACACACATTTATGAAGGCTGAAGGTTCATAACCGTGCTCAAAAAAGCCCACTAACAAACCAGTCCACTCCCTCTCATCCCATTCACTGAATAACGGTGCACAATGCAAAACAATAAAACACCAACCAAATGCAGAGTGTGCTTTGATGTTCACTCGCGGCGATAAGACTCATTAAACGATGCATAATATTTTATTGTAATGAATTAGAGTGTAACGAGGAAGGATTAAGTTTTCCCTAAATTTATTAATGGAATGTTAATGTTACGTTTTGCAATTTCGTTTCAGTACAAGTTAGGGAGTGGTTACACGTGGAAGCAACAGGAAGGCTGTATCATGTTATATCTAGTCAGCAACGGCAAGTACTTGTTGAGTTTGCGTTACGCCGTTTCTAAGCGAGTTGAAAAGCGCTGATTGCGTAAGTTTGTAAGCGCGTGAACGGTTCGCACCGACGCGCAGTACCTTTTGGTTGCCAACTTTCATTTAGGCAAGATGTAAAATTTTGTGCTCCGGAAGGATTTACCAAGATGAGCCTCACAGTGCTCATCTTCCTGTTCATACCAGGTGAGTGGTGTGTGTTGCATCCACAGTGTTAAATAAGCGGTGTGTGTTGCATCCACAGTGTTAAATAAGCGGTGTGTGTTGCATCCACAGTGTTAAATAAGTGGCGTGTGTTGCATCCACAGTGTTAAATAAGCGATGTGTGTTGCATCCACAGTGTCAAATAAGTGGCGTGTGTTGCATCCACAGTGTTAAATAAGTGGTGTGTGTTGCATCCAGTGTTAAATAAGCGGTGTGTGTTGCATCCACAGTGTTAAATAAGTGGTGTGTGTTGCATCCACAGTGTCAAATAAGCGGTGTGTGTTGCATCCACAGTGTTAAATAAGCGGTGCGTGTTGCATCCACGGTGTTAAATAAGTGGTGTGTGTTGCATCCAGTGTTAAATAAGTGTGAGGACGTCTTGTTAGTGTTTTTCCAAATTCTGAAGATTAGTGAAGCTGAATGAAGAGCAGACAGAATGATCCAGCCTACGTGTTGTTAGGGAACACCGTAGATAGGTAGGAAGTAGAGAACCTGCTTATGTGTTTGTGTTTTCTTTGTGTGTTCTGTGTAGGAGTTCAGCTGAGAATATATTGTTTTTACTTTGCGCAGAAGATGTAACCAGTAATCGCTTTGAGATCCTCTGAGACGTCAGTGTGCGGATTGTGAAGACATTCTGTGACCCAAGTACCTGCACCAGCAGACTGACGAGTTACAGAAAGTTAGCAACTTTGTTTGGTAACTGTGAGAGAGTTGGCAATGTCTAGGGTAAACATTTTGTGATTACCATTTTAGTAATATCCTGTGAGTCGTTTAGATGGAGATGGAGGTACACTGTTAAGGGGGACACCGAAAAAGGTATTGTCTAAATTTTGTTCAGCATTCCCACAGGTGGTATCCGTGAAGGGTTAAGTTATCATTGACTATGGAGCACTGAGTAAGTCATGATGGGGGAATAACGTATGGGATGGCAGTTGTCTGTAATCTGCTTCAATAGGAAAACTGACTGGTGGCAGCGCCACTAATGTGTAGAGTACAGACAGACCCAGCAGGAGCCCTGCAACGCTACTTTACCGGTAGCGCCTTTGGAAGGTGAGGCACTACCTAAGCTAGTGGCAGTGACAGGATCATCGCCGGCCACGCCACTACATTATCTTCCATTTTCGACTATGGTGTGCAAATTGGTGTCTTACTTACACGTTTTCAGATTAAAATTTGTATGAATTTCTCATCGCTGTCGTGCGTTCCACATGTCGCACCCATCTCATCTTCCCAAGTATCTTCTAAATTCTGCTTGTATGAAATGGCATGTAGTTATGCCGGTAATATTGCGAAGTATGTATGTATGTATGTATGTATGTATGTATGTATGTATGTATGTATGTATGTATGNATGTGTGTGTGTGTGTGTGCAGTATACATGTGCACACTATTTCTATCTTGTCGGCGCACCGACCACGGCAGCTGTGTTGCACAGAAAGCCTCCAAAAGCCGCGACATTCCGTGACAGCTGCTGTGGTCAAGACAGCGACAAAGAAACGCGCTCTATATGTGCGGGCAGCTCAGTAGCTACAGTGACGGTACTGGCTAACGCGCTTCGTTGTGAGATGCGCCAGTTTCCTTTCTGACAGCAACACGGCGTCTTTCCGAGGGGATGAGGCGGCTCGGACCCACCTGCCTGTAGTGTGAACCATACAGGTACTGCAATTCCACACGCGTCTTAACAGCGCCGATTGAACACCGGCGCCCTGCGCCCACGTAGGCAGCACTGCAAGAATAAGTACGGGGGGGGGGGCAGCGTTACGGCACCACGATTCGTTAACCTCTGTGCTATGCGGAAGTGAACTGTGAGGTGCTTGCTCCGGCCGCTTTAGACCCTGGAAATCGGTTTCCTATGCGTCTTGGATAAGTGGCAGGACGTGGTCGAAAAGAGAAAAATGTCACCCTGGAGGGAGTGGCAGTCTAAATTCTCAGTTGTCCACCCTGTAGTCTAGACACTGTGTCCAGCCTGTAGTCTAGACACTGTGTCCAGCCTGTAGTCTAGACGCTCGCGGAGTCCAGCCTGTAGTCTAGACACTGTGTCCAGCCTGTAGTCTAGACGCTCGCGGAGTCCAGCCTGTAGTCTAGACGCTCGCTGACTGAGTCCAGCCTGTAGTCTAGACACTCACTGAGTCCAGCCTGTAGTGTCGGCACTCAGTGACTGTGTCCAGTCTGTAGTCTAGACACTGAGTCCAGCATGTAGTCTAGACACTCAGTGACTGAATCCAGCCTATAGTCTAGACGCTCGCTGACTGAGTCCAGCCTGTAGTCTCGGCACTCAGTGACTGAGTCCAGACTGTAGTCTAGACACTCACTGACTGAATCCAGCCTGTAGTCTAGACATTGACTGAGTCCAGCCTGTAGTCTAGACGCTCGCTAACTGAGTCCAGCCTGTAGTCTCGGCACTCAGTGACTGAGTCCAGCCTGTAGTCTAGACACTGTGTCCAGCCTGTAGTCTAGACACTGTGTCCAGCCTGTAGTCTAGACACTCAATGACTGAGTCCAGCCTGTAGTGTCGGCACTCAGTGACTGAGTCCAGTTTGTAGTCTAGACACTCACTGAGTCCAGCCTGTAGTCTAGACACTCAGTGACTGAGTCCAGCCTGTAGTCTAGACACTGACTGAATTCCCCCCGCTCCTGTTCATTTTCAAAATTAAACGTTTTGTGCACTGTATGATGCACGGTAAAACAGAAGGCTTATCACTGCAAAGAACGGAGGATCCTTAATTGAGAAAGTTGGATGAGAGAGAGTCAGACAGTTAGACAGACAAGCCGTACTGTTTCGTCCATTTCTTCCTGCTTCCATGGAAAGTCGGTGGACCGGAATGGAAAGGCGAGAAAACGCGAAGGCTTGGAGCCGGACGGCGACAGAACGTGACAGGTCATTAGAAAAGGCGGAGGAAACACAGTTCTGCAAGTTCGGCTCAGCAAGTCGCTGTCGGCTGGTGGAGAGGAGATTGGTGGGGCGTATTGAACGCACGGCAAGCACAAGAAATGCATATACAGAGTTCTGGTAGCAAAGTTTGAAGAAGAAATATAACAGGGCAATATTGAGGGGATCGATAGGCGGTACCGCACGGGGTTGTGTGGCTCAGGAAGGAGAAGCGCCTGGGTGCCTCGTGAACACGACGATGTCGTCTGTTGTACGAGTATCAAGCGTGGAGATGTTCGACCAGCTTCTGCGGCAGGGCGCTGTTGCAAGGTGCGACTTTCTGACAGCAGCAGTCGCTGCTTATCTGTTCGACATGAAGACGCTGCGTTAATTCGAAACGTCTGGAACCACACCAACCATTAACACAGTCAAACCCTGAAGACGTGAATCCTCAAGGAATCTTACATAGCGTTATCCGTGTATTTATTTATTTTTTTGCCCAGCTGCCACTTATTTAGTTAGCTAATCAGTGAGTCAGCCAGCCACAGGGACAATAACACAAGGACTACACTATTATATGCACTTACTCTAACTCTTCAGATCCCAGTGGTTACTGTGCGTACCGCCAGGTTTAACGTTCACAAATCCTACGTTCTGCCCACAAAGTGTGTTTATGTGTTTTGTGTGGATCTCAGAACAAACAGCGATTATTTCCCTATACAGCATTAACTGGCTGGTTTGTATAACCGAGACGGGGTGTGTTTACTGCGCGGTACGGACTGAGTCTTTAACATTCAACAATTCTACGTTCTGCCCACGCAGTGTATTTATGTGTTTTGTGTGGATCTCAGAACAACCAGCGATTATTTCCCTATACAGCATTAACTGGCTGGTTTTTATAACCGAGATGGGGTGTGTTTACTGCGCGGTACGGACTGGGTCTGTAAATATACTAAAGGTCACTCTATAGCTTTGAAGTGTTACTGTACAAAACGCTATCAGACGACGTTTCTACAAATGGCGTTACTGTTCCAGTTACCTGCTTTTTCTGTGTCACTTATTACTGCAGGACAGACACGTGAGGCCGCTCTGGTAAGTCGAACTTCAATTTCCTGTGAAGAAACAAAGGAGAAGCTGACAGCGCAGTGAAGATGACAACTTCCGGCAAATGACTACACAACATCACATGTCAGAAATTCGCGATCTCAATATTTACCGCCTGATAACCTCACGTCCCGCATAGCGGCGTGTTATGATCACCGGTTCAACAACAGACAGCCTTGCGGGAACCGCGAGCGTCTGTCTCAGCCAGGCACACGGGGACACGCACCACTCCGCTCCCGTCTGTCTCAGCCAGGCACACGGGGACACGCACCACTCCGCTCCCGTATGTCTCAGCCAGGCACACGGGGACACGCACCACTCCGCTCCCGTCTCAGTGAGTAGACGTGTCAGTGGACGTTTCATGGAGGCCCGTGCGGTGTTTAGCTGAGGCGTTGGGATCTCAAACGTTATATCAGAACTTCGCTATTCCTGGTTGTGGCATTGTAAGGTCTGGTATGCCGTTACCGACGTTTCGGATAAAACTGAAACTTCCGGCTATATCTGCCCTGAAGATGTAGCTAGTAACTTTCTCAGAGACTGTGCGCAGTAATCAGAATGTTCCAACAGACTGTACTGTGCGTCGCTTTAGGCTGATTACAAACATATTTGTATTCTCCTGTCGCAGACTGGAATAACCACAGACTCTGACAGGGCTCGTGTGTCGCTATTTGCACCCGGAAACAAAGCAAGCATCACGCTCCCCTTCGTTACGAATAAAATCATTCTTCTCAGTTGTCTGCTTTAGGGGTGTGTGCGTTGTTTTTATTAAATTACGTGTCGGAATCAGTACGGCCCGCCCTACTTCGGTCTGAAAGTAATGCCTACACAAATATTAATAGAGATAAGGAACATTTTCATGCATATAAACACGTTACATTAAAAGTTTCACGACGAACGGAAATACGTCGCGCATGATTTATGATCATCTTCTCCCACGTCACGTTAATTTCAACTAGAAACGGAAATTGCCCATTGAAGAAGCCCTTAAGGAACTGAAAACTCTATAACATGATTCGTCTTTTGTCTTAATGATGCAGCACTGGTGTGACGTAATTGATCGACACAATATCCGGTTGGTTTGAGCAGCAGACTAACAGTTAATTACTTGCAGTAATTACAATGACGGCAGAGAACCTGGCGGGGCGAGGGTGAACTGTTCCGTCGCGGACAATACGTTTTGCTTGGGGGTACGTCGGTGGTGTAATTAAGCTCTCAACCCCTGATCTCTTGAAATCATTGTCTGACTTCAACCCCTCTCTCATGTCAGAGTGTTACTGTCCTGTGGGCCGCCAGACCAAAATATGGCCCATGTTGGTGCATTCGGAGTGACGCGGAGGCATCATAGCGGAAATGGAGCCATTCTATGGTAATAATTAGAATACAGGCTTAATTAAATGTTACGGAGTCGATAACATAATTTGCAGTTTCTATGCAAATCAGGACACGATAGAATATTGGCACTACCGTCTGTTGGGAAGGACGGCACAACTGAAGCAAGAGTTGGCACAGCAGAGTTGCTATCAATAATGGCTTGAAACAAGGAGACGCTCTGTCGCCATTGCTTTTCAGCTTTGCTTTAGAATATGCCATTAGGAGGGTTCAGGCAAACCAGGAGGGCTTCACATTAAATGACACACATCAGCTTCTGGTTTATGTTGATGACGTTAGTATGGTGGGCGGAAGCACACACAGACTGCTGCACCAAACACCGAGGCTTTATGAGTAGGCGCTAGTAAGGAGATTGGTCGAGAAGTACATGCTGAGAGGGCTGGTGTGTGGCCAAGTCTCGAAAGCAGCAGGCAGGACACAGTCACAACATAAAGGTACATAACAGATCCTTCGAAAGGGTGGAACACTCCAGATATTTGGGAAAAACCCTAACAAAGCAAAATTCCGTTCATGAACAAATTAAGAGCAGACTGAAGTCAGACAGTGCTTGTTACCACTCAGTGCCCAACCGACTGCCTTCCAGTTTGCCACGCAAAAATGTCAACATCACAATATGATGCGCAGAACTGTAATTTTGCCTGCTGTTTTGTATGGGTGTGCGGCCTGGTCTCTCACATTGAGGGAGGAACACAGGCTGAGGGTGCTCGAGAACGGGGTGCTGAGGAGGGTACTTGTTTCATGCAGCTGTATTCTGTACTGCGCGATACTGCCGCTTTGATTCCGGGCACGAAAAGGGCGAATTGCACACACGGATTTTAAAGTAAGGAACTGCAGCATCTTCAAACACGGTGTGCGGGTTTTTCAGTTTTTTTGTGTCGGGAATAATGGCGCTAATTGCCCTAAACCAATTCGTTTTGTGTGCGGCTACCCAACTGGTCGCTGGCGTCTTCATAAAGGCACAAGGCTGCCATGCCGTCGCTTGACTTTACGCCCTACACAGCAGCAGCGTCCTCTGATCAGCAGTTCCACGTCGCAACATTATTAGTACGCGCCATTTCAGCACAAAAACTCAGTGGGGCTAGACAGGCTGTAATGTCTCTAATTCGCGTGCCGCCATGTTGTTATTACTGATTTTATGACGTCGTTAAACACGGAGTTGGGGTGGCCACCAGTGGCACGATAATCATCTCACGTCTTGAGAAAATGAACGACTAAACCAAAGCTGAAGTGTGGGCCAGACAGACAGCATGGGCGTCGCATTGGCTTCTTTCCTTCTGAGGGGAGAAAAAGCAAACCAGAAATTGGCTACCGTCCTGCTCGGGTCGTTACGTTGGAATAAAACCAGTTTTAACAGCTTCTGATGAAACACACCGTAGTCTCGACGTCGGTGACCACTGGCGACGAGGAAACCGGCACGATCATCGGAATCCATGTTTAACGTCAAGTGCTTTTTAGGCTCCAAGAGCTCATGAAATACCAATAATGGAAATACAAAACAACCCCCAAGGCATAAAAGCATGAAAAGTTGTTTCTGATAAAATAAACACTCACTGAAAGCACAATACATGTGTACACTCCGAGTTTAAAAGGCTGCCTCATTTCACAAACCGCGACAGCACCGCAACTCTGCTGATCAAAGAACACAACTTGCCTGCGCAACAGCGAGCGAGTGCGGGGAAGCCCCCTGCCTGTCACGTGGTCTCAAACACATTCTTCTTGAAAGACTGTTATTTAACAACTGTCAGCCGCCACGACGATAGAGCGTCGGGGATGCACGGATGAATAAAAGACGCAATAGTGGCATGATAGTGACGGCGGGCAGCAGGCGTTCGCGCAAAAGTCTTTCTACGTTCCACATGCATCGAACTCGGGCCTCCGTGGTGAAAGCCAAGCGACTGATCGCCGAAGCCATGGAAGGACCTTTGAAGGCAACGTGAAAATTCTTTCTTATGCAGAGCTCTGCCACTGGGGAGGGCTGCCAGGTTTCACCCGTTTGTCCTTCAGGTAAGAGCAACATGAAGATGAGTACGGAGCATTGGTTATACAAACCAGCCAGTTAATGCTGTGTAGGGAAATAATCGCTGTTTGTTCTGAGATCCACACAAAACACATAAATACACTGTGTGGACAGAACGTATATTTAAAGATTCAGTCCGTACCGCGCAGTAAACACACTCCGTCTCGGTTATACAAACCAGTCAGTTAATGCTGTATAGGGAAATAATCGCTGTTTGTTCTGAGATCCACACAAAACACATAAACACACTGTGTGGGCAGAACGTAGAATTGTTGAACGTTAAACCTGGCAGTACATAAAGTGACCGCTGGACATTCACGCCTTCAGATGGAGCACCTCACTGCAAAGTGGCCTTGACACAGAGCGGCAGGTGCTCCAACAGTCGCATTCACGATTGACGGTTCACCTCAGTGACCCACTGCTGTTTCCAAGGCGACGCCCAGCGGCAGAGGGAGAAACAGTGTCAGTAATAATAATCACAATAACAATAACTGCTCGTGGCAGCAGACACCTACTTACTCACGAAGCTGGAAGTCGCTCAGCTGGACAGGAAACAACCGGAAGTTTCGTCTTTACGTTCGCAAGAACGCGCCACTTGTCCATACCGTACTGTAGAAGTTCACTTCACACAGTCACACCATATTTCTTTAAGATCGACTTTAATATTATCCTTCCACATCAGACTAGGTCTTCCGAGATGACTCCTCCTTTCACAGCTCCAGAACACCCTGCATATAGGTTTCGCGTCTCCCGCATTCGTGCTACAAGTCCCACATTTCTTTTATCCCTTGACGCATTCCCCTCCCTCTTTGACCCAACTGTTACCCTGGCGCGCTGTTTGCAATCGGTGCTTCACAGCCACGCGTCTTGTGTCTTGGCTGCCTCAGTTCTGTGTGCCACATGGAGAAACACAGCGCTGTGGTTTGGCTGCGATGGAAAATTTTATCAACTGAAACCGCTCTTTACTGGCGCGATTTCGGCTTCCGCCGCGATGTACAGCAGGTCTGCACTCTTCTGCGATAGTACGCAGCGTCGAGCGGTAACCCTGTACCGACGTTTCGGGACACCTATCGGTCCCATCTTGAACGGTCAAGAAGTCTTATTTCTTCTTCTTAAACTTCTTGACCCTTGAAGATGTGACCGGTAGGTTGTCCCGAAACGTCGGTACAGAATTAACGCTCTACGCTGCGTAATATCCCAAGGGAGCGCAGGTCTCATCTCCTCTTTAGTGCTGTAGGTAGAAAATACAGTCGTCCCTGTGCATCCCATGAGGCATGTGGGGGAGTAGAGGTTGAGCTCCACTCATTCTTAAACGCGGCGCCAGATGGAGGTGAGTGATCAGGTACAAACCCTGGCCGCTAGCACTGGGAAAAGAGCACCCAGCGCCCACTAAATACACGCAGAAGGCTGGGTGGGCCGTGCAGCCGGTTTGGACTTGCGGGGAAAGAGAAAATTCTGTTGTACTTGCCAGCAAATCAAAACATGTCCCGTTGGACGTCCAGTCCGCAGCATACTCACTGCATCGACTGAGCTACCGGAACTCCCCTGCTGTCACAGTCGTTACACTTTGCATGTTGCCACAGTTCCAGCGCCAAATTCCGACAAGTCTGCACAATTCACCGTTCCATCTAACGGCCTTAAATAAATCAGAAAATGCAACTTCTCGGCGTTTCGTAATAACTATTCCCCAGGCAGCCAGGCCGCAGGCGTTTCAACTCGCAGGCCCGATTTCAACCCTAGGAAGTCTACGTGGGATTTATGGTGGACACAATGCCACTGAACTAAGTTTCACTCCGCATACTTCGGTTTTCCCCCGTCAATACCCCATTGTCCTTAGTTCGACTGTCACCGACGACACACAATCACGGCAACTGACAGTGCCATTCAGCAGCACATCGACACTTAATCACGTCAACTGACAGTGCCATTCAGCAGCACACCGACACACAATCACGGCAACTGACAGTGCCATTCAGCAGCACACCGACACACAAATCTGCTGGTGAGATTCATATCTGAGCCGTGACGCCGCTTCATTATTTGCCCGTCCAGTTTTCACTTTGCATTCGTCACAGACGATGCTGCCCGTCGACAGTACACTGGTACATGCTAAATGCGTAACGCGTTAATCCGTGACTGTTGTGTATTTGAATTTAATTCTGAATACAATTCCTTTACAAACTGCACCAGTCCAGTTGTTTCGGATTGCAGTTTAGTTTGGTTTACGAACTGAAACGACACGCGCCATGCTTTTGGAGTCGCAATGAAAGAGGGTGGGTTTGTCACGTGTCAATCGGTGGAATACACCCGGCAGCAAGAGAGCTGAATAACCGTGTGGAGACAAAGATGGATCTGAATTATATTTAAAGATTCAGCTCCTACCGCGCAGTAAACACACTCTGTCTCGGTTATAAAAACCAGCCAGTTAATGCTGTATAGGGAAATAATCGCTGTTTGTTCTGAGATCCACACAAAACACATAAACACACTGTGTGGGCAGAACGTAGGATTTTTTAAATGTGAGTTTAGCAGTACATATGGCAACCACTGGACCTGAAGCTTAAATAAGTAACTGCACGTAGCGCTGTTATTTTAAGAACGTCACAATATTTCTCCCAGTTAAGAAATTCCCAGAATTCTAACTCCACAGCCGCAGCCTACCCACAACAGCCTGCCACTGCATCTGTCCTGAGCCACAACAACGCAGTCCACATCTTCCTATCCTCTTTCTTTAGGATCCTCTGATCTACGATTGCGTCTGTTATGTAGTCCCGTTCAGGTTTCCCCAGCAAAATCCTGCATACATTTACTTACTGCTAATGTACTGTGAGTCGTGTTAGCAACTTACGCTAATCCGAAGCAGCTGCAAATAGACTGAATTGTAATATTTATGTCATTAGCAAAATGCTATTGCTGTCGTTTTGGCGGTGACGCTGCGCAAACAGATCAAGGAGGTGTGTTATGTTTGGCGGGTTAACTAACCATAAGGGTTGGAACTGTGACAGAGTGACACGCGTTCGCGGCACACGCAAACACCCGTCTCACACCAGACAACAATACATAAGTCACGCATGTTTTCGACACTTAATTCGCTTCATTATCAGTGACTATGTTAAGAAGAGACATAGAACAAAAATTCAAGGAGGTTAACATCCACTTGTTCCGTTGGCCGAGCGACACTTTGAGTATGTGTTTTGACAGAGTACACAGGATGGGGTTCGAGGTTTACTGACGCAGCGCGAAGACTGTGTACCGTCAGAGCAATGTTCTTGGTACAAGGAGTCTGCACAGTGCTGCTGCAGGTGTTCATTTCCTAATTCTGCATGGCTGTAGCAGGTGTCAAACACCCCCCCCCCCCTCCGCACACACACGCGCGACACAGATTCGAACGCTCGTACACACAAAACGCACTACGCCTCCAGGTGTTTTGTCGCTTAAATTGCCCGAGATCGGCGAAACCTGAAACTGATGCGCTACTTGTCCGAACATTGTCGGCGTCAAATGTAATGAACGTCCCTTCAGCGACTCTGGAGTTGCTGCACGCGCACAGACAGATGGACGGACGGAGAGACAGACAAAGCGGTTTCAATAGGCATATTGCTGGACGCGAATACTCCTACAAATAACAGACGGACACGCAAGAAGGAAGGAGAAACAAAAGACAATAAATAAGACCAGCAGGAGGAATAACGTAAAGCTAAAAATAAAAGCAGGCAGAAGGAAAGGGTGTAAGAAGAAAGACAAATTACCGCCGTGTTAACAAGACCTGAAATAGTCTTTCTTTTTTGCAGGGCCCATAGACGCGAAAACGTGACTGTACAGTAGCTGCATTTCATTAACAGAGCGTTTCAACATTTTAAACACCGGGAAAGTGACTTGGAAATGTTCCAAAATATATGACCAACTTGTACACAGGTTTGGCACCCGCCCCAACACGCACAAAGTCACAAAATGCTGAGTTTTGTTACAATAGTCCTGCGTAAAACACAGAGACAAACGCAAAAAATACGTGGATTTAAGGCGGCCTTGACGAAGTAAAAAGCGCAATATGTATGTGAAAAAACGTCCGTCCGTCCGTCCGTCCGTGGCCTAGTACCAGTGACTAATAGTTCTTCTCATGTTCGTACAGCTCAGCATCGGGTTTCTTTAGGAAACGTCGAGTAACCGTGCGCGTGGGTTTCGTGGCAAACGGCGCAGCGACATTCGCACTGTACTTACGGGCGTAAGTGACGTAGCATACCGCCCGCACTTCCGGCACCTCTTGATCGAGTTGGGCGAAATTCAGAAGGAAGAGCGGCACTTCATGCCTGCCACCATTGCGAGCTCTGTGAGAATCGCTGGGACAGAAGACATGCCTTACTTAAACAGCACAAATTAAGCTCTGCGCCTATTTTAACTCGGTTACGAAGATGTCCAAAAGAATGCGCCCCGTGACCGCGAGTTCCATCAATGGCGGCGCAGTAAAAGCCACGGTTTGCACAGGGGCACACCCGTCCACACCTGCCACATACACTGCTCGGCTCGGCTCGGCTCGGCTCGGCTCGACTCGAGTGGCTGGCATGCGGCGCACATTGCTAGTGCCGTTCAGAGTTTCGGAGTCTTGTGAAAATCGGCGCAGGGAAGGCTGCACTTTTCTTATTGGCTTAAATGTAATTACATGCACTCGTGTACCCTGAAGCCGTTCAAAACGCCGAAAGTAAAAATCCCTCGGTACGCCATTTGCAGTCTTGCTGCAAACGTAACACGCAGGCGGGCGGGCGGAAACACACAAACCTCAGATGCTTTGGACATCGCAAGCAAGGACTAGCAAGGCAGCGGCTAGCGCAAGGCGAGCCACTCGGTTTCCTGGAATTACTGGCAATCCTCATGGGTATTTCGTGGCTTCTACAGTTTCTAGGGAAATTCTAGGTTGTTACCTTAATAAGGGTATAAGGCCACCCCGGCTGGATCCATCAGTTTTCGCTTGTCCCAGGAGGCGGCTCGATGTCACGTTTGACATGCAATAAATGACATATCGCACAGTGCAACTGTCCGGGAGGGCTTTGGGAAGGAAACCAAAGTTAGAGGGACAAGCATGCGGCGTGTGTGTTGTTTGTATCTGATTAAGCATGCACTGGTATGCCTGTGGCATGCTTCTTTGCTTGTATGTATGTATGTATGTATGTACGTACGTATGTATGTATGTATGTATGTATGTATGTACGTACGTATGTATGTATGTATGTATGTATGTATGTATTTATGTATTATGTATGTATGTGTTATGTATGTATGTGTGTGTATGTATGTATGTATGTATGTATGCAAGGTGTACGCACTACGTACGTATGTATGTAAGTACGCATGTGTGTATGTATGTACGTTTGTACATAAGTGTGTATGTATGTATGTACACACACTGTACTCATCCTGGAATCTTCTGCATCAGACGCGGTATTTCCGGTAACTGCACACAGTGGCCCCACCTGCGCAGTATTGCTATCCCGTGTTTCAGTTAGCCACACACGCATCACTTCGTGCAACGTCTTGCAGTCGACGTCACTTCCGTTCATCCCTCAGCCTTAAGTGTGTGTGAGAATCAGGGCTGTGCAGTCGGCACACAAAAGCTCCGACTCCTTCATAAAAGCTCAATATGTATTAATAACGGTAAACCTATAAGACGTTTCATTACCACCACGTGAATCATCAGGCTACTGTTTAGACTTATAACCTATATTTAAGTATAAGTCTAATGGTTACTGTAGCTGTCAGGGCTTTGGAGTTGGAGTGTCTAGTTAAGATTTTAAATTAATGTCGGGGTCGGAGTCGGTACATTTTTACCGTCTCCGACTCCACCTAAAAATTCCTTCCGACTCCGACTCCACCTAAAAATTCCTTCCGACTCCGACTCCACAGTCCTGCTGAGAACTGCACTGCGCTGGGACATAACGCTACGTTACGGCGTAGTCGGTCCCCGACGTTTCGAAAGAGAAGTACTCGTTTCGTCTACATGAGTCAGCAGGTCGCCGAGCCCGGTGGCCCCATGGTCTAAGGCATGGGTGTGCGGCCGATTGCTTGTTGGGATTGCGGGTTCGAATCCCGCCTGGGCATGTCTGTCTCTTGTGAATGTTGTCTGTTGTCAGATAGAGGTCTCTGCGACGGGCTGATCACTCGTCCGGAGGAGTCCTATCGAGTGTGGTGTATCTGAATGTAATCGCGAAGCCTCCATAATGAGGAGGCCGTGGCCCATTAGCGGCAGTTGCGCCGTGGGAGGGTCAGTACGTCCACACGCAGTACAATGTCCCGTGAAGATGGAGGCACACCGCTGCTTCGAAAGTTGGGGCTCCGCTGCGAGAACTCGAGACGTGAGGGCATGTTTAATGTTTGGTTATCTGGAGGCGGAAGAATTAAATGCAAGAGAGGCGTGACTGGGGTCAGCACTCACGTTGCGACCAGCGGCAGGCCGATGCGAATCTCAGCACGCAGTCGGTTAAGGCACAGCCGTCCTGTCCGCGCCATGACGGTACGTGCAACTACCATTTTCTCAAAAAGAACTCAGCTCCGTGCAGTCAGGTGACCACCAGATACGTTTACGGTTTATTTGCCGACAAACAGTATCGAATGATTGGAAGGTCATGTGGAAGGAATCGGTCGCGTCCAAACCAAAGATTCTCTTTCTCTTCGGACTGAGGAAAAACACGGATTCTAAACCCGGCTGACACACCAAGTATCCCAGTTAAGGCACGCCCGGCAGGCGAATTCCTTAACACGACAGTTGAGTGGACCAGCGCCGCTTCCTTCCACATGCGTTCCAATTTACTTTTCACTAGTAGCTACAGTGTTAGCTACTGACAGCATCGTTAAACAAGCAACAAATATACAAATACCTACTGCACTGCCAGTACAGCAGCTTAGAATTCGCGACGCACCACATGACGAGGAGCGAGCGAATTACTAATGAGGTTATTAACTCACAGCGACGTGCAAAAGAGCGCCGTTTCTTCTGCACACTCACTAATAAAGGGATACAGCACGTGATTAATTATGACGCCTTCAGCCTGTTTGACAAATTATCGCTTTCCTTCAAGTGTGTTCCTCCTACACTCATAATCGCGTTAAAACCTGTGCTCCAGATAGGTAGGCCTTCCGCACAGCATTTCAACACCTGTTCTCACTGCTCAACACGCCTCGTGCATGATGGGATTGATACCTGTTTTTCAATCAACTCCGACGTAACTGCATCTCAGAAATGAGATGTTCACTAATCACACATGGATACGCAATCACGTTTTAACCCTTTAAAGACTATAATTAACTTCTGCCATGATACCAACGTAAAGACTTAGTTCGAACCGCGCAGTAAGCAGCTGCGTCTCCGTCATAACAAGATTACAAACTCTGCACACACAGTGTACTTCACCAGTGCTTTCAAAACGCCATGCACTTCCACGGCGCCTGCGCAGACGTGAGTTTATTTAAGCCCATAACAAAAGTACGCTCTTCCCCGCGACGGTTTTCAGAGAACTCACAAATGCTCAAATCGGATAATAAATGTGAAAAATAGGGACAGGAATTGATTTATGTCTCTACGTAAGTTACGGCCCACACTGCGCCCATGTTTACGAAAATCACATCTTTTAACGTGCGTGACTTCAGGCTTTCGCCGCGGTGTAAACGAGATCGTCGCTCTTGTGGAATGTTGGCAGCACTGATTGGCAGTTGCTTGCCCAGCGACCAACCTGCGCTCCCTGATGTCCCACAGGAGCGAGCAAATCATTGCGCACACTTTTGTGGACATATTCTGATAGATTTTGCCAAAATTTGGAACAACATACGGAAAACAGGGCAAAATTCTATTTACGTCCTTAAAAATTTGCAGATTTTCCAGAATTTGGCAAAGATGTAATGCCGTTACATACAGAATTCATCCAACTCGCTCACGAATTATAGAAAGCACGGACAAAAATCCACTTACGCCCTTAAATGAAGTAAAACTCTCAACGAACCGATTTTCCCAAAACTCGCTTTGCTGGACAATTTTTAGCGAGATCCTACAACAAATTTGTTGAAAATTCGAGACACGGATCAACCGCTGGTACTCGGTCACAGAGACAGGCAGGCAGGCAGACAGGCAGGCAGAGAGACGAGCGGCCAAGCAGATGGGCGGATGGACGCGGTTCCTAGAAAATGTTGTCTTTTTTTGCTTCGTAAAGACGCCTAACAAGGAGCTGCCAGCAGAACAGACACAGTTGCTTTCACGCTGTACTGATTTACAGTCCAGCAGCTCCATTGTTCTCCCGTGATCGCTACTGCACTGGGCTTCCGCGACGCTCAGACCAGTGTCGGCCAAATTTTGGACACGACGGCCAAAAAAAAAACAGGCAGTATAATATAACGTAACACTTAGGCGCGTTCGCGTAACCATCGTTGCCATGGAAAGGCAATAATTATTACATATTCTGAGTGTGTGTCTGTAGCCTTAGTTACCCAGAATGCAAAGGGCGTGCGCCGTATTACACTGCCATCTGTGGCCTGAAAAGTGCATCAAAAAGGAAACACGTAACGTGGTATTTACACCCGTCACAGCCACGCGATGAGTACCACAGAAAGCGAATGACGTATTTTTTTCCTTCTTTACAGACAAAGTAGGCCAATCGGTGTGCAGTCGAGTGGCGAGCGTCGTTAGCTGTGTTAGCTGTGTTCGCTTTGACACGCCGCCACGTAAAGATTCCCGCAAATTTCAGTATAATATCGCGGCTCACGAATACACAGTAAGCTGAACCAACCGACACTTAAATACACAGGGTGATGCAAAAGCCACTTGACAGTCGATGCACATGTTCTGTGTGCACTAGCCACGTGCACACTGTATGACACGTTGCCATAACATTCAGCACCTTCCGTCGCTAGTTGCCGTATTCTTACACCAACCAGAGCTTTAATTTAATTTGTCGCAGTGCTGCGATTTCTGCTGTCAATTGTTAATCATATCTGTAACAAATGGACACTTAACGCATATATTGTTACAGAATTCTCGCAAAGAATCGGTTGATGATAAGCAACTAACTAACTAACCAACCAACCAACCAACCAACCAACCAACCAACCAACCAACCAACTAACGAACGAACTAACTAACTAACTAACGCCATGGAGCAGAGGCCTTCTTGAGAAGCTAACAGTTTCTCAGCTAGTCAAGAAATTCCCCGCATTTTATGGAACCCGGAGGGTCACTACCGCATTCACAACAGCCCGCCACCTGTCCCTATCCTGAGCCAGCTCAATCCAGTCCATGCCCCATCCCACTTCTTGAAGAGCCATTTTAATATTATCCTCCCATTTACGCCTGGCTATTCCAACTGGTCGCCTTCCCTCAGGTCTCTCCACCAAAATCCTGTATGCATCTCTCTTTTCCCCCATACGTGCTACATGTCCCGCCCATGATGGTAAGCAACGGCTGGCACAAATGTGTGTGTCTGTTAAAGTTTTTAAGCGGTTGAATACTGCAGCGTCTGGTGGCCTTGAGGGTTTTGTTACGAATCTAAAAAGGTGAGCGGTGTGGAAACTGGACTGAGATTGTCCCGTGCTGTTCACAGCACTGCTGCTTGGCAGACACGTGACAAGCACTGCTGCAAGCAGAACAACGATGTGTGTCTATGAAACACCTGCGTAAAGCCTATTGCAGATTCAAAGAGGAATTCCTGCTTTTATCAACGTGACACTCGGTCGCAGTGTACTTACTGCGTTGTCATCCCCTCTTACACATTACATCCCCTGGTGGCCAGTCACTTAATACGAAGGCTGTGCACGTGCGGTGCCCTGAAGGACAACTGCACTGGCACCAAACTCGTACCGCGATGCCGAAATGCACAGCAGTGCTGCTGCTATCTACATATGAGCTACGAACTTTTATCAGGAAAGACGAGCACTACACACCGACTGAAGCAAAATTATAGCCGTAGAATACCGCTGCCATCTTCTGCTCCTGTTCACAACTACGGTAAATCTGCCTAAATATACATGACGACAGAAGAGCAACTGCTAGCTGTAAGGTTCAGTCGCCTACCTCCTAAACACTTAAATTCTGGCACCATTTTAAAGCCAACACACTACCACTGCGTGTCAGATTTCAACATACGCCCCACCATTTTGCAAACAATCGTGAATCCTGAAAGACACAAATTCATTCTTCTTAAGCAGTCACGAGGAACAGAGGCGTAAGGCTCTCCAAGTTTTTCCCAGTTCGTCAGATGTTTATGGTCCGCAGGCTGCAGTGTGGTGCAAGCCCACAAATACAAATGATAAGGCAGACATTTTGCTGCTGCTCGGCGCACACTAAGATGGCTGTCGAGCCACGCACAACAGGAAGCGCAAAATGTGGCGGTGCTCCATCTTGCATGAAGTGCTGTTCTTGGTGACCCTCCCACTGACAGACAACGGCCAACACACATTTGTCAACTGCATTCAAGCAGTACTCGTCTCGTGTTTACTTTAAAATCTGCCTACAGATATATATATATATATATATTACGTTACACAGCCATATATATATATATATATATATATGGCTGTGTAACGTAACAAGTGGTTTTATTGTTTCACTTTATGAAAAACGCCGCCGAAGACCCCGAATCTTCCGTCAGCGTGGGACAAATGCCTTTCAGATTACACTCAGATATGCAAAACTGCTTGTCAGAAGTTTTAATTACTTCCAGTAAGGAGGGACTGTGTGTTGTTTGGAGTGTCTTGTGAACACTCGTGACAAGAAAACGCCTCTGCGTGTCTTGCCGCAGCCCCAGTGCTTCTATGCCCTTCACCGCGCATAATTTCTTCACTATTAGAACTAAACTCATTTCATGGGTTTACCCAGTCTGTCCATGCAGGTGCCGATATTTTGTCAAGTACAGTACTTGTCAATATCCTGGCCTAATGGGCAACAATCAGCTTCGTATTTCACACATTCTGGGCTCATATTTCGGTCCGGACAGCCCTTATAATGGCAGGTCTTCACGGTCTTACTCAGTTGCTCTAGTCAAATGCTACGCCACTGCCTTCAGGCCACAACAGTTTCCTTCAAAATCGTTTACAGTTCTTTAAGAATCAGGTTACTAATGGCATACAGACTGGTTATACGCACGTAGGGTCTTTACAGTTTAAATTCTCATTCTAAATACAAGAAACTCTGTACCGTAATGAAATTTGAAGAGCAGAAGGCACAATTAACGATTGAAAGCCCAGTGGTTACTGTGTGTACCACCAGGTTTAACATTCAACAATTCTACGTTCTGCCCACACAGTGTGTTTATGTGTTTTGTGTGGATCTCAGAACAAACAGCGATTATTTCCCTATACAGCATTAACTGATTGGGTTTTGTAACTGACACAGAGACTCTTTACTGCGCGGTACGGACTGGATCTTTAAATGTAATTCGGTTTCATTGTCTCCACTATACAATTAACTACACTATAAATGTACGTCCAGTTAGACCATTTCGGTTCTCTTCTCCACGCACTTTCAGTTCGACAGGAAACTGAACTTTCACAGAGAATTCGCCGCGTGACATGTGCCACTGTTGTTTGCAGGCTGTACTGCTGTCACAGCTGTGCAAGTGCAGTCGTGCCATCAGTGTGTGGTCTGATACATTTAGAGTAGAAAAATTCATTGTTACCAACCCTTTCACGTCTGCCAAATTACAAAAGGCAATCCGCTTCCATTATTAGCCCCCCTTAAAAAAACTCCAATGAAAACCCATTTTTCAGCCACCTTTACAATCAAAGTACTATTTTACATAAATCTGCACGATTTAGCACATTTTGTGGTTCAAACTGCAGCGCGAAAGACGTACATATCTTCAGGGTATTTCAGACTCGACAAACACAGTACCTTGAATTGCTGTGTTGTGTTTCTGCCTTGAACACAGCACGTATATCTCCACAGCAAACCAGCTGTGTGCGCCACGGCTGGCTAACCCCAACGACCTCACTACATCCCCGGCACATTTCGACCCCCGCCGACCCACCGCCGAACAGAGCGCTAGAAGGCATCAAAAGCTCACGATTGTGACAAGGCCAATCTTCTGCAACACCGCTGTGAGAACCTCAGATTTTCTATTTGCTGGCTTCTCCGAAGCTTTGGGCCCATTTCTGACGGACATGTCGTGGCTTTCTGCACCCCTCAGACTGAACACCACGAGCTCCCGACTGACCATTGTCAGATAGACAAAACCGCCCCAGCGAAAGCCGCAGAGTCTGGCTGCAACGTACTCAACTGACCTCTCAAAGCCCTCTAACAACTACGAGCGACGTTCACTAGTTCACAAGAATTAAGTTAGACATCACTACGAAGTTAAACGCAGCTGATCTGTTCCACCGAAGGATCGTTATTCTTCAGCACGACCCCACCAGCACATCGATATTTCTGTCTTTTCAAGGCATAAGTTTAAAAATTCCTCTGCCATATAAATCGGGCTCATGCATTTACAGCAATGACGTGTAAGGTTGCGATGGATAATTCCGATGCAGAGCAAAACGTCCACCTGTGATCTGTCGGTTTTTCCAAGTCAGTTCCCCCACGCGTGCTGCATTCACATTGGCCTCCGCTGTCCCAGTGGACCAGTGCTACGGCCACCATGGAGGGCCGTCGGACCGTCTGCGAACTCTCCCTAGCGTTTCCTGACACACTGCACTCCCATTACGTCATCAGCACCCACCTCTATCAACTGGTGGTGAATTTCAATGGGGGAAACATGTTTCGTACGTTAAAAACTGAATCACACTGCAAGCTTCCGCGCGGGCCAAGGTTACAATGTTGTTGCCACTGCACACGAACTTACCCCACAAACAACTGACTGACTGACTGACCGACTGACTCCTCCGTCATCTGTTGAATGCCACCCATACTACAGGCGCTACCTCCTACAGAAAAATGAAATGTGTCCTGAACACAAAGCCTGCAGACTGGGGAGTCTTGTTCCTGTTCCTGTATCGCCAGTAAGATGACGCCTGTACACTGAGACGGCCCGCACCGCGCCCCCGCACTCGACCTGTGTAATTCCCAAAAAAAGCAGGCAGCACATCCCTACACAGCATTCTCTGCTCTGTCTAACACAGACACACACACAGCGTGTCCTGTCAGGCAGCAACTGCGCCTTTATATATTATTTAGATTAATTTCGTGTTGCGGTACAGTTTCACAGCCCCTGATGCGTCATAAAAACAAACAGCTTGCAGAAGGTAAACAGCGTTCTGCGCGCGCTCCGTCAGTGCCCGCGCGCTTCCACTGCGCGGATGTTACCTTCTGGCACAGTGCTATAAAACGCGTACAGTTGGCGACTAAGGAGAACACTGACATACGCATTTTGAATTTACCTGCTCACGCTTCACGCCACAGATATATGCGGTCCGAAATCATTTGAACTATAAGCAAATATCTAGGAGTGCGATGAGCTGCAGCCCGTGGCAAACGAGTGCCAAGTTTGTACAGAACCGGCCGCTGTCAGTGGGTTGTTCAGAGTGACCGACACACACAATGCCTGCAGAACTGTCAATATCAAACGTTCGCCACTCTCTGTTACAATAAACAGGTGCCAGAAGCGAACTGCGTAGACGAGTAGTGTTTACACGCTTCGTTCATTGCGCAGAGAGTTGAACGTCTTTCTGTAACAGAGCGCTGTATTAAGAAGACGACGACCTTGCAAAAGCAAAGCAGGCTTTTGTTTCTCGCGTGGGTGGATGGTAGAGCGCGTGTAAATGGCTTTGAATACAAGCGCGGTAATGTAAATACACCGTCCGGTACTTAATTTCTGGACAACAGTGAAACCGATGGAAACAGCCCACTGCACGTGAAATGTGCCCGTCACTCTGCCTGCCAGTTCTGGCGCCGGTAAACATTTAGCGAGACACACTCGAGATGCCGGCACAAACGCATTTCACTCCTAACAGTGTCCGTCACTCTTGTCCGGTTTTAACCAGAAGATAAAAAATTCTCCAGTGGTGGTCACTTCAGCTGTTCGGACAGTCGGACGTACGAGCGGACTTTCAATAGGCGTTCTACAGGGTCCTTGAAAAATGCGGTTACCGCAGAGACATGCTCAGTGCGTGCACATGTGTTAACCGAATCTTACGAAACTTCGCATGAACGTCATGCCGTTGGAGGGCATTTCGATGCCGTATTTTATCATTCCTTACAACGAATGATAATAAGAACGAAGCGCGCAGGTGTAGCCAGTAGCGACAGTAGCCGCATTTACTGAAATGATGCGAAGCGTCATCTGATTACGTGCAACTTTTGATGAAATACTGGCCGTATGTTGTAGGATACGAAATAACAATATGGCGGCAATGCGAAGAAGTTATGTACCCGTTACAGGCCAGTGATTACTGTACGTACCGCCAGGTTTGACATTCAACAGTTCTACGTTCTGCCCACACCGTGTATTTATGTGTTTTGTGTGGATCTCAGAACAAACAGCGATTACTTCCCTATACAGCATTAACTGGCTGGTTTTTATAACCGAGACGGAGTGTGTTTACTGCGCGGTACGGACTGAATGTTTAACTATAATTCAGGTAACTGTCGACCTTACTGTTCAACGTTGGTTCTCATGATGGCGATTACTAACGACACCTCGAGCGATGGATGTAAGACGCAACGGCAAAGAAGGTTTTATGACTCTGCAGTTTATTGCTGTCCCTTGTTGTGCGTAAGGTCATTAGACGCAGCTAGTGCTAATGACGAGTGAGGCCACTGCTGCAGCCCTGCAGAATTAAACTGTCCAAAATTAAACCGTTTGTTTTTGCGGCTCCACTAAATGACCCATATCATCACAGCCTATGTGACACACATAAATATCTCTGTTTGAACCCATAAAGCTTTCAAACACAACACTGTCCCAACTAACGCACTGTCTGTAATGTCCGTACTTTAACACACATACAGTATTTTCACATCTCAGGCCAAAATATCTCGATTGTAGAGGATCATCAGCGGGGACTCACTCGCAGTCCAAAGCTGGAAGTGACACACACAGCTTGCTCAGCACGTGCTGTGCAACCAGAAACAATTCGTGTGTGTAACTTTCAGTTTTTCAGCTGCAAGTGAATCCCTGATGATGATCCTGTAGGATCGAAACATGTTGGCCTGAGATGTGAAAATGTTATATTGTTTCAATGCAGGGCTGTGCAGTCGGCACACAAAACTTCGACTCTGACCCCTCAATTTTTAAAACTCCAACTCCAAAACCGTGTTTTAATGTAGAGACATTATAAACAGTGCATTAGCTGGAAGAGTACTGTGTTAGCACAGCGGTCACGCACGGGATGGGCAATGAATGTAGCTTTTCCCAAAGCTTTCTGTTAAACACTTCTTACGAAATTTTCTACAGCAGAATAAAACCACTGAGCGTTAATGACAAATTACAGCAAATTAAAATAAATTAGAACTTGTCACTAAATTTACACCAAAAGTACAGTGCGCAGGCGACGTTAAATCCACAAATTTCCCAAAACTTTTATCTGTAGGGGCTTACGAATTTTTCATTACTGACAGAACGGGAAAAGCACACACAAAAGGAACACAACCCTCAAAGTAGGATACCGAGACGGGTTATTAAAGGATAATATTAGAAAGAAACTTACGTACGTTATAGGATGGTGGACTGGATTCATCTGGCTTAGAACATGATCGGGATCTTTTGAACACAGAAATGAATATTTCTATGGTACACAGCTGGAAGGTGCTGACAAAGAGAACAACAATCAGCTTTTACGTAATAAATCTGAGAGTTTCAGGAAGTTTTTGTTGAAGTGTGTAAGAAGGAAACAATAAAAAGAAGGCAGCAGCACACAAGTGCACAGTGCTAAGAAGAAGAAGAAGAAGAAGAAGAAGAAGAAGAAGAAGAAGAAGAAGAAAGAAAGAAAGAAAGAAAGGATTAAATTGGGACAAGTGTAGTGCCATTTGTCTCCCGAGAGATGGCAGGTGCAATCGATACTTACTCATAGCCACTCTCCATCAACGTCCGAAGCGCCACTCTCTTGCTTAATGCCCACTCAACTCAAGACTTAAAATTTCAGTACCATAAATCACACACGCGTCTCTTGGACATTGCCAACTGATATAATATCATATAAGGCTTTTTGTTAAAAAAAACTCGGCGAAACTTTGGCCAAGATGTGACAATAAATGCGTCTTGACAGGAGACGTAATTGCAGCCGCGCTCACAGCTGTAGAAATATAGAGCAGAGGAATGGATAGGGGCCCACACTTGGGGGGCATCAAATTAGATAAGATTTATTATCATTTCTCCAAAGATTTGTAACACCTCCGATTTCATGAAATAACAGGTAACCTCCACGTCATATTTCGCATCTGTTGCTTCCCTAACGCTGAATGAACTCCTGCGATTCCGGGTGTGTGAGGTGAACACGACTGACTTGGTGCCGTCCTGCCGCCCCGCGTTCGTGGGCGCTTCCAAATATAATTCGTATTAGAACAGGCAGAAATTCGGGCTTTTAACTGCTTAAACTGTGCGGAGTAACAGCAACCTGAATTGTATATAAACATTCAGTCCGTACCGCGCAGTAAACACACTCCGTCTCGGTTATACACACCAGTCAGTTAATGCTGTATAGGGAAATAATCGCTGTTTGTTCTGAGATCCACACAAAACACATAAACACACTGTGTGGGCGGAACGTGGAATTTTAAGCGCCTTCGCAACATTTGGAAGAGCTACAATTGACTCCGTCATGTCTGTCCGTCTGTCCCGCCACTCGGCTCTCACTGGACGGATTTTCATCAAGTTTTACAGCTGCGTGTTTCTCGAATATCTGTCAAGAAATTTGAAGTTCCATTACACGGCGCCAAGGATAACGGGCACTGTGCGTGACGTCCCGTACACACGTACGATAACGTCGCGCTCAGTCCCTCGCAGAATGACGAACGTTTCAGGCAAAAGTTGCACAGAAAGCCAGAACACACATTTCATACCCAGTAACTTTTTTCCGAAAATCGTGCCGTTTATGAGACAATATGGTACAGCCGGACAGGCCACAGATGGCCATAAAATACGGCGCATGCGCTTTGCCTGCTGGATAACTGAGGCTACAGACACACACTCAGAATGTGTAATACTTATTACCTTTCCACAGCAACAGTGGTTACGCGAACGCGCCTTAATGTTCCCTTTACACGCACATCGCCTGTCCAGTTGACTGCTAAGCCTGTGGCACAGACAGTAACTGCGGACGGATGATGTTACCGCCACAGTGATTTGGACCATCCACCACAGTGCGCGTGTGCGTCGTATTCCTCTTGCACCAGGTTTCGCCTATTACATGCTACGTCACTACTTGACTTGAGTGAATTCAGAAGACACCTTCGCAAAGGTAAGTATAAAATGACGAGTGTGTTTGAGCAAGCACCATTCCGTGAAGGAGGGCGGGGAGTGGAGGTATGTCTCCACGCATTTTTAATCTTGGCAGTAAATGAACGCGAATGGTCAGATTCACTCCCGGGAAAGACTTACAATATCAGTTATGTGGGAGGCGGGGTGGACCCCCCCCCCTCCACAAAAGCTGGGATTTTTGGAGAAGCAGAAAATCTGTCTCTCAGCCCAATTCCACAGTGGCCTATCTCGCAGCCTAGTCACTACACTCACTGAGCTACTCCTGATACAGTGCGCAGCCTACTTACTTACGGCACATTGCAACACTACGAATGGAAGCTTCCGACAGTTGACGCCGATTAGTGTTGCAGGCAGTGTCAAACTGTCGCACCAAGACACTGCTGCCATCCTCAAGGCAGACAAGTCTACCGTGAAGGTGGAAGTAACATCTTCTTACAAAATACTTGCATTCAATGTGCCACGATACGCTGACAATGCCACATCGTAGCAGCACACACAAACGACGCACAGTTTGGCGCCTTCGAGGTCTGGCAAGACGGGCCGCACAGGTGGCTGTTTATGGCGCAGCGCAAGGACTGCATTAAGCCTGTCATGACGCTGTTTGTAATCGCGTTGTGTACGGTGCTGCCCCTGTTGTTAACTAGATGAACCCCTCGGGACTGCTTTGTGGATAGGGTGCCGGTAATTAACCGTACAGTACACGTGTGCACACGTAGGAGTCACGTGTCACGGTCCTATTATGAGTTATGTAACGAAGGACAGCTAAGTCCCTTGTGGGCAACAGTTTCAGTGCTTCTCACACAGTTAAGCCACACGACAGACTAGCAGTATGGCCAATACGTGTGCCAACACTGCCAATACGCGTGCCAATACTGCACCCCCCCCCCCCCCCCGTCGCACTTCCATCCGACTTCTATTTGTCACCCGTTTTGCTTCACAGCCGGTGTTCAGAAATGTAAACAAACAGTCTGCAGCAAATTAATACAGCCTGTGTTCCTGCTTTAGGGATTTAAGTTCCACGTATCTGTCTGCACTCCACGTGTGTGCCAGTGGCTGGGAACGTTCCGATGTTCAGAAAACAGTGGAAAACAAGGAAGGAGTCGTGGCCCGACCTGAGGTTGTATTTCCCATCTAAGACATAAATACCGGTGCCTCCTGAACACAAGCGCCAGTGCTTGCTCAGCAAAGCTCTGTGCCAACTTCACACGGCGTTCGTTACTTAAAGGTGCCTTTGGCATAAATCCATTGCGTGAGAGGACGCGGTAAGCTCACCGTATTGCCACACTGTCTGTCTGTCTGTCTGTCTGCCTGCCTGCCTGCCTGTCTGTCTGTCTTTGTCCCATTCAACTCGTTAAGAAGGTGACGCTTTTAAACGAAACTCGATATGAACATTGCAGCAATAAAAAGTGCAGGTACAAAGAAACGAGAAAGTAAAAACGACGGAACAAATAAGCAGGCGTAAACAAATAACCATCATCAGGGAAAGGGGATAAACCACCCCAGGTTTTCGGTCTTCACGCGCGTCCGCGTGTCCATCTTTTCTTTTTCCGTTCCACGTTTCTTGGCAGCGGCCATGCAGACCTGCACTTTGACAGCGGCTGTCGCTTATTCACACCACGTGTGGTGCCACTTGCAGCAATGATTCACAGTAACTGCACCAAATTAATGCAGATCCTAAAGGCAACTGGTATCGGTTGGCGCGAAAGAAGATCGATAAGCAAATTGTACATGAATCAGAGAGTTAAGTACGACTGGACCGAGGGGAGACAAGCAGTACGAAGACTGGAAGAGGAGTTAGACAGGGATGCTGTTTGCCACCAATTCTACTCAATTTGTACAGCGAGTGCCTTACCAAGGCAGCTTTGGGTGGGTCTGCAGACTTCAACATTGGAGGGCAAATCATTCGAACTGTGACATATGCAGATGACCTTGTGTTAATGTCTGAGGAAGAAAAGGTGCTACAGGGCAAGTATAAATAAACTAATTGAAACTGGGATAGGCTGTGGTATGGAAATGAATGTGGAAAAAACAGAAGTCACGAGAATTTCAAGACAAACATCCCCAGTAACAATTTTGATAGGCCAAAAACAAGTGGAGAATGTAGAATGTTTTAAATATTTGGGCAGTATGTTGACAAACGACGGAAGGTGTACTTGTGAAATTAAAGCTAGGACTGCCATGGCGAAAGCTGCATTTAACAAGAAGGAGACTCCTTTTACCAGCACATGGGACTTAATTTGAGGACGAAACTAGTAAAATGCTACATTTGGAGTATACCTTTGTGCGGTGCTGGAACTTGGACGCTCCGGCCAGTAGATCAGAAACACCTGGACACTTTTGAAATGTGGTGCTGAAGAAGGCTGGAGAAGATCAGTTGGACCGATCGTGTGAAAAATGAAGAAGTGTTACTTAGAGTCAATGAGCAGAGGAATACAAGTATCCTACACGAAATAAGAAAACGGAAGGCTAACTGGATTGGCCACATATTGCGTAGAAACTGCCTTCTACAGCGGGTTATTGAAGGAAAGGTAGAGGGAGAGATGGAAGTGACAAGACGAAGAGGCAGAAGACGTAAGCAGCTACTGGATGACCCTAAGGACAGGCGTGGATACTCTCGTTTGGAGGAGGAGGCTCTAAATCGCACTGTGTGGGGGATCGGTTTGGGAGAGGCACTGGCCTGTCACTGGACAGACTGCCGGGTGATGATGATGGTCATATATAGATGTGTGTGTGTGTGTGTTTGTGTGTGTGTGTGTGTGTGTGTTTGTGTGTGTTTGTGTGTGTGTGTGTGTTTGTGTG
>BLKM01000661.1:668247-716745 GCA_013340265.1 Coptotermes formosanus | reverse complement strand
GAGGTACCAACGGTGTCATACCGACACCTGCCGAGGTACCAACGGTGTCATACCGACACCTGCCGAGGTACCAACGGTGTCATATCGACACCTGCCGAGGTACCAACGGTGCCATACCCACAACTTGCACAGGATTATTCAGCTTCCAGCAACGTAGCGGCTGCCCCAGAGGATACTCCCACGTTTTGAGTGAACTTAGCTGTACAAAATATCGTATGCTGGCCGCTGTGTTCGTCCAACTCAAAGCCGCTAACTAATTCTGTTCGTATTTCAGAGTTCACAGTGTGTCTACACACCTGGCAACATTACGAAACACAAAGCTGTCCCAGCAGCACAGCTTCATACACAAACTTCTGTTCCCACTTCAGTATAAACACACGGCTTCTCCGTTTTCAAAGATCAGACATTTAATGCTGTTTAGGGGAGGGTGGCCGTTTCTTTCGCGACTCACACGAAATATCACAGCACTGTCCGACAAGGACTGCCACATGTATTTACCACTGAGTTTTCAAGGGTGACATGTTTCGGATATGACGAAGAGCACTTTTCTTAGCATCGATGTGCGCAGGTCAGTTTGTGACGGACAGCTGCACACGTCGCAATCGAATCACCATGCATAATGAGGGCAGTCTGCCAACATGACGTCAGAACAGCAGGCTTACCGCCATTTAATAACAGCGGGTTGCTTGTTATTGCGGTAACTGGCAGGCGGGGATTCCCCCATTTGTCTGTATGTCGACACATTTCTTCCAGAATATTTCAGTACAAATCTGAAAGAGTAAACGGATGCTCGTGGCTGTGCAGGTGCGGGCAGTCTGTCAAATTCCGGCGCGTTCTCGGACAAAAGTTGCAGAAACGTACGCACTAACGTTTTGAGGACTGAATTTAACCTGAATTTTATTTAAAGATTCAGTCCGTACCGCGCAGTAAACACACTCCGTCTCGGTTATACAAACCAGTCAGTTAATGCTGTATAGGGAAATAATCGCTGTTTGTTCTGAGATCCACACAAAACACACAAATACACTGTGTGGGCAGAACGTAGAACTGCTGAATGTTAAACTGGCGGTACGTAAAGTCACCATCAGCACTTGACGGTTCAGTTCACGTCTCTTTACTTTCGCCCGTCGCTTTCACGTCCATGTTAGTGGCCATGTGCCGCTTTAGCACTCAGCCTGCTGCCGTGTCTGTGCCTGGTGGTGTCACTCTGCAGCTGCAGACACTGTGTCCCTGTGTCACTGACCGCACATGCACGGCACCCGCGGAGACACAATGGCTCCACACATGCGAACCGGGATCCATTGAAGCATTCACGAGTGCAATTGCTTTGAAATGCATATCATTCCCACACAGCGTATCGGTAAACTGGCACAATGTTTGTAACGGTCATACAACACACGTGGAACGCCCGCAGAGATTCAAAGTAAAAACTTGACAATTTCCATCTGACACTGCGGTGTCCACAGGCATCCTTTCCACCGCCCCACTGTTGCACATTACAGACCTTTAGTGACGCCTTATGTCACACGGTTCTCTGCCCCACATTAGGAACACTTTCGCTAGAAACACGGCCGTTTGTTTAGAATTTCCTTGAGCGAAGGACGGAGCGTCTTTTTAATTTTCTGAACCAGTCTTCAAGAAAGAGAAACTCAAATATCCTAAGGCATCCCGAATGTAAAGTGTACGAAGTTCTGTCTCGAAGCACTGCCCGTTGCACAGCCACAGTTTAGATTAATTACTTTCCAGCTCGGCAGAAAACTGCGAAGGGATCATGTTACCAAAAACGGACACGAATCACCCTCCCCGCCCCCCCCAAACCACGGGCTCATTAATTTATTGGATTGCCGGGCGAAGCTCTCTGGGAAAATATTCATTATTCCAAACACTGCGATGTGAACTATGTGAATTAAACGCAAACAGAGAAGGACAGCACGGCCTGCAGAGGCGCCACTGTACAACACACGCTCTGCTGTAACTCGGAAACAACCGCGAAGTCACAAGCGTCCTCTTTTGGACACTGCTGATGACAGCATTCTCGGCAACGTGAAAACTGCAGTCCATACCGCTGTGTTTACTTGTACAGTGCAAAGAGGCGAAGTTCACCCTACATCAGGCTATGAAGGACCAAAGGGACAGTAGAGATATAGCTATACTCTTTCTTTAACCTCGCCTTAGATGGGTGTGGGTGGTCAACACCAGCCCCGGCCGCTTTACACCCGGGAAAGGACCCGGTACCCACTGTACAGGGACTGGGGGGGCCCCAGGGCCGGTCTGGACGGGTGCGCAAAATCTCGACCCCACCGGGATCCGATCCCCGCACCGCCCAGCCGGCAGTGAGTCGCTGTACCGACTGAACTGTCGCGGCCCACGAAACTGAACCATGCGAACACAGCATTAAACGTGTTACCTAGCTCTGCTGCCTGTGTTTCGGTTCCCTTCACAAATTTTCGTCGCGGGTGAAGCGACCCTTAGGACACCCTGAATACGAAACTGAACAGAAGATGGTGTGTCAGAGCGGACTTTTGCGCGGTGTTCCTTACAGCGTTCATTCTTAAACAAAATCCTCAACTTCAGAACACCTTAACTGCGGTCCATTTGCCAGTCAGTTCGTAACGCCATCCAATCCACTGCAGTTCATAACATCAATCCCTAATTTAGGCCACTGCTTAGACGTACGTACAAACTGCACACGCTGTTCAGATGTCACTGACCCTACCTCGCAATCATGCAGTCGCTCTGTCCCTCCATACACCGGCTCTCCTGCTGAACGACTCTGGCATTGCCAGCCAACGGGCACTGGCGCTTCCTCCCCCGCCACACCCTTAGGCACGACACCTTCCTTGCTACTATTCCGCCCAACTCTTTTTCACCAGTGAGCCTGCTTTTACCTCTTAGCCACAGCCGCTACCCACATCACTCACGTTAACAATCTGCCTCCCCCCCCCCCCCCAGCAGCAGTTACTGAGAGTACGCGCATCGCACTGCTGCACTTGCACACTTGCACGGTCTGCACTTAGCCTTAGTAAAGTTCCGCTACCCAGTGCCCGTATTACAGCTAAAACACACCTTGCTGCCTAGCTGTAAAACGAACACAGGACGTGGCAAGAGGACCTTCCCAGACACACGTCATCACTTCGTGGACCAAAAGTGGCTGCAAGGGCGAGTGGTTCTTGCAGCCAGAAATTCAGATGCGAGTCACAGCAGCTGTCTTAAGTTTCGGCGTTTACTGCCAGGAACTCCTGAGGTCCGGAGACTAGTTGAGGACGTGCGACATCGGCTGGCCAGCAGGTCACTGCGTGCAGCCAACCGCAGGCCCTGGCGGCCCTTTCCAGTCCTCAGTCAATCCTCCCCCACCAGTATCAAACTGCTTATAATTATTTGCCGATCCGAGTGGCCGCGCGGTATAAGGTAGGTCTGCGGCCGTTCGCTTGCTGGGATCGTGGGTTCGAAACCCGCCGGTTGCCTGGAGGTCAGTCTCTTGTGAGTGTTGTGTTGTCAGGTAGAGATCTCTGCGACGGGCTGATCACTAGTCCAGGGGAGTCCTACTGACTGTGGCGTGTCTGAGTGTGATCGTGAAGACTCGATAATGAGGACGCCCTGGCCCACTGGGGGGCTGTCGCGCCACTGGACAAAGAATTTCTATCTGCATGTCTGTATGTCCGATACCACTGCCTGGACCACGCGGCAGGAACAGACTTCACAAACACACAGTACAGATCCTACACTAAGAACTGTAACTGTACGACCCCCTGACAGCAAGCTGAAGAACAAATGACCTCCAGAGGTTAATTCGGTTACAGCATCTATCACGAAAATTCGGCCAGTTTAATTCTATACTCGTATACGCAAATACGAAATTCCCCGCGCCGTGTTGGCGGAGCGATCTCTTCGCAAAGCAAAGCGCTCTGCATTCTGCAGCACAAATGCAACCTTGCAGCAAGTGTTAACAAGTTGTTCGGGTCATCTGGAAGGCTCCTCGCTTCGGACGGCGAGTCGTCAGCAGGTATCAGCGAGGGTACAGTCCACAGGCGAGACGACGCTAATCCCCACGCCCGATCAACCCGACAGACCGCAGTGGACGCCGACGGCTGCTCTAGTTTGACCGGCCACTCGCTGGATGTGAGTGTTCATCCGAAGCGCAGTAGGTTTTGCTGTCACGTGAAGCCAGTCGCCAGACGGTTCCACACTTGCAAGTTGCTTCTGCAGGATTCCCACACAGCCCTGTTCTGAAGCCCACCAAATTTTCTGTCAAATTTGCGCACCCCGTCATTACGCCGAAAACCAAACTCCCGCGGCATTCCACTGGTCACTGCTTCTCATCACTCCAGCGCCTTCACTTTCATGGTACTCCTAGCAGAAGGACGAGCGGACGAAGCCTGTGAACCTGGTAACAAAATAACGCCTTCTGCCCCCCCCCCCCCCCGGGCTCTGTCCATGATTGTCCCTCATTTGCCCTCCCGCCGCTACCTGCTATGCCCAGCTTTTCTTCTACCCTTCAAAATGGTTCCTACTGCTGACCACGGTGACATAACGCCGTGTTGTTTGGTAGCTTACCTCTGTTCCAACGTTTCGGACAAACCTGATTCCTACATTTGCAGTATCAATGGAGGCACAAGTTGTTCTGGAAAATTGATTCCTATGGTCTATGCCAAGCTATACCGAACCACTTAGCACCGTCCTGTTAATACGTGGAACCGTGACGGTGTCGCATATTGCATCAGGCACAGCTGGCAGGTTGTTCGTGTTTTATTGAGTGCAGGGAACGCGGTTGAGTCTTTGTGTGTGTGTGTGTGTGTGTGTGTGTGTGTGTGTGTGTGTGTGTGTGTGCCNTGTGTGTGTGTGTGTGTGTGTGTGTGTGTGTGTGTGTGTGTGTGTGTGTGTGTGTCTGAAGTATTATTATTGTTATTATTATTGTTATTATTATTATTATTATTATTATTATTATTATTATTACGTGTTATTAACATCAGGAGTATCAAAAGCACGCAGCTTTACAAAAGTGCTCAATGCGATGATTAGTTAAGGGTCAAAATACAAACCACACAAAGCACACCATTACTGTAACACCGCAAACCCGTGAATGCGTCCCAGGCTTGGCTTCTGACTGCAGTACATGCTCACTCCATTACACCTCCATTTATATCAGTGATTGACGACTGACGTACTTTGAGCGCTTAGCGTGTGGCACAGAAGCTTTTGGAGTACCTGAAATTTTTGATAATTAAACAAAGCGTTTATTTAAAATTAATTAAAAATTGTAAAGGAGCATTAAAAGCACTCATAGATTAAAAGCAGTTCCATTTCCCCTAATTTCATGCTCACATGCTTCTGTGTGCATGCACCATAAATCTTCCTTCCATACAGTTTTGTTTGGCACATTGCACAATTCAATTACACAGCCTCACTCCAATTACACATTATGTACTTTATCTGCAAGCTGCGTGGCCTCGTGTACAAAAATATTTCCTGTTCTTAGAGACACATTACAAACACATCTGCAGAGAGTCGCAGTCCCCCCGCAACTGTGCTGTTATTTGCCCTTGCTATTAAATTAATGAATACGTTCCCTGAAATATCCGACCGCTTTAACGCACACAATACGACATTGCCCCGTGTACTGGTAACATACTGAGAGTGGATACCATCGAGATACCGCAAGACGGGGGGGGGGGGGGGGCCCAGTTGTACAATCGATAACTTCTAAAAGTCGATACATGACGTTTACAGTCATGCTCCATGCTCGATACTCGACTGACTCTTCAGCTTGCCTTCCTACCTCACAAAAAATGACGTCCAAATTATAAAACAATGCTCGATGCTCCACTATTTCTTCGGCTTCCGTTCGTGCCTCACACAGAACACAGCATGTCTTCATGATAAAGACCAGCCATGGCGACACAGCAAACACGTAAGCAGGTCTCCACGAAGCGTCCGTTCTTCTTGTGTGAGTTTAACTAAAACGACGGCGTCGACAAGTTTTAGTAAAAATCCGAAATACGAAATTCGACGAAAATCCGTCTGGTGGGAGTCGCCCTGATACAAACCGAGGGGCCCCGAACCCCGGGGCCATGTTGATAGCACCAGCCCGGGGCTTCCCAGGCCTTAGCATCCTGCCACCAAGGAAATTGCTTCGTCCAAGTTAGGAAATGAATTGCAGATGCAACCTCATCTAACACAGTTTTAATGTTCTGATTCTACACGTAACTACTGGCTAGTATGCAGAAGAAGAAGAAGCGTTAGTCACGTGCGTGTAACAATGGCTAAGCATAATGACAGTACCGTACCTAACCTAGCCTGCACTGCGGAGTGACACGACGATTAGTGTATGATTAGAGGAAGTGAACAGGGAGGGGTGCGGAAGTGCACGTGGCCTAACTGGGCGAATGTGCTGGAATTTTTCTGGAGGCACTAAGGAAGACCCGGTGGTCTGAGGTTCGAACACCGGACCTGGTGCTAGCCACTGCACCGAGGTCACGGCGGAGATATGTTTGCGACTCTGGCAAGTACACGCCTGACACTGTCATAGCCTAATTTTGAGAAAATATGGAGTGACGGCAAGAATCGTTACCACGGAGACACAATACAGTTTAAATCTTGTGAGATTTTCCCCTCAAATCCCATTGTCGCTCATGATCGAATGTTCAAGTCTCGTCTCGTAGGTTCGCAGGTTAAAATGAAGACATATATATGCAGAGACCAACGTGCTCTTCTCAGAAGGCGACAGTCTGTTGGCGCCCTGATTTATTTCAGTTCTCAGAATTTCCCAATCTGCATACGTAACTCCAATACAAAGTACAAGATGAGACAAACGATGGAATTCACTCCCTCACTTCCAAGTCTCTATCTCACTCGTCTCGCTCCTCTTTCGCCAACTCCTGACAGACGGATATAAAACTTCCCAAACAGTCGCAGGCATGCAGAATTACGTCTCTCTGGCTTTATCTTCAAAGAAGGACCAGGCTCCGCTACCTACACGTCACCCTTACATTTCTCTCCTCTTCTGAAAAGCCTCTGATTGACCTTCGATTTTGAATCCACATGATTTTGAAAGTTTCCTTTTAGTCTACTAAGACTTCCTTTCCTCTCCAACTCTCACCCCTCCTCATCTCTGAACCCCTTCCCAACCTCTCCTGAATTTCCGCCACCACTGCCCCTGTTCCTCATCCCCACAGAAAACCGAAGTCACAAAATCTAATATAAGAAGGGCAGGCAGCCTGGCTGGCTGTTCTAATCATATCTTGCAGCGTCTGATTAAAGATCTGTCTCTCTCTTATCGAATTCCAACCTTAAACACTTTGGGCCGTTCATATCTTTCAGAACGTGCAGCGTTACGTCACAGCCCCATACCTCACTACAGGGTGTGCCTCAAACAAGCGACTAATCGATATTGCGACATGTTTCAGTACCAAAAAGAACTTTACTCAGCATAACAATTTCACTGCAAGCACTGGGACTGTTCGGCCTTCAGGCCTGTGGTCACGGCTACTGGCAACGCGTTGCACTGGTTTCTTCACAACAAGGCTTCTCGAAATAGTTCCTAATAAAGCTGACTTGTATACTTGAGCGAGGAACCTAAAATTAAGCGGACTGAAAGTTTCATACAAAACGTAGAGGCACTGTCCTTGTAAAGAAGAAGTCTAACCTGAATTTTATTTAAAGACCCAGTCCGTACCGCGCAGTAAACACACTCCGTCTCGGTTATACAAACCAGCCAGTTAATGCTGTATAGGGAAATAATCGCTGTTTGTTCTGAGATCCACACAAAACACATAAACACACTGTGTGGGCAGCACGTAGAATTGTTGAATGTTAAACCTGGCGGTACGTAAAGCGACATTCAAGAATCAGCTACCGGAATGTTTAACCACGTTATAAGAAGTGATCCGCTGTGTGATAAATGATCTGGACTTTTTTTACACATCGCGCAGTGCGTACGTAGAGGTCATTACTTTATCTGACAACTATCGTTTGTCAATTTTCGCTGCTACTGCGTCTTGCGTGTGCGCGATCAGCAAAGTGGGCTAGGATAAACAGCAGATAGGTCGGATTTCTGGATGGGAAAAAATATTTTTCTTGTCTCCAAAGAGTCCAGACCGGCCATGGCGTCCATACAGTCTCCTACTCAATGTGTATAGGCACGCTGTCTCTGAGGATAAAGCGGCTGGGGCGTAAAGATAACCCCTCACCTCCGTCTAGAGACGTGGTTACGAGTTAATGCAGCTATGTCCCCCCATGACACGCAAAAGGGAGACTTTAGTTCCACTCAGTACGTACGATAGGCGGTGGCACAGCCGGTTGGTGCACGGCGGTAAAAGTCGGAAGGTCGCGGGTTCTATTCACGACGGGGTTACTGGGATTTTTCAGTGACTTCATCCTTCCGGCCAACCTGGCATTAGATGAAGTTGAGAAGACAGCTTCACGTTCCGGCCGCTTTAATTCCATGGAAAGACGCCCTCTACCCACTGCACAGGAGGGTGCGTCGGGCCGAGCTATTCTGAATTCTGTGGGAAAGGAAACAAAGTCTTGAACGGGCTGGGAATCGAACTACGTTTCTTTGGTCGTGCTGCCTGTAGGCAAGACACTGACAGACAGACAGACAGACAGACAGATTGACTGAGCTAACCAAGTTCCTCAGACTAAATCACAAACGGAGGGACAGGCAGAACTCTCAGCAAGACATTCTGCAGGCAAGTGGTGCCACCCCAGCACCCGCCACCAGGCGTGTTGGCACCTTCTGTACGGAGTCCGCGTGTGGATCTACTGACAGGTTAGTGGCACTATGCAGGGAGGTCTTCTGTCTTCTCAGACGGTTTTGTAAGACTAAATTAATTAAAATTAGAAGAAAATAAGAAGTTCTTGGGCGAATTTACGGCAGCCGGTTGCTAGGGGCGCCACAATCCATCGGGACGCAGGATATAGTCTAAATAAGAACTGAGGACTACGGTCGCCTTAACGACGCACTTCTCTGCCTGACTGCACGCAGTTTGCACTGACTCGCCTAACTCAAAACCAACCAACTCCAAAGAACAGACTCTTCCTTGAGAAACTGACAGTTTCGCAGCCACTCAAGAAGTTGCCACATTTTACGAAACCCAAGTGTTCATCGCCGTGCTGACAACAGCCGCACACTCATCCCTATCCGCAGCCAGTTTAATCGGGTCGCGTGCTCTCGCTATGTTTGCATATCCACTTCTGTTTTGTGCCTCCATCTGTCCTCGGGCCCTCCGAGCGGTCAGCCTCTTTCAAATTTCCACACCAAAACTCTACGCATTTCTCTTCACCCCCACACTTGCTACGTGCCGCGCCCATCTCAGTCTCGTTGCTATGATCGCCCTACTGGTGTCTGCTGTGCAGTAGAGACCCTGAGGCTCCTCATTGTGCTGTTTTCTGCACCCCCAGTCTTGGGCCCAGATACCTTCGTTAACAACACAGCAACTAAATAACGCACTTATAATACGACAGTTACGCAATAAGCGTGCTTCAGTACAGTGTAAAGGCATAACGTCTTGCAGGCAATCACGAACTGCTACACATGTTGCATGATTCGGGACGCTTGTCACGTGACACGTTGTGACCACAGTAACAGGCCGTGGCGTACACAGCGCCGGCAGCTCAACGTTTATTAAATACTTTTGTCCGTCTCTTTCGTCCAATAGCAGCTCATGTAGCACGAAGGATGGGATGGGTAAGGCATATAGCACAAATGGGGGAGAAGGAAAGTGCAGAGGATTTTGGGTGGAAAAACCTAAAGGAAAGACTGAAAGCAAGACAGGGAGAAAAATACACAGTTAAGAACAAGGCAAAATAAACTAGGCTGCTATATACAGCGTTCCAACATACGCGCAGTTAAGGGGGGGGGGCGCCCGCCGCCGCCACAGTAATCGCAAAAATGCGCCAATCGCCTGCTGCACCTCGCACTCTGTTGTGACGTCACGTGACGTAACCTGCCTCAAGGTCACGTTCAGAAAGGAATTGCAGAAGAATGGCGCACAAGGAGCACCTGCGTACTGCTAGCGTCCAGCTGGACTGCGACTGCACGTTTCGGCAACTCACAGAAGCTCCGAGTCTTTTAACACTTCTTCTTGAACTGCTCCCCCCACCACAACACAACACAGCACAGCACAACACAGCACAACACAACACAGCACAGCACAACACACCACAACACAACAGAGTACAACACAACACAGCACAACACAGCACAACACAACACAACACAGCACAGCACAACACAGCACAGCACAACACACCACAACACAACACAGCACAACACAAGAAAACACAGCACAACACAGCACAGCACAACACACCACAACACAACAGAGCACAACACACCACAACACAACAGAGCACAGCACAACACAGCACAGCACAACACACCACAACAGAGCACAACACACCACAACACAACAGAGCACAGCACAACACAGCACAGCACAACACACCACAACACACAGCACAACACAACACAACACAACACAGCACAGCACACCACAACACAACACAGCACAACACAGCACAACACAACACAACACAGCACGGTATATATACAGCAGTACGGTAGATACAGTCGCCAGTAGCTGCCTCCATTCTCCAAGCGGTATGCTCCTTGTTTCCCTGCCAACACCGCCACACACAACACATTACCAAAAACTGTGAAGAAGGAATAACACGCAAATTACGAAGTGTAATTCTAGCGCCTCATCTAGTCAAGTAGTTTCCAGCGTTTCATGAAACCCGGTTTTCATTACCGTGCTGACAGCAGTTCGCCACTTGTCCTCATCCTGAGCCAAATTAATCAGGTCCACGCTCTTGGGTCTTATATCTTGAAACTCCGTTTTAATATTACCCTCCCATCTATTACTAGGTCATCCAAGAGACTCTTTTCTTCGGGTCTTCCCACCAAAACCCTGCATGTACGGGTATTTCTCTTCTCCCCCCCCCCCACGAGCCACACCCTCCGCCCATCTTTTCCTCCACCACATGCTCATTTTAATATCTCGCGCGCAGTGCACATCGTGCAGCTGCGCGTTATACAGTCTCGTGAACTCTGCTGTTGTCACGTCCCTGTTAGCCGGGAACGTCTTCCTTAGCAGCCTGCTGTGCACATGGCCAGGCACTGTTCTTCCCCTCATGTGACAGACCAAGTTTCACACCCACATTTGTGTGTCCATACAAGTATGTACGTACACAGTGTCGGTGTCCGTATTGCTGTTTGCATGGTACCGCCTAACTTCATAATTTGGACGTTTCGTCTTACGCAATAAAGAAGTGGTGAGGTGGGTGAAGTACGTAGCATGAATAAAGGAAATCACAAACGCATATAAAGTTTTAGTTGGGAAACCTGCAGGAAATAAAGCTTTTGGTAGATCTAACTGTAGATGGGTCTGACTGTGTGTACTGGATTCATCTGGCTCAGGGTGGGCCTAGTGGCCTGCTCTTGTGACTGTGTTCACCTTCCGTATCAACAAAAGACGAAATTTGTGACTGGATAAGTGACTGTCCGATTCTTCATGATTCTACCCACGCACTTCCGTTTAGCTCTCTGCGACTTAGTACTCACATTTTACAAGTAACAGTGGCGAGGTCAAGAATAAGTGGAGCTTTGCCTTCATGCCCTCACACATCTTTATGTCATAATATTTAAGTGCTTCAGGGTCCGGACTTCCTCCCAAACAGTTTTGACAAAAGTGACGCTATAGCTGAGTCACGTGCGGTAGCACGAACCTAATGTATCCGCCCCCTAATCAAAACGAAGCAAAACAAAGCACTGGCGCTGAGGGCCCATCAAACTGCTGCCTGCCCCGGGGAGCTCAAGATAACGCCTGACCGAACGGTATTGTATATATCGGAGGCCATTTGCCTTCGGTAGAATGGCGCGAGGTGCTGGGTATAGTGTTTCAAGGAAATTGAACGGATGAATAAATTAAAAGTAATTTACATAACAACGCTCGCTTTCTCGAATGCTAAGGGCAAGGTCTTCAGTTCTGGTGTTGCTGAAGCCACACGGAATCTTGATTTGAATTCCGCTTTCGATTATTTAGAATTCAAGAATTTGGTGTAAGGAGTCAGGTCCCTCTGCTATCCACATGACCGTGTTTCTTGGCATGCGTGTCATCAGGCGGGGATTATGACGTCACTTGGTGGCAGTGTGTCACGTGTCTGTGGCTGCGTCTTCAAGTATTAAACGACGGTGTCTCAGGTGAAGTGCTATTACAAGAAACGTGTACGTAGACACAACACAGGCATGTCTGTAGACACACTGCGGCAGGTGCCACTGGCAGCACGATGATGTGAAATGTACTGAGGTCGTGCCAGCTGCGCTAAACACGTCAGCCGTGCTTCACTTTTGTCATCCTCCGTCCAGGCACACTTGTTTGATTCTTGACATGGGCAAGGCAATTTGGAACACCCGGTTAAAGCCAATACAGATACGAGGGAAACTGCAATGTCTCGCAAACAAGAACAAAGTGCCGGGTAATAACAAAACACGACGTAACGCTGGGAAAACAGCGAGACGGATTATGGCTGATGTGATCTTCCCCTGCGACGTGTACACTTCGGTTTAAAACTACAAACATACGGCTGAAGTAAAGTTTTAAAAGGATTGACACCATGCGACATGGGAATCCACTATGCCTTTCCGATACGCCGACTGCCGGCACTACCCACTGCTTCACATTTCGCACATCGCAACACTCATGTTCAGTGCGGCGAGCACACAGGGACAGAGCAGCACTTCCGGTTACCTCTTCAAGTTAACTCTGTTCGGAGGTAAAGACAAAACTGTCCCCGTCTACGCAAAGAAGGCATAAAGGTGGACAAAAATTACAGCTCCACTCATTCTTAAATTTGGCACTAGATGGAGGTGCGTGATTAAGTTCAAGCGCCGGCTGCTTTTACCCTGGGGAAGCGCATCCGGTACGCACCGAGCAGCAGGTTTCATGGGCCCCACAGGGGGATGGACGTTTCCGAGAACATGTCAATTTTGATATTTAAGTGATATTTCGAGTGATATGAGACAAACCAACATCAACAGCAAGCCACCTGCGTACACTGAAGTGTCAAACCACACCTGCGCTATATTAACTTATTTATCTCCGACGTGTTGCGGTTTAAGCGCAGTTATTACAAATCCATTTGATGATCACAGGAAATAACTAAAGTTTGAATTATTTTGGAAGAACTAAACGATCCAGCCCCTTTAACTATGGGAAAAGAGTTCGGGGTAATTTGTGTGGCCCCCAGTGTCGGCGCGGATTTCGTGGAGAAAATTCGAATGTGTGCCCTTGCCAGGAGTCTAACCGCTGTGCTGCAGCCCAGACTGTCCAATCTGATGACGTAACAAGGTTTGCACACGTGGACACACGTGTGCCTGTAGCATGCAGGCGAAATGACCCTACAGTCTCACTTGGAAGCACAGCAAACCTCCCAGAGCTTTCCAGCCAGCAACTAGCCGCCACTGGTTTTGTTTATGTGACAGAGGCACACAGAGATGAGTGTCGGGGATCCCCAAGAAGTAGTTCGCTTACTTGACGTGGAGAGGAGCCACTTTACGGTACTAAACGTCACGAACAGCAAACTGTCTGTTGCTGGCGTTACATTCTTATCTGAACACGCGCGGGTGTCAGGCACGTGGGCAGCTTGTTCAACATGCAGCAGCGGTCTGCAGAGTGATGCATATTACACAGCGTCAGTCCCACATAGCACTGCCAAAGTTAGCATACGGGAGGCGTAGCAGTCGGCCCTGTGCCACTATGTACCCTGCAGACAGGCCCTGTGCCACTATGTACCCTGCATACAGGCCCTGTGCCACTATGTACCCTGCATACAAGCCCTGTGCCACTATGTACCCTGCATACAGGCCCTGTGCCACTATGTACCCTGCACACAGGCCCTGTGCCACTATGTACCCTGCAGACAGGCCCTGCGCTCTCGGGCGTAAAGAGGCCGAAACGTAATTTTAAGTCATTCAGCGAATTTAATTTATCTATTGTCCGGATTAAGAATGCATGGAGCTGTACCTCCATATGTCCTCATTGGAGGGTGCTTAACAATTTAAAAAGGAAATTTATAGCCTTTAAATAAAAAGAGGGAGAGATGGGAAAAGCAGGCGGATGTACCGAGAGTGAGTTATTATTATTATTAGTTGTCACCTTTACGCAGGGTGTTTACAATTACATACCCGAAACAAGCCATGTTTCTACGGTACATATCGCTGCAGCTGCTAACGTTACTTCCCGTGTTCACATTGCGTTTATATGTTTTGTGTGGATCTCAAAACAAACAGCGATTATTTCCCTATACAACATTAACTGGCTGGTTTGTATAACCGAGACGGGGTGTGTTTACTGCGCGGTACGGACTGGGTCTTTAACATTCAACAATTCTACGTTCTGCCCACACAGTGTGTTTATGTGTTTTGTGTGGATCTCAGAACAAACAGTGATTATTTCCCTATACAGCATTAACTGGCTGGTTTGTATAACCGAGACGGAGTGTGTCTACTGCGCGGTACGGACTGAGTCTTTAAAAATAATTCGGGTTAAACAAAGTCTTGGACCTTATTGCAACTGTGGCGCTGTGTTGATGAAAAGCGAGTGAACTGCACTAAACGCCACACGAACGCTATGCTATGAACCTCAGTACTTCCCGTACGCACAACCTGAACACGCAATGCAGAGGCCATCTCGACAGCTGTATCTGTACAGTCCTTCTGCTGAAGCCATGATTCCAAATAACACCACACGACTGTACGCCACCTTACGCCTTCGGTGTTGCGACACAGTGGATGTCATTAGGCACATTTTAGCGCGAAGTCTCACTTCCTGGCCGTGGATTTTCCCTCTTACTAAGACCCACACAGACGGCCGTCTGTTTTGCCAAAGCTTAGTCTGCTAAGATGTACATTAGTTATGTCTGCCTTGACAGAACTGCACCTCCTGTCCACAACGGCAAGTGTGCCGGCCCTAGGGACGTGTGCGGTAGACAGCCTGGCGGCTGCGCACATGGGACAGGATTTTCCGGTTTGCGCTCGGTCCGACTTTAAAACCGCAACAGACGTACACTGTCAAAAGCTACGTACTTAAATTTCTTTTCCTAATATTAAAGTATGCAAAAATTCGTGGATTTTACATGTCACCTACCTTACACCAACCACCCTCTCTTTCTCCACCGATCCATACATCCACGTACATTCCTATCTGCTTACTGTCTGTACACGTGTGTATCTGTACACGTGCGTACGGCAGTCCACCAAAAATAAGTTAAGTTTCAACCCCCAAAGTTACAGTAGCGATTTAAGAACAGTTTCAAGATAAAGTTCTGAAAACTGCAATGACGGATGCAGCAAGCTTGTACGAAGTGGGGAATTATTTACGAATCAACACGGCGTCATACCCCAGACGGCTTGAATCTCCATCGAAAGCACTGTGATGAAAATTGTACACGTCAGTAATTTATTAATTTTAACAGTGTTTGTGTACAGCTGTATCCAGCTTACAGAACAGCCAATGTAGCAGTTACAGCTCTATAGAGCCTGCAGAATTCACTGTAGCAGTTACAGCTGTATACACCCTGCAGGCGTCACTGTAGCAGTTCCAGCTGCATACACCCTGCAGAATTCACTGTAGCAGTTACAGCTGCATACACCCTGCAGAAGTCACTGTAGCAGTTACAGCTGCATACACCCTGCAGAAGTCACTGTAGCCATTAGAGCTGTATACAGCCTGCATAAGTCACTGTAGCAGTTACAGCTGTATACACCCTGCAGGCGTCACTGTAGCAGTTCCAGTTGCACCCTGCAGAATTCACTGTAGCAGTTACAGCTGCATACATCCTGCAGAAGTCACTGTAGCCATTAGAGCTGTATACAGCCTGCATAAGTCACTGTAGGAGTTACAGCTGTATGCACCCTGCAGAAGTCACTGTGGCAGTTACAGCTGTATACAGCCTCCGTAACAGACACCGTAGCAGTTAAGATCTCTTGACTCCTTGTTCCTCTCAGACGCAGTGTGCAGTGTGGGACGGGTTGAGTCCCTGTTAAGTCCTGTTTAATCCCACAGAGCACCGCATTACAAGACTCAGGACCTTAATATTGTTCGCAAGGCCAGCGCACAGAGCGAAGCAGCGCGCCCTCTCCAGAGCGGAGAAGTCGCTGGTCTGTCCATGTACTCGAAGAATAGGCCTACTCTACTGTGACAAGTGACGTCACATATTTGCGGGGGGGGGGGGGGGCGATGTTCTCGGTCAATACAAAAGTCACAAACATCAGTATGACAGACATCCAAATTCACTTTTAATGTAAGAAGCTGACTTGGTTCCAAAAACTTCCAAATTACCGGCTAGGAAAATATATAAATAACTGAAACAGCATAGAAAATATGGAATTATTTCAAATAAATTACAAATTTTGGAAGCGCAACATGCACTAAACCACCGAAGGAGTTTCGTTCCACAACACATGAGAGCGAGCAGTCAACCTCACTTGCTGACAGACAGAGCTTGACTCAGCCGAGACCGCTCTGCGTACAGCAGGAGACTGGGGAAGCCGACTCGCCAGGCATCCGTCTCATTCCGAGTCGTCGGAATGAGCCACGAAAGGGCGAAAACTTGTATGAATATGGGTAACAGAAAGGTCGAAATCCCGAAAATTGAGTCAAACGAGCACAGAAATTCAAATATAGCCTTTTAAAATCTTAGGTGTAGGGGGCTTGCTGACCACTGCCTGAGGTTACTTGACGTGGGCACCAAGAAACTCGGTTCCCACAGCAGTCATTTGTTCACAAGTCATTTAATGATGATGCAGGCGTTTAATGTTATAGTGACTAACGAACAGAGAATTGAAAGGATCTGCAAGGAAGAGCTAGCGGTTTGATTGTTGCACTGTTCAGTGTGGGGCTGGAGAGGTAAGGACAGGCCGTCTGTTTGTTCACTTTCGAACCCGGAACCTCCTATACCATGCCCAATGGAACGGACTTTTCGGTCACAGGGTCAGATTGGGAAAAAAACTGCTGCGAGTATTAAAACTTTGTACATTTGTAGAATTTGTAAAACGAGGGAAGCCTCATTCAATCTCTGGGCCCAGCCCTTCAGAGTGGCTTTGCCTGTCTGGTCTACTTGAGTCGGCGTAATTACGCATCACACAGCACAGTCTCCATGTTTCCCCCCAGATATTGAGGTTCTCATATTGGATGTGCCTCCCCGTAAGTTTCAAATTTATGGCGATTCGTGTTTAACGACGACACGTTTAAAATTTCAGAGCTATTTGCATTAGAAATAACGTGCAATTGCCCATATTTGTGCTGTGTAACCTGTTGCTGCACTGTGCAATAAACACTTTGGTGGGTTTAATAAATAGGACGGACATATATCAACGCTATCGCCGTTACAACAACAGAGTGTAAACGCCCTAACCCTTCCCCCCCGTTTTGTCGAATCAAACCCCCCTGCCACATTCACAAACCACAGCATGTAGCAATATATGTGACCCTCAAAAACACTTGCAGCTGCACCCGAGCTCCTAACTAACCGTCCTCTTACTGCCATAACGTGGAGATCATTAGCTCGTTATCCAACTCTGGATTTGCCAACCGTGTTTAATGCATTTACTCTCGGGCTGTCAATGGCGCAAACTCACAGGTCAGGTAGCAAACGGGATCAAACTGGCGAAGAAATACAAAGAACTGTGGATAAGGCAGCGTTGTCAATTACCGGCCAAGTCCGACAAACAGTTTCCTTCTTGATACTTACTCACGCACCGGAAATAAAACATAAACGGTAAATATCATTCACATAAGTTGTAAAATTAACGGGTGTTTGTTTCGGCTCTACCGTTCGACCTTTTATGGGGACATCTTCCGGCAGATTTATTCAGAAAATATTAATACCGAGTGCGAAAGCTGATATCGGCAACTTCCTCACAGTCAGGCGTTCTACACACGCAGGCACGTAGCTGTGTGGACTGTACGTGTGTGTATCTACGTTCTATAAACAAATCTCCTTTAGAGTGACCTCATAGAAGGTCGAAACATGTTGGAAATCAAACAGCCTCTGGTTCAATTTGCAGTTTATGTTACGTTGCTAACAGTTTATTGTTTATTCATTCGGCGGATTCACGGCTGATTGTGCAGTGATTCATGATTTATAAAAGTTCATGACCGAGTTCACAACAGCTCGCCACCGATCCTTATACAAGCCGCCCCCGCAGTGTGAGGCACTGTCCTTCCACAGACGGCCCCGCAGTGTGAGGCACTGTCCTTCCACAGCCGCCCCCGCAGTGTGAGGCACTGTCCTTCCACAGACGCCCCCGCAGTGTGAGGCACTGTCCTTCCACAGCCGCCCCCGCAGTGTGAGGCACTGTCCTTCCACAGCCGCCCCCGCAGTGTGAGGCACTGTCCTTCCACAGACGCTAAGGTCTTCAAAGCGACCAATATACTTCATATTTTCCGACTGAAGTTCAGTAAGCCATTCTCTTTTCAAAATCGACCCTTCTACAACATTTCTCACCCTTCCAGTGTCCTTACTTGCAGTCTTCTCAGTAACAAGTCTGTAAGTAACACGTCAGTAACAGGCGCATGACATGCAAACAGTATTCGCAACTTCTGTGGTTCCTTGCCTTCAGTAAATAAGGCAAATTATCTGAATTTGGAGAGAAGTCTACGAACTACATGGAGCAGAGCCCTTGGAAAAGGGAGGGTCGCTGAGCTAAAGAAGACATTGGCCACCCAGTGCGAACCCTAATGTTCCTCAGCTGCGTTCACAGGCCCTCACACTTGCAACATGTCCTGAACCAGACGAATCCAGTACAAAACCCAACACACATACTTAAGATCATTTTTAATATTATCATCCTATACATGGCCAGGCCTTCGAGTTATCTAATACATTAAAATGTTTCGAACAAAATTTTGTGTGCATTTCTCATCACTCACATGCACGCCACATGACCCACGCGTCTTACCCTCCCCGATTTGCTATACCAAACACGTCTGATGAGAAGCACAAACGAGGAACTCTGCATTGCGCAGTTTTCTCCATCCTCCCCTTCCTTGTCCCTCCTCAGGCCCAAACACCTGCCACAGTGCTCCGGCGTCTCACGCCTTCAGCCCCCGTACACGGACCAACACAAGAAGGACATAAAGTCTGCAGTTCATTACAGCCGCACTGCCTTTTTTTTTTAGTGGTGAAGGGCCCCGCAGCAGACGCTACGGACGCACTGCAGCCTGTAATGAAGATGAAGATGATGATTATTTCTTGTCCTTTTCCTAGTAATGGAGCACCGGTGGAATGAAATTGACAGGGGAAAACTGAAGAACTCAGGGAAAAACCTGTCCCAGTGCCACTTTGTCCACCACAAATCCCATATGGACTGAGCAGGGATCGAACCCGGGCCTCCGCGGTGGGAGGCCGGCGGCTAACCGCCTGAGCCATGGCACGGCCGCCGCACTGCCTTACACAGAGACCGCACACGGGACCTGTCGCTCGGTAAGCCTTCAAAAATTGATCTGCAGGTCACACAGCCAGCTGCGCCGCTGAAATGAAGCACTAAGGCAGCTGTGATGAGGACGCAGTAAATTGGCACGTAGATCGGGGTGATAGTCATCATTAGTGGTGATGATACTGATGATAGTACACCAAGCTGACCCGTTCTATCATCATTCACAACGTGGTAATTAAACATGAAGCTGAGGATGGATGGCACTGTGCTCATCACAAGCCGTGCTAACGACTGCATGTAACTGGAGAATTAAAGCAGATGGAGAGTGAGGAAGGGAAACAGAGAGATCACGGAGCGGCTCTCGCTGTAAGACAAACTCAGAAGCTTTCTCAGTCCGAGACTCAGCTCCGTAAGCCCCAGTAAGAGTGTTCCATAAAAAACCCATTCAGACTCACATGTGCAGCTTAACAACGGGGTCAGTATCAAGTTTCCTGTCTCAGCCCCCTAAAGCCCAGCGGTCACTGTACGTACCGCCAGGTTTAACATTTAACAGTTCTACGTTCTGCCCACACAGTGTATTTATGTGTTTTGCGTGGATCTCAGAAGAACAGCGATTATTTCCCTATACAGCATTAACTGACTGGTTTGTATAACCGAGACGGAGCGTGTTTACTGCGCGGTACGAACTGGGTCTTTAAATATAATTCTACGTTCTGCCCACACAGTGTATTTATGTGTTTTGTGTGGATCTCAGAACAAACAGCGATTATTTCCCTATACAGCATTAACTGACTGGTTTGTATAACCGAGACGGAGTGTGTTTACTGCGCGGTATGGACTGAATACTTAAACACAATTTCTGTCTGTCTTCAATTATTCCTGTCCTCGCGGGATATGAGCCCATCATAGCCGGGAGAAAACCCGACGCCTTGCAGCCTGTTCTGCCAGCACTGACAGCGCCACGGCGTTCCAGTCAGTTTCCGCGCCAGGAAAGCTAAAGTCCTGTCACTCAAAATGCTACCCTCAGTTCTTGCTTATTCGACACTTGCGCCTGCAGCCTGTATGCCACTTATTGCACAGTTACATGTCACGTTCAACACAACGAAACGTCACATGTTCAAATGTTACTACCCAATCAGCATACTCGCGTCAGGTTTGCCAGCGTCCTTTCGGCCACGTTCGCTTCGCTGCACTACAGGAGACATGTTTATGGGGGGTTTTTAAAACGTCCGATACGTTTTTTACTCTACATTTTGAATCGCCGATCCCAGTGGCCGCGCGGTCTAAGGCGTGGGTCTACGGCCGTTCGCTTGCTGGGACTGAGGGTTCGAATCCCGGCGGTGGCATAGCTGTCTCTTTTTTGTGAGTGTTGTGTGTTGTCAGGTAGAGGTCTCTGCCTCGGGCTGATCACTCGTACAGAGGAGTCGTACCGACTGCGGTTAGTCTCTGATAGTGAACCCTCGATAATGAGGTGGCCCTGACCCACCTGGGGCTGTCGCGCCATGGAAAAAGAAGATTTTGAATCAGCGTGTCACAATTTTAATTTACTCTATCACTATCAGTCTGCGTTGCCATAACTTTCTGCAATCATGATTGAAGCTCCTCATTATGTAATTTTTTCCACCCTCCTGTCACTTTCTCTCCCTTAATTCCAAATATTTACCCCACGAACATCAGTGCCGTTCCTCTCTTTGTGCGTCATTCTGCAGCTTGAAGTTCCCACACATTTCCTTTCACATGACGATTAAATATTCCGCGATGTTACAATTTCTCGAACGCTGCGCCTGTGAGCTTATACTTCCCGGTCTTTAGAAATGGCATTTTGTTTAGTTTTTGAATAACCGCAAGTGCAGCAGTTTACAGCGTTCATAGGCTCGAGCCTGAAACGGATGTTCCACAGCAGATAGCGACCTCACATTGACGATAAAGACTTACCCTTACTAATCCGAATATTCCGCACAAGACAAAAGACGGTTCTGACGTCTAGCAAACCCACCCTGTGCACCAGTCCCCCTTCAGACCCTCGTAATTCAATTCCACGTTTCCAATGGGACTTCCTTTCGCGGTATCACACAGAATGGAAAATATTCAGAACCGAAACTTGACTGAGGCACAACTCGGAGATTTGAGCAATAGGGTAAAAGTAGGCATGATGCAAATTCCCCGCTCCTCCAGCGTTAATTGGCTAAAAACCTAATCAATTCATTTCCCGCACGCCAGAAGTCCGGCTTCCTATGCACAGCACACTGCCGGTGTAACTGCTGAACACTTTGTTGGAACAAAGGGCACACAGCTGACAGTTCTGACGTGGATCGCGATCCAGTTCCGGCTCGAAGGTTCATGTGCAGTTCAGCATATAGGCTTTGGTTCGGCTGAACAAAGGCTGTCTCGTACTGTCTTGCGTGAGAACTGTAAGCACACCTTTACACATGTACACAATCAAGTATTAACCTTCTAACGCCCAGTGGTCACTTTATGTACCGCCAGGTTTAACATTCAACAATTCTACGTTCTGCCCACACAGTGTATTTGTGTGTTTTGTGTGGATCTCAGAACAAACAGCGATTATTTCCCTATACAGCATTAACTGGCTGGTTTGTGTAACCGAGACGGAGTGTGTTTACTGCGCGGTACGGACTAAGACATTAAATAGAATCCAGGAATATTTTCGTCTTTAAAGGCAACGAAAGACATAAGGCCTAAAAATTTTACTTCCAAAAGTTTAAGGGAAAACCAGTTGGAAGACCGAGATAAAGACGGCGGAAGAACATTATAAATGAGTCATCAAGTAATAGAATATGAGAGGGCCGATTGGATACAGGTGGCTCAGGACAAGGACCATGGACATTCTGTTTTGAGCATGGTAATGAACTGTATCTCAGGTTCACATCGCACAATTCAAAAAAGTGACGCCGTTTCGTGTGTGCTGCCGGCCCAAAGGGCTTTACATGTGTGCTGCCGGCCCAAAGGGCTTTACATGTGTGCTGCCGGCCCAACGGGCTTTACATCCTACAGTGCCGAAGTCTTCTCACTAACAAATGAAGTGTCTTCACTATTCGAGGGAACACTGGCACCTCAAGGAACGCACAGCTCCAGTACTGGCTCAAAAAATCTAGCGCACTGACTTGCACACTCTTCTTCAGTAAGTGAGGCAGTGAATAAGGACACAGCCTGCGGAACAAACCCCGACGTGACCAGCACCAAATCTGCTCTGTGCAGTCAAAAATGCTTCAGGTACACAGAAACACCGCACGCTCAGTGAGATCGACAGTTAAAATCGGCCACAACATTTCGTAATTAAAACGCAGCGAACATCACAGTCAATATGACGACAGGAAAAATACCCCGTAAAAGTTTCTGGGAAACATACCAAAAATTCAAAGTTGCCCGCAAGAATAATTTATGAGCAAATTAAAAAGAGCGACAGCCTGACGTCACCCGGTCCAGCGGTTTTTGTCTTCACTCTTGCTATCTGAGAATGTGGAGACTTCAAGTTAGTGAGAGGGAGCAGGGTTAACCCTGAATTATATATAAAGACCCAGTCCGTACCGCGCAGTAAACACACTCCGTCTCGGTTATAAAAACCAATCAGTTAATGCTGTATAGGGAAATAATCGCTGTTTGAGATCTGCGTTCTTCCGGACATCACGCAGCGTCGAGTGGTAGTCCTTTACCAATCTTTCGGCACGACGTCTTCTTGGACTTCTTTACCCTTGAGGATGTGACCGATACGTTGTCCCGAAACGTCGGTAAAGGATTACCACTCGACGTTGCGTAACATCCCAGAAGAACGCAGCTCTCATCTGCATCGCGGCGGAAGCCTCAAATGACGGATAGCCGCCGTTTGTTCTGAGATCCACACAAAACACACAAATACACTGCGGCTTAGAAGTTTTAGGGACTTAGCCTGCGAGAAGGCGGACAACACAATTATGGCTTATAATCTCCATCATGCGGTCTGTTCTGTTTGCAGATGCAGTGAGTTACATGTTGCGTGCACACATGCAGTACAGTCCACGCAATTTGTTACTGAGCTTCGAACGTGACAACGAATGACGTCACGTTGATAAGTAACGCGATTTCCTTTTTTGCAACTAGGAACTGACGTCAGAAATTGAGTTACAAGAAGCAGTGTAATTCACTTACAGTTAGTTCTATGTTCAAACGTGTGAAGTTCAGGAATTCAGAACGAGAAATGTGGTTTAACTATGTGCGAGAAATGGCAACACAGTGGCAACAGGGGCTGACATAGCGGGCTGGCAACGATGTGGTACCAAATGTTAAGGTAATGATTGTTGGAGGTAATACCTGATGTTACACCGACACAGCTGCATGCGCTGCGGAACTTCTTACATCGCATACACAACGCTGCCTCAGGTAATTTTTAGGCGCGTTCTAAAATCTGTGAGAGCGACTATTAGATTCGCCCTGTCTGTCTGTCCGTCTGTACGTACGGAGCAACTCGACTGCAAATGGAAAAGTTGTCAGGAAATTCCACATTTGAATATTTTTCGAAAATCGGGCGAGAAAATTCAATGTTCATTACACTCTGGCAAGAATAGCGGGCACTTTACATGAAGACCTGCGTACACTTGTGGTAATCTGTCGCTAAATTCTCCTTCGAATGCGGAACATTCCACACAAAACTTTACTGAAAATTATAAAACACGTTTCGCGTTCACTACCTCGTTCCGAAAGCCGTGCTGTTTGTGAGATAACGTGGCGAAATATGGCACAACCAGACAGGCCACAGACACCAATATGGCACACCCAGACAGACCACAGACACCAATATGGCACAACTAGACACGCCACAGACACCAATATGGCACAACTAGACAGGCCACAGACACCAATATGGCACAACCAGACAGGCCACAGACACCAATATGGCACAACCAGACAGGTCACAGACACCAATATGGCACACCCAGGCAGGCCACAGACACCAATATGGTACAACCAGACAGGCCACAGACACCAATATGGCACAACTAGACGGGCCACAGACACCAATATGGTACAACCAGACGGGCCACAGACACCAATATGGCACAACCAGACGGGCCACAGACACCAATATGGCACAACTAGACAGGCCACAGACACCAATATGGCACAACCAGACGGGCCACAGACACCAATACAGTACGGCGCATGCGCTCTTCATGCTGGATAACTACAGACAGACACACACACACACACACACACACACACACATAACATTTAGTACTTACTGCTTTTCTACGAAAGCAATGGTTATGCGAAAGCGTCTTAATGTTACCTTATTCTTACATTGCCTGTCTTTAACACCACGACATAAGGCAATTAGCTGATAAGTTTAAGGAAGGCATTTCTTTCGCAAGAATAAGGATTCTAAATGTTTAACCACAATCATTTTATACGTTTACACCTGGTGATGAGCCCCATGGGTCGAAAATGTAGCGGCTTATGGCAAGGAATATTCCTGTGTAATGTAACGTAGCGATATCGGCTGCAAGGTCCTTGTTGCGTGTGGTGCTGAGTGTACACAGGGAGCTTCTATAAATGGAAATATTGTGAATCTGAGAGCTTACTGCAGTAAAGACACTCAGACACTCTGCACACTCGTCACGCCTGAGACGTTTGTGCGTACTGGATGCAGCGACTTAAAGCCATTAGCAGAGGCACTGTACCGCCCAGTGCCACCACTGTCAGCACTGCAGCCTGCACCTTGCAGACGCACTGACACGTGTGAAACACAAGACAGCCACATACACACAAATGGCTGTAAACGGCAAAAAACGCAAAGAAGTCGTTTCTAACCACAGTCTGAGTCACTGCACGGGCTTTGGAGCTTTCCAGGAGTTGCTTACCGACGCGTCGACGGAACAAGCAGCCGTCATCTACAGGGCAGAAATAACGATGGAGACGGCAACGTTGGTACCACTTACCGGAGTGTCGCATGTCAGGAAAAACAGGTTTACATAGGCAAATTCTCTGATGTAGTTTATACTGGGTGCAAGGTGCACAGACCGGATATGCAGTCCACAGAACGATGTAGATGGCTGGATGACTGGATGTATGGATGGACGGACAGAGAGACACACAGATGACAAAAGACAGACAAACAGACAGGCAGACTGGCGGACACGTACATAGACAGCTAGGAACAAGAAGCAAAACAGGAACACTCAGGACAATCGAATAGCTTAAAACAACCTCCTCTCTTTGTTTCTCAGTCCGATTCTGCACCACAGACTTCATATTGCCGTCATGGCTGGCATTGACGCCGGGAGTTAATGTGTCAAAAAATTCATTTCAATTTTTTTCTTATTCTCTTTATTTTCTCTTTGTCTTTTGAGGGAACCTTCTTATCCTTTTTTCGGAGAGGATTTTCATGTCCCTGTCAGCCGACTTTCTCGCTGTCCTACTGCTCTTGACGTCTTTCTCTTCGCGCTGGAGGTCTCAGACAAGCTGTGCGGAGCTACGAACTGCACCCACAGAGGACTTGCAGGACGCCTTGAAAACAGCTGACTCTAAGAGGCAGGCAGGGCGGCAGAAGTACAAAGGGCGGAGTGACAGCCGTCACTTTGGCAGCAAGTTTATTGAAATCGGAATGCTCCATAGTCAAGTTTGCTTGCAGTGTTGGCTGCACTGGCTCTGTTTATGCTGCAAGGCAGTGTTTCGGTGTTCCTGCTACCACAGCTCCCTCACGCAGTTCCGCTAATCCTGCGGACTCCCTCTCCAAAACTGAGTAACTTCGCGCACACCCGAGGCTTAGCAAGCGGTAACACTTACAGTGTAAGCAGGCACACACAAGAAACTTACGGAAACCTTAAAAAACTTTATTATGTCGATGAAAAATTCATTAAAAGCTGTGAGTTTCCTAGCAGTAGTGCCAATAAACCTGAGAACAGGAAACACATAAGTAAAAAAAATTAATATTCTGCCGAGCAGACTCTACGTTGTGTTGCGTCGCTGTTACAGATACAGTCATTCTGCACAGTACTTCTGTAAGTATAATTTCAACGACTCCTTCGCCCCTAGTTTAAGAGCAAATGGAATGGGAATACAGCGTGGATGTGAAACAACTGGAGGGGAATACAGCGTGGATGTGAAACAGCTGGAGGGGAATACAGAGTGGATGTGAAACAGCTGGAGGGGAATACAGCGTGGATGTGAAACAGCTGGAGGGGAATACAGCGTGGATGTGAAACAGTTGGAAGTGAATACAGCGTGGATGTGAAACAGCTGGAAGTGAATACAGCGTGGATGTGAAACAGCTGGAAGTGAATACAGCGTGGATGTGAAACAGCTGGAGGGGGAATACAGCGTGGAAGTCAAACAGCTGGAGGGGAATACAGCGTGGACGTCAAACAGCTGAAGGGGAAAACAGCGTGGACGTCAAACAGCTGGAGGGGAATACATCGTGGACGTCAAACAGCTGAAGGGGAATACAGTGTGGACGACAAACAGCTGGAGGGGAATACAGCGTGGACGTCAAACAGCTGAAGGGGAATACAGGGTGCATGCAAAACAGCTGGAGGGGAATACAGCGTGGACGTCAAACAGCTGAAGGGGAATACAGGGTGCATGCAAAACAGCTGGAGGGGAATAGTGCGTGCATGTGAAACAACAAGTCGTAATATTTGAGGTCCTCAAACAGGTGTTGCTAAGGACTGAGGTCTTCTTCGACGTGAAGCCGTGTCGATGGGTGAATGTTTCCCGACGTTTCGAACGACTGTGAGGCTTTCAGCATAATGGTAAAAGGAGTGGTCCTTAAATATCATTCGAAACGTCGACAGTCACACACCCAATCACACAGCGTCGCACGCCACAGCAAATGGACCAATGGCGGTGTACGAACGCGAGGTCTCTCGAATTCTGTGCGTCCGCCAGTCGCAGCCTGATTAAGGCGCGTGCCTGTTGCAGCAAACCCTGTGCCACCTTTAAACCTGTACCCATCAAATCGATTGGTTCGGCAAAGTCCACCCAGCCAGCCATTTCTATCCTGCAAACAATGTGTTCATCAAAAGACCGTCCCATCCCACCAACAGGGGTTGGTTTCCCGGGAGACACGGCCCTGACAGGGGTGAAATTTGTGACCCACACGTCGTCAATCTTGTTTAATTCGCCACTGTGTACTCTGGAAAGATAAGGCTGCCGACAGGAGCGCAGTCTGCGGTCAGTATGTCTGAAGTAAACGCGCAGTATCTGAGAACAGGTAAAGTGCTTCCTGTCGAGGCCATGGTGACAGACAGGGGGGACAGACGTACAGCTCCAGTCATTCTTGCCCTCGATACCGTATACAGGTCAGTAAGTCACTTCACGCTGTGGCCGATTTACAGCCGGGACAGAACCCAGAGAGCGGGCGCACTCCAAGCCAGTGTGGACGCTTCGTGGAAGAGGAACACCTCCTGTCCCTGCCAGGGAGCACCCTAGTGTCCTATACTGACTGAGCTATGCCAGCAGCTTAGACTACCAGACAAGAGAAACGTTTGGTAAAAATCAAAATCTGTACCCGTCACTAAACAGTTACTTATGTTTTAACGCCTTATTGTACAAACTTTAAACCTTTTAAAGCCTAGCGGTAACTTTACATACCACCAAGTTTAACATTAAAAAATTCTACGTGGTGCCCACATTGCGTTTATGTGTTTTGTACGGATTTCAGAACAAACAGCAACTTTTGCCTTATAAAACATTAAGAGACTGGTTTTTATAACTGAAGTGGAGAGTGTTTACAGAGCGGTACGCACTGAGTCCTTATATAAAACAGATACGTTCCGTCTTTAAAGGGTTAAACCCCAGTGCTCACTTTACGTACCGCCAGGTTTAACATTCAGCAACTCTACGTTCTGCCCACACAGTGTGTTTATGTGTTTTGTGTGGATCTCAGAACAAACAGCGATTATTTCCCTATACAGCATTAACTGACTGGTTTGTATAACCGAGACGGAGTGTGTTTACTGCGCGGTACGGACTGGATCTCTAAATAAAATTCAGGCTAGGCTTAGCCTTTAATTAGGCTGCTTTCCTGGAATCATCCAAACTACGAAAGCGTAAAGAATCCACTTCAGAACCGGAAGCACCCGAAAGAATTACCTTGTTACCCGCAGTGACCATGAGAGTAATGACTGGCAGACGACCCACAGCTAAATGGCAGTAGTGAAGCTACAGTCTGTCGGCAGATAAATGCAGGCCAGTACCTTCAGCAGAATGAGATGGGCGGGTGATGTGATGTGGCATGTACGGGAGGCAAAAGAGATGCGTGTATACAGGAGGTTGGTAGAGAAACCTGAAGGAAAGAAAACAGTTGGAAGACCTAGAAATAGATGTGAGGATAATAGAAACGTGGATCTCAAAGTAAACGGTGGGGAGGGCGTGGAATGGCTTTATCTGGCTTAGAATAGAGACAAATGGCGGGCTCTTGTGAACGCCATGACAAACCTTCGAGTTCCATAAAATGTGGGGACTTTCTTGACTAGCTGAGGAACTATAAGCTTTTCACGAAACACCCTGTGCACTGTGGAGACAGTTAGTGCGACCAGTTCCCCGCCTTTCTCCTGTCACCGCTATTGTCCTCATATGCACCGATAATTTGAAAGCGCCACATATTGACGTCATCAAGTGCCTTTTAGCAGCATTTCAGTTCGTAGGAGCCACACAAACTCCCTTAAGCGCCGTGCCCATGCGGCAACTTCTCTTACACGTGTGTCGTGCGTATAGCCGATATATTATTCTGCAGGCAGTGGAACATGTGTGGAATGCAGGACCGTTCGTTAATATTTCACAGGCTGGCCGATCAAACAGCTGTTCAAATCCGCACTGATTGCTTGTGTGAGGAACAGGTTGTCGCACAGTTTGGATGCGCGTTTCTGCGTCATGTGGATTACAAATTGGACTTCGAACGGACGCCATTGTGTGGAAGTTCTTTAATTTAGCTTTTCAGATGTTCATAGCAGTTGCTATTCAGCAGATCAGGGTCTTCGGAAATTTCGCTGGCTTGCCACTGAATGAAAGCAGCGATTGGAATGTGCCAACATTTCTTTTGTTGAAATAAGGAAGCTGGAATTCGAAAGACTGGCTGACAGCGAGGATAAGTTTCATAATGTTGTCAGCAATGCTTAGTGTTACCAGACACATGTGGTTTATGCTCCGTCTGTTCCTTTAAAATTTTTATCCTTTTTATATTTCGAATTTTACTAAGGCTGCGTACCACTAAGCAGTTCTTAGGGTGCCAACAGCGGTACGCGTACCACAATGTGAGAAACTGTAGCACGGATTATTGTCGTTTTTTAGGGTTTTCACTGTGTGTAGCAACAGTTCCTTCAAGCATTTCGGTGGAGAATACCGGCTCCAGCTTCAGGGTAACTGAATTTGGCTCAGATTACTCCTGCACTGAGAGGAGGTACTGCGCCGGTCACACAGCAATTCAGCGCCAACTGCAGTACATTCAGTCATCTGGAGTTGAAGGCGTAATTCGTCCGAAACGTCAGAACAAACCTTTGTTCCACGGTGTGAAAACCCAACAAGCGGGTTTAACTGATTTTCATCAAGCTTTATGTTTGAGTATTTTTTTGAACACCTGTCAAGAAAATTCAAGTGTCATGAAAATCTGACAATAACAGCGGTAACTTTACTTGAAGACCTGTGTGCGTTTGTGACAGTGTCTCGCTAAATTTTTCTTAGAATGAGAAATGTTTCAGACAAAAGCTGCAGAGCAAATCAAAACACACGTTTTATATTCAGTAACCTTTTTTCCGAAAATCGCGCCGTTTATGAGATAATGTGGAAAAATATGGTACAGCCGGACCGGCCACAGATGACAAAATAATATGGTGCATGCGCTTTGCATGCTGGATTAATAAGGCTACAGACACACACTCAGAATATGTGATACCTATTGCTTTTCCACGGCAACAGTGGTTACGCGAACGCGCCTCAATGTTACGTTAGACGTACATCGCCTGTCCTGTTGCACTCAGCAAGTTCTAGCTGAACGCGATAAGGTCTGTTGTCACAGCACCTGTTCTGAGCAATTTTACTTCGCACACCACAACGGCGCAACGTCTGGCACTGTATGCGGTCTTGACGATAGTTCGCACTTACGTATGCAGTAACAACGAACCTTAAAGACTGCTGAAGGCATTCGACCTTGCTGCGTCTCCGTATTTCAGACGGCACTGCTTTGATCGATTTTGCAGCGTAACGCAATTTCAACTGAAAGCCGTCCTTGTCATATGGCCCACCTTTCTTTCAGCGGACACATCCCAGCTGCATGAAGTTTAAGGGACACTAATGTCATTTAGAGCGACCAGCAGCAGTCAGTCCTGCTCATCTGTGACGTCTCACGCGGAACAAAGGTGCTCTTCTGTATCAGACGTTTGCTGTTGCTCCGAAAATGAACAGTCAGATGATACACTTTGCTGTGTGGTTCACATGTGACACGGCACCTGCACCGTCCAGTCACTGAGCCCATTAACCCTTTAAAGTCGAAGCGTGTCTGTTTTATATAAGGACTCAGTGCGTACCGCGCTGTAAACACTCTCCACTTCGGCTATAAAAACCAATCTCTTAATGTTTTATAAGGCAAAAGTTGCTGTTTGTTCTGAGATNTTTTTAATGTTAAACCTTGTGGTATGTGAAGTTACCGCTAGGCTTTAAAGGCTAGCCGTTACAGTGCCACGCTGTTCGCCGCAAATCCCGAACGGACTGCTGCGGGATTGGACTGGAGCCTACGCGGTGAGAGACTGGCGACGGACTGCCTGAGCGGTAGTGTTATGCTTAGTTCACAGTGCGTTTCGTATGTGGCAGTGCTGTACACAGTAACACACGGTACGAACACAAACTTCGGAGTGAATTTGCAAGAAATAAGCGTCATGTTACCGACACACGTGTCTCTAAATTTTAGTCCTACTGTATCTGCCTCTCAGCCAATATTATTTCCGCTAGATAAGAATAATTCCCCATTCAGAATTTAACCCTTCATGCAAGCAGAAGGTTCCTTACCTTGCAAGCAACAGTCCGCGTCTGGTCGCCATCCCAAGCCTGCAGAATCCAGTTCACATTCACTCCCTTTTCTTTAAACTGCCTTAACACTAAACTACCTTTATGTCGAGATCGACCGACTGAGGCTTCCTTTTACACTATCAGACTGAAATTCCGTATGCATGCATGCTACGTCTCTTGCCCATCCCACCCTTCCTTACTGCATAATCGCAACATTTCAGCCAGACGTTTATACATTATTATTCCAAAAGAAGAAAGACTGCTACAATCAGAAATTTCGTTACAAGTGATTACATTTTTCCGTTCCGTGAACCAGTGCATTTATGTTCCGTGACATCGTGACACACAAACACACACACACACACACACACACACGGCCGACAGTATAATACTCCGTGCGACAGTGAATGATCTGAACCATCAATCACCGATATACACAGCTGTCACGATGTCTCTCCGTAGTGATTTCAACACCTTGATTGATTCCCCTCATTATCCTGGCGACGAACAAACGACTAACACGCGAGAACATGTATAAATCCGCGTAATGTTCTGACGAGAGGGATGAAGGCAATAGTAGCTGTTTGAATCACAAGCTGTGACACACACACACACACACACACACACACACACACACACACACACACACCCACGGAACACTCACCATCCGAAGTTTATGACCGTCTTCCTTTACACCGTTACGACTTCAGAGGCTTCCACAGAGGACTAGCCGACGATTGGGTCCTGTGCGATGTGACGCTGTGTTCCTGGGTGAGTTTTCCGACGTTTCGAAGTAAGATAATATCTTCGAGACGCAGGCACACATTAACATAGTTACAGGGAAAATCCCATATTCTTGGACCCGCTAATCCCTATTAGACTGGAGGAAATACGACCTTTCTAAACGTCGGTAAACACTAACCAAAGACAGGGCGACATAGGGCTCTCTACTGTGGCCACTGTGGGTAAGCTTAGGGTAGCAGAAACACACCTGAAAGCTTCCAGATCACTACAAAGAGAAGCGGCGTAAAACGGGGCTTGAAGACGAAGGCTGAAACTTTTAGACCGAAGGAAGACGCCTAAACACAATAGTTAAAAGATCTGCGCGAAATTAATGGACAGAGGCGAAACAGGATAGGTAGAGAGACAACTGACATGACATGAGAACAGATGACAAATATGGAAAACAGGAGGTACGAACATAGCGCTTTGGTGGGGAAGTCTAAGGGAAGGAAGAGCTTCGAAGACTAGACATAAAGAGGATAATGTTAAGCTGAACCTCAAAGGAAAGAGGTGAGATGGAATTTCTTGAGGAACTGCGTGCTTCTCAGAACTCTACTCCATACCGTAATTTGTTACAGTGCAGCAGTGCACACACTCACTGCACGGAGAATTTGTTACAGTGCAGCAGTGCTGTCCGCTGCACACACTCACTGCACGGAGAATTTGTTACAGTGCAGCAGTGCTGTCCGCTGCACACACTTACTGCACGGAGAACTTGCATCAGTTCTTCTGCACTTACAAGACACCAAAATATCGTTAAGTAATTGTCTTATACAACAACAATAGATGTGCTCCCTGATGATGTACCAGTAAGGTGCGAAACATGTGGGAGGGTAGTGTTTGAAAAATATTATTGTGAATCTGTCACAAGTCTCTGCATTTATTGGTTAATAGTAAAAATCCGCAGTGTTAGTTAGTTAATTAGTTAGTTAGTTAGTTAGTATCTATATATTCCATACGTGCCAGTCCCAGTGGCCGCGCGGTCTAAGGCGTGGGTCTGCGGCCGTTCGCTTGCTGGGATTGAGGGTTCGAATCCCGCCGGGGGCAAGGCTGTCTGTCTCTTGTGACTGTTGCGTTTTGTCAGGTAGAGGTCTCTGCGACGGGCTGATCACTTGTCCAGAGGAGTCCTACCGACTGTGGTGTGTCTGAGTGTGACCGTGAAGCCTCGATAATCAGGAGGCCCTGGACCAATAGGGGCTGTTTGCCACGGAAAAAAATATTCCATACGTGTTTCTATAAGCAGTTTACATTTTCGTGTCTTCCCACAAACAAATTTCCTACTGGCAGGCTGTGAGTGGGGCCCATATAGGGTACCAAGACGGGCGGGGTGGCCCCTTGATGTTTCTACACTGCACTAATGCTAACAGTACAAGCAGGAGTGGAGAGGCGAAGGCGACAGGCGGTCTGTTTGCTGGAGCGCTGGATGTCATTAGACATAAATGGCTGCCTCACTAGTACTCAGAGCAGTTGAAAGGCGCTTCGGCAGTTGGTGAAGTGTTGCCAGTGAGAACCTCAACTCGAGGACGCCATTAACAGACGCTCTTAACAGATCACGTGTCATCCGCGGGGTAAAACTAGAAAAGACATTCCTTCTTACCCTCGGTTGGTGCTCAGCCACATGGGCCCAGGGCTGTATACCCAGGGAAAAGGGCGCTCTGGCCGTTTGCAGAAGGGAGATCTCCCCCTTCCGGGATTCGAACCCCGGACGGCCCAGTACGTAGCCTAGTCACCATACCGACTGATCCATCTGTCCCGGCTCCCCTCGTCTGGGCAAGCAGTAGTAAGAGGAATGTGCAGAATTCTGTGTTTCAACACTACAGATTTTCGACGGACATTACAAGGGCCCAGTACTGAGTTCAAAGGTTAAGAAAAGTGTTACTTGGAGCCAAAATAAGGCGATTCATAACAAAAATTCTGTGTTGCTTTAATTTATAGCTACCTGGCGGAAGATTCTTGCTTTGTGAGTCGCACACCGTCACACACGGCTACGCCCTTCACTGTGATCGTTGATCTGACGGATACAAGAAAGAGCTCAGATTTCCCACCGCACAGTTGGCAACCATGATGGGAATCACAAATATGCACAAAGATTACTTTCTTTTAAAAGGAGTACATGAACCTTCTATCCAACTTAGAATTCAGCTAGCTGCGTTTTCGTACACACCAAGTATGGGTAATGAACGCAGTACTATGCATATATAAGACGAAAGAGAATGAAAGAGAAATTAAATATAACGAAGATAGACAAGCAAGTCAAAAACAAGAGGCGATGAGGGAAAGATAAATTAAAAAGAGGAGTGAGAACGAAAATTTAGAAAAAAAGCGAAATAAATTGTGTTTTTTTTTTGTAATTAAACCACTGGAGAGAATTCTTTCATTACGCTTTGAAGAAACTACAGGAACCGTAACAGTCTGTGAAACAGTTGCTGTACTGGGAACGGCAGTGGAACAGTTTCAACCTCTAATGGGAACTCCGATTAAAGGCCAGTGCTATACGCTGGAGACAGTGCAAAGCCGTGCTACATGTCGGTGCCGATCAGAAGGCGTCTGATGACGCAAAGCGCGACTGCTGCTGTAAAATGGTGATGGCGAGACTTGCAAACCCGCGTTCACATCAGTGATGATAGTAAAAAGGACCCCAAAAGTGACGACAAAAACTCACATTTAAGACCGACACACACAAGAAGCCGCCAAAAGCAATACTTTGAATTCATTTCCCTCTCCCCCACCCAAGTTTCAAACAAGGACCACCAAATTAGTCTCCCGTATTGTTTTAATCAACTTAACGCTGTATAGGGAAATAATCGCTGTTTGTTCTGAGATCCACACAAAACACATAAACACACTGTGTGGGCAGAACGTAGAATTGTTGAATGTTAAACCTGGCGGTACATAAAGTGACCGCTGGGCTGCAAAGGGTTAACACACTAACGTGACATATCTGCCGGTCAGCCTTCCATTAGCGCTCTGAACGCCCCACTGCATTCTACATAACAAACCAGCAGGAACAGTCGCGGTGAATTGCATGGGTAATCTGAGCGACGCCTAAATAATTCTGCAATCCGCTACACACACCGACAGATGAAAGCTATTTAGGAAAACAATCGCCGTTTATTGAGACAGGCACATGGAACGCGCGCGCGCACGCACACACACACACAGTCTGTGCAGAACGCAGACTCGTGCGGGTGAAAGCAGGCGTTGCACGTAGCAATCACTGGGCTTTAGAGCGGGTCAATAAGAATATCACGTTGATATAAAATTTTAAATTCTTTATCCGATTTGGATAAAATTTAATATAGAAACGTGCACAAAGCTGTACTGAGTGACCACGAGTTTCGTGAAAATCGGCAGAGTGAAAGCCACTTTGCTCGACGGTGTGAGTGCACGTCAGTCCGTACTTGCCACATTTATTGTCACATTTGTGTGAATGCACGTCAGTCCGTACTTGCCACATTTATTGTCACATTTGTGTGAGTGCACGTCAGTCCGTACTTCCCACATTTATTGTCACATTTGTGTGAATGCACGTTAGTCCGTACTTGCCACATTTATTGTCACATTTGTGTGAGTGCACGTCAGTCCGTACTGGCCACATTTATTGTCACATTTGTGTGAATGCACGTCAGTCCGTACTGGCCACATTTATTGTCACATTTGTGTGAATGCACGTCAGTCCGTACTTGCCACATTTATTGTCACATTTGTGTGAGTGCACGTCAGTCCGTACTTGCCACATTTATTGTCACATTTGTGTGAGTGCACGTCAGTCCGTACTTGCCACATTTATTGTCACATTTGTGTGATTGCACGTCAGTCCGTACTTGCCACATTTATTGTCACATTTGTGTGAGTTCACGTCAGTCCGTACTTGCCACATTTATTGTCACATTTGTGTGAGTACACGTCAGTCCGTACTTGCCACATTTATTGTCACATTTGTGTGAATGCACGTCAGTCCGTACTTGCCACATTTATTGTCACATTTGTGTGAGTGCACGTCAGTCCGTACTTGCCACATTTATTGTCACATTTGTGTGAATGCGTGTCAGTCCGTACTTGCTACATTTATTGTCACATTTGTGTGAATGCACGTCAGTCCGTACTTGCCACATTTATTGCCACATTTGTGTGAAACTCGGCATAAGAGAGCTTCACGTAATGCTGCTGAAAATTTGCGAGTTCTGTGAAAAGCCCGCACTTTGGTTGTGATTTTAATAAACCTAAATCCGTGCACGTACCGTGGAACTGCTGCGTCCCTTTGAAAGTAAAGCCTGCCTTAGCAGTCAGTGCACTGCGTCACGGAGCGCGCCGTTGCGGTTTTATATACACTACACATGCCACAGAAATGTGCCGACAAGAATCACATTATGTGACAAAATACACACCCTAACGACAGAAGCCGGTGTTCCAGCGTGCTTAGGTGTGTCTGAATGCACACCCCCACAAGCCATCACACAACGCACTGTGTAGTGCCTGCAATACAGTGCGCTGCTTAACCAGTTAAGCTAAGCGGGGGCACAGAAATACATCTACTGGCACACAGACACTGTAGTCACTTTGCGTCGGCGCTGCACACAGCAGAGGAGTTGCTTAGCGTCCGCGTTACACAGTGCGCTTGCAGCGAGAGATTGAGTCACACCAAGGTCGAAGGTAATCAATAACAATCAGCAGTTACCATGGGCACGATAGAGCCCGACAGAGACTGTTATATGCGAAGTAGCGGCCGAGGCTGAAGAAAGAGTTGAGCATCGTGCATAAAACGTCAGATAGCTCAACCATACGGCAGCAACCCGACAGCTGAAATTAGTACTTGGTTTGTTCTAAGATTAAAGTATCTGGCGGATGTAAGAGATGGCGCGCAGCACCGTGCGTGTTGTGTCAGCCTTCAAATGATGGACACTTAATAAGTTGTAGCCGGGACACCTCAGTCGGTGGAATGGCTGCGCTTTGGACTGGATGATTGGTCAACCGGGCTTACAGTGTCGGCAGGGGCAGGCACAGCGTTCAGACGGGCGCTCTGGCACACTTACACAGCCCGCTATATGAGGGGGGGGGGGGGCGCCGTTACCGCAGAGGGAAGCGGCGGGGGCTGGAATTTCATCTACATGTATAGCGTCAAAAAAAAAACCGCGTAAGTCCGCCTTGCACTCGCGTATCTCTGCATGAGAAAACAAGAATTCCCGCGTCTCGCACTTTAATTTATAACTGAAATTTATTATTTTGATTTCAGATTTTATATCTTCAAAACCAGATCACAGTGAAGTCACTAACGTAGATTCCAAGCATTATTCGAAACAGTAAGAATTCCCACATTCCACTCAACTGTTTTACCACAGTTCGCTGCCATCCTAATCATTCCACCCTTTAACTTCAGTTTTTAAATTGACCGTCAAAAGAAACCAACAACCTGCCAAATTACAAACTTCCCCTGCAGATACGCTATAATACTAACCCTTCAACCGCTCTACACTGAAGAAAAGACCACTTTGAAACCATGAATCAATCTCCTCTACCGAATCCTCAGAAAGCAAGATTACAAACCGCATTCAAGTGTTTTACACACAACTGCCAAAACAGAGAACTTCAAAACAGCTGCATTACGTGCGGCTTCAAATTTTACCCGAAGAACATGAAGTCTTGCCCGTTATTGTCAGTTCTGCAGGAGTGAGATCTCGTTTGGTTTGCAGAACTTTGTGTTGCCAACATCCAGCTGAGTGTTTTGTGTGGCCTGAAGGTGGTCAGGCGGCCGGAGCGTGTCGTAAAGAAAGCTAAAGCCTGAAAACTAAAAAACTTTAGTTGTAATTGACGGATTGCTTCAATATAGCTTCAATTTCAATCCAATAGCGACGCTCTGAACGTGTGGAGTTATGCCCCTGTTGCCACACGCGTCGTCATGGAGTGCACAGTGTTACCAACCTACACATGCCAGGGCCTCACCACGTACCAACTCCATGAAGCAGTCCTGCTTGAGAAGTTAACAGGTCGCTGTGTGCCCACCCTGTGCATATGCAGATACACACAGTTGGGGGACAGCGACTGCCTTGTCTCTCCGTTATAGCTTTGTGTTAATTCGCTTATTTATGCTTAGTGCCAGATTAATGCCTTAAGTAAGTTTCACAGTACGTTCCCAACTTCGTCACCCGTACATGTTTCAGTTTCGTGCTTCAGTCTCGAGATGTCGCGACGGTAGCACCACCAAACAACGCGGAGGAGCGGCGCCACATCTCTTGCTGTTCGCACTAAGCCTCCAATCCGCTTACACACAACCAAATAGCTTCTCCCATGGAACGCGTCCTTCCCGATTACACCAGCATGTGTTATCGTGTTACTCTCGGGCAAAAATTGTGTTTGCACACAAAAATGTTCAAGTCCTCCTTATTTTATGTAAAAAGAAAACACTGAAATTTGCGCCCTCAAACGCCTTGGGACGTGTAGCTTCACAGGATCGTATTTCCTTCATCGTCAGCAGTGACTAGACCAAGTCCAGCTTTTTGGACAGTCTTCTGGGACTGCGGACACTGCAACATGAAACTGACAAGATCTTTCAAAACGTCGGCGACCGCTCATACAATGACAGGGCGTCACATCCCAGCAGACGTGCATCCGCCTGCACACCGCCGCAGGAATCTCAAATCGCGTTTACTTAACATTTATTTTCCTATAAGCCGAGGCAATTTGAAGCGTCTGCATATCAGCACAGCGTTCGCAGCTCCTTAAGTGCCCCATGTTTACTCTCACAATATTGTTATTCTTGAGCCCCCCGCCCCCGAAGCCGCGTAGCAACTAACCCTACACGGAGCAACAAACCTGCATTTCGGTAAGAAACCTGGTGGAGGAGGCAGAAGCGCGGCCTCAGTGCAAACTTCCGCATGCAAGCACCAGGTCACCGGACGTTTCGTCAACGACATGACCTTCGTTGAATACGGCACAGTAGCCGAAAAGAGACACAAGGCAGAAATAACGCCAACGCCCAAACAGACGCCAGCGTTTAAGTTTAGTCCGGCGATTACCGTGGGGTATGTTACGACGAAATCATGAGACACAAAGGTAGCACAGAGAGCGTCTAACAAACGCCGAACTGACCTGGTGGCTGTGAAAGGCGGTGCGCAAAGATTACCCCGTGCTGGCGACAACGGCAGTGTCGTTAGGTCATTACTTAACGTCGCGTTAATGTGTTGCAGGGTTGTTCCGCACACGGAGGAACTCCGTAACAGTATATTCACTGCGCACTGCGGTGTGTGTGTGTGTGTGTGTGTGGATGTGACGCCGTGCAGTTTGGCACACAGGAACCAGCGACGCTCTGCGAAACCTGCTGTCCTCCGAAGGTGCCTCTGTACTGCGGGTCGGCTACTTACCGAACGGCACGCCGTTAAATTCCGCAGTGCTGACTTCTGTCAAATTACTGCTCCTGTTTTAAGTGTGTACAGCCCCCCCCCCCCCCCGCCTTGTGAGGGCCCTTTACGCTCATCCCTCACTTTTCGCGAGGTTAGGTTCCATGAACCCAACCCCCCCCCCCCCGGTAAAAGCAAAAATCCGCGAACGATTGAGGCCACTCCCCCCCCCCCCCGAAAAAAATTTTAGTATTTTCAGTTTTTCTTCCTTTGCAGAAACACCGTGATGGACAAGCGCGTGGCGACAATACTCGACAATAATTGGTATTAATCGACAATAATCGATAGTGATCGATAATAATAAGTCTCTCTTGGAGCAGTACGTGCAATAACAGTCGCCAGTATTTGACTATTTCTAAATAGACGCAGGTTTGGAACGCGTCGCGACTGTACGCAGACTACGTGCCGCAACTAACGTGTCTGCAGCCCGGGCATGACAATGCGGCGGGCGCAGTAACTTCATTCTTCATGGAACGAACACTGACTTGCCCGGCTTCACACGCGAGGGTACAAATATCTTGACCCTTCCGGCACTGTGCGAGTGCACTGCAACACTCACACCTTCGGCTTCCAACTGCAACACTCACACCTTCGGCTTCCAACTGCAACACTCAGACCTTCGGCTTCCAACTGCAACACTCAGACCTTCGGCTTCCAACTGCAACACTCAGACCTTCGGCTTCCAACTGCAACACTCGCATTACAACGGCATTCTAACTTAGCCTCGCCCCAGGCGCTCAGTAATGCCATACTAACAACCATACTTATATTGTATATCGCCCTTTCAAAAGTACATTTATACTTCCTTACTCTACAGCAAATTCGAAGCTGAATTATGTATTAAAACTTCAGTGTTACCAACTGTTGACCTTGCAGTACAAGGAAGAGAAGTTGCGAACAAAGAACAAAGCTCGAAATGAGCAGGATGGATGAAAACAGTAGAAAGGGTGGATAACGCTAAAGCATGATCGCGTCTGGAGCAGGGCTAATGGAACTCAGTCGCTGGCAGACGAAGAACCACTGTGTCAAGAGAGCCAACAGTAGGCTGAAACTTATAATTAAGCTGCAGCGTGTCAATATCTGAAATCGAGCGATAATGTTTGAAGTGCACACAGCAATGAACAAAGACACGATTATGTATGAACACAGCTGGTGCTTCAGAAGTGCGACACACAAAGACAGACTCAACCACTTACAAACCATGCATTCAGTGACGTAGTAGACAGAAATTAACAAAGTCTTCTTTAGTTTCAAAATGTCCAAATACAATAAAACACGGTGTAGCAGTTATTTACAAAAGTTGCCCAGTAAGGTTACGTTCCGCGAAAAATGGCTCAGTGACGTCACTCCATACGTAAGAGCGACATGATTTCCTACTGGCACTTAACATATTTCGTCACCGATTTCGGTAAAATTCTATATAGATTACGTCCACACAATTTCGTTGAGCACTGCCGAATTTCATGAAAATCGGCGCGAGAAAGACCATACTACTTACAGGCGTGACTGGCGTTTGGCCTTATCTTGTACCCCGTCCGGCCAATCTGCGTAAAATTCGGCACAGCGCATGTGCAGAAAATGCACGGAGCTTTCATGGACTTGGTGGAAATCTGCACAGTTCGCTCTTATGGCGTGCACTGTGCGAAAATGTACTGCGTGGTTCAGGGCCTGTGTTGACAGAACACTGCAGCAGGACGATACACCGACACAGCTGGACAGGTCAGTAGCAGCTCCGTTAACCACCCAGGAAACCGTGTAGATCAGGAAGTACATCGGGCACCCAACCCGCTCCGTGCTACTCTGCAGCGTCAGATCGCAAGTTTTCCCCCCTGATACACATAGGTAACGAGTTACGATGTCGCTCTGCAGTTCTTCGTGTTACTTTGAACAACTTTCACAGAAATTTCAATGGCTTGACAAGTCTTTTGTAACACTTTGTGACAAACGGTTCAGCGTGCATGGAGAAGCTACAGACGCACGGCGCGACACGAACAGGCGCTCCGCGAAGCTGCAAGCGCACCTGGAAAGGAGACATATCAGACTAAACACTAACCTGAGTTGTATATAAAGCTCCAGTGCGTACCGCGCAGTAAACACACCCCTCCTCGGTTATACAAACCAGCCAGTTAATGCTGTATAGGGAAATAATCGCTGTTTGTTCTGAGATCCACACAAAACACATAAACACACTGTGTGGGCAGAACGTAGAATTGTTGAACGTTAAACCTGGCGGTACATAAAGTGACCGCTGGGCTTTAGAGGGTTGAACCTTAGAACCCAAAACAGACTAATGTCTCTCGGAGGCATAAAACATGAGACTAACGTCCAGATGAACTAACTAACACCAACTGACACAATACTGGGACAGCACATATTGAAAGTGTGCAGGCACCTACATATGCTTGAACATAATCAGCCGGTCTGTAAGTCCACGTAGACGTCCGTATATTAAGGTCACACCTTAAAATTTCTTAACTCGCAGCATCTCGTCGCTGTGCACACGAATCCTTAAAACATGGTTCTTAAAATTAAACTGGAATACCTCGCCATACACGCAGCACGCACATTACAGCACATTTTCATCAAACCGGTCTAGAGACGTTTGTAAACACGTCTGTAGGGTCTGCCTGTAACACGCCAGCGACTGGCTACACGAAGAACAGATCAGTGAAACCACAGACATGAAGCGCTGGACAGGTGGTGCGCCACACGGTGGCATCTCGAGGGTTTAACTTTGTGTGCATTTTAACAACCATATTTAAGGTCCCGTGTTTACAGCCAGAAGGCGCCGTCAGTTTAAAAAATGTTAACGTGTGACCTTGCCATACGGACGTCAAAGTGGACTTACACACCAACGAATGACCCGTTGATGATGATTTTCTCGTCGAAACATATGTAGGCGCGTGTGCACTTTCGATATGTACCGTCCCAATAGTGCGTCAGCTGGTGTTTGCTGGTTCATGGCGAAAACGCACGGTGCGAATAACATAACGCTCGCAACATGCGGATGCCTCCTTAGTAACATTCTTAAGAAACTGGTAAGCAGTGTGATCACATTACGCTGTGTACACGTGTTACAAGATATCCTGCTAAATCTGAAATGGGGTTTTATCTGTACGTTACTTCGCAGTAAACAATGCACCTTCCTGTTCGGCTGCATGAATATATTTTAACATAACAAAGTAACAAGAATTGCAGGTTTTACTCCCCTGTACATCGCTCGTACGGTGTTATGCCGGCGCCATCTGTACACAGCAGCACAACTTTCCGAACACATTAACTAAATGTTCAGGAAATAGACCAGACCGAAATTTCGCTCACAACAAAACTTCTTGTTACTAAGTTTCTCTCCACAAACCTTCAGAAGTCTGCGTCGCGGAGCAAAGCGTGGCTGTGTAAACCTGTGTAATTGTTCTATCGTGCGCCGTGGAACAGTCAAGTCCAAGTAAATATGCAAGTAAAAGTCCGGCTGCTACTTCCCAGTAAACACACAGTACTGCTTATTACAAAGACCGGCCGGTTATGCTATTCAAGGAAGCAATCAATGGCTCTTTGTTGTACGTCACAGGAAACACACAAATAACACGGCGTGTAAAAAATGCACTGTGTCTGCAAGTTAAAGCGACGTACTCCTTTAAAACAAAAGATTAACGTAAATTATGTTCATATATTCAGCTCGCACCGCGCAGTAAACACACTCCGTCTCGGTTATACAAACCAGTCAGTTAATGCTGTATAGGGAAGTAATCGCTGTTTGTTCTGAGACCCACACAAAACACATAAACACACTGTGTGGGCAGAACGTAGAATTGTTGAATGTTAAACCTGGCGGTACATAAAGTCCGTACCGCGCAGTAAACACACTCCGTCTCGGTTATAAAAACCAGTCAGTTAATGCTGTATAGGGAAATAATCGCTGTTTGTTCTGAGACCCACACAGAACACATAAACACACTGTGTGGGCAGAACGTAGAATTGTTGAATGTTAAACCTGGCGGTACGCACAGTAGCCACTGTTCTTGAGAGCAGTGAACGCTCAAGCAGCCAATGCAGACGGCCCTCGCTGTTCCAGCAAAAGATCGTTGCGAAGTTTAATACAACTGTAGAAGTTGCTTGAGCGTGTAATTGGCTTCACGTTGTCCTTCCACTTGAAGGGTCATAGCATCGAATCTTCGATTAGTTTCCCATAGACGGCAGCATCTTCATGTTGATACTGAGAACTGGATAGCCGTTGGCTGATGAAACTCCAGAACATAATGACTGCCGTTACAGACGGGGTGTGGGACGTAGTGGTGGTGGTCTGATGAGAAGCAGTGTAAGATGAAAAGACGAAATGAAAGACCTGCACATAGATGTGCGATAACATTAATATGGATCTCACATGCGATGAGACGTTATCGCCTGGATACTGACCAACAGCAGGACTGTGTGAACGCTGTAACATTTTTGGAGTTTCGTAAAAACGTGAGACTTCTTGACCGACTAACCGTCAGTTTCCGAACACCTGTTCTTGCTATAAGCGCGCCGTAGCACGTTTTTTCATGCAAGAAATTTTATTTCTGCACAGACGTTCCCGGACAAGCAACAGGAACTTCGAATAACGTACACGTACATAAAACTTTGCTATCAGATGCTGAATTAAGGATCACTTCTTGTACACGCGTGGGGAGTGGAGAGGCGGCTCCAAACGTTCTTAACACCTGCAGTACATACGGCGTGTAGTTAACTCCGCTTCTCTGTCACATTAAACTGATAAAAACATTGCCTATATTCCCTGAAAAGTGTCTGCGGGGAACCCAAAGCACGGACGGAAGTCTGCTGCTGTCGGCAATAGCACTTCGGGTTCCCCCGTTGACCAATTGGCCAATTCTGTCTGGCAGTAATATGGCAGACAGAACTGGCGTAAGTCCTGGGTCTCGCGATGCACACGGCTTGCTGCGTTTGGCTCTAAAGCCATGCCGTACATTTGTACCTGCTCAGTGCTGTCCCCAGCACGACTGACGTCGCCAACAAAGCGTCGTAGCAAGAAACAGAAAATGACGTCACATATACAGCTTCGTTATGCGGTAGGCTACCTGCTCGCTTATTAAAGGCCGTGGGGTTTCCATGACGAGGGAAGTGAGTATCAGTTACTCTGCAGCCACGTCGCTGTCATGCAGATGGAGATGAAAGTAACTCAACACTCAACAAAAGCGGGGCTCCGCTTTGTGCGTCCTCAGACGTTCACACGGCAAGCCTGTCGCTGCTGACACAGGGCGGCGCGGACCCTTAAGGACTGACGCTATCTTAGATTGCATTCGAAGTTGTTCACGTTACATTCATACACAGCGTATTCTTACAGTTCATACATCAACAACATTACGCACTTAATATTTACGAAGTGCGTAAGTTGGTTGATGTATTACTTACATTTGAAGTTTAATCAAAGTACTGAATTTACTGTACCCAGCAAATGCGCGTTATTTATTACATATGTTTGTCAAACACGTGGCTGCGACACGTTTCGGCACAAGGGTACCAACTTCAGGGAGCGCAATACGCCAGGTTTAAAACCAACTGCCAGTGACAATCCTGTATTTACACGGTTCCGCAGTCTGCACGAGGCTCCGCTGTTGATGTCATTTAAGTATGAAAGGGACAACTTGCACTGTTTTCAAAACCTTACGGTTACAAGTATGCTGGTGGCGCCGACACGCGACGCAGCATACAGACAGGGACCCGACCCACCTTGCACTGAGATGCGCTCTGGAGACAGCAAGGTACAATACCACAAGCTGGAGGCTTCCACTGCCAGTCGCAACAGTAACTTTAGCGTCTGCAGATCACAGTCACTGAGTGAGCAACATTTGTTAGCACACTGTTAACCATTTTAAGGCAGTTAGGATCAAACTGTTCACATTTCGAGTACGATTGTGACACCAACCGGCTAACTCCAGGCAGTACAGTCCTTCCTGGAAACTGACAGTTTCTCCGCTAGTCAAGAAACTCCCCCACGTTTATGGAACCCGAAGGTTTATTACAGTCCTCACAAACCCCCACCATTTGTCCCCATCCTGAGCCAGATGAATCCACTCTAAGCCATCACATTCTATTTCTTTAATATCTACTTTAATACTATCCTCCCGTCTACGCCTAGGTTTATAAGCGAGTTTTTATTCAGGTATAACAACCAAACCCCTGCAAGCATTTCTCTCCTCCCACGCCCCCACCCTTCGCACCACTCCATCATTTGATTACTCCACTGCAGTGCAGAACGCAAAGCCCCTCATTTGAACGCAGTGTGTATGTGTTTATAAGCGGATCCTCCCGCGTGTCAGTGCGTGTCCCCAGAACTCGGCTCTGCCTGCGTCTTATCACGCCGCAGGCATGTCTGCTGTCTGCCAGGCGCCATACAGTATCCTATCTCCATTGTTTGCGCGGTTAATCACCGGCACAGCTACACAGGGGGCTGCAGTCCGCGGATCAGATGCCGCGCTGGTCTCTTCTCTTAATGGCATTCGCACGCCAGCCCCAGTGTCTCCTCAACACGGTCCACCCGCACGATTAATTAAGCCATTTCTAACGCCGTTTATCAACATGTCATCTACCGCTTGGCGTTTGTTTTTAGGGGCGTTCGCAAAGACAATAGCCTCCTCGTATTCGTCCGTCCGTCCGTCTGTCCGCAAGGAACAGCGCGCTTCCGAACTGACGAAATTTTCTGCCATTTCACAGCAGAAATTTTTACTAAACTCTGTCGACTCGTTGCGGTTTTGGTTAAAATCGGAAAACCCCAGACAGTTTGCTTGAAGACCTGCGTACGTTTGGCTGATTCAGTATTCGTAACCGCGACAAACCGAACAGGTTGCTGGGGGAGATATTAAATCACAAGATGGAGTAACAGGAGACTTGAGAAAATTTCGTAATGAGGAACTTCATGATTCGTGCTCTCCACCAGATTTTATTATGCCGTACGAGACCGGCACGGAATTTCGCGTGTATCGGGAAGGGAAGAGATGCACTCAGAGTTTTAGTGCGGAAGGCTGACCGAAAGAGGCAACCTGGAAGACCTGGGCATAGATTGGATGACAATATTGAAATAGATCTTAAAGAAAAATGACAGAATCGCGTGGAATGGATTAGTGTGGTGCAGGATGGCGAGGAGAGGCGTGCTGTTGTGAACGTGGTAATGAACATTCGGATTCTATAAAATTCGGGGAGGATTTCTTGAATACCTTAGGAACTGATATGACAGTTCCTCAGGAAGGATTCATTTCCAGGGAGTTGCTCGTTAGTTAATGGAGACCGGTTCTGTGAGGTACCAGCGGATATGTGAGAAGAATGCGGCGATTTGGTCACGCACACTACGCACCGGTCTGTCTGACGTGACAGTACGGCGCCTTGTTTCGTGGCATGTTGACAGAAGGTTGAAGGACAGGCAAATTTAATTAGGGGCCATTCATGCTGACCTGTGAAACACAAGACGTGGTTTGTTACTCCTTCGTGGAATTAAAGGATGCAACAAATTTGAAGTTCATTTTGTCGGTAGGAGTAAACAAACAACTTGTATATAATTACAATCAGAGCAGCTTTGTACGGGTTTGAACACTGGCCTCTCACATTAAGGGAAGAACAAAGGCGGTTCAGGACCTACGGGAACAGCGTGTTGAAGAAGACATTTGGGCCTAAGGGGGAGGAGGTGGCAGGAGACTGGAGAAGACTACGTAATGAGGAGCTTCAGGACGTGTGCCGCCCACCAGATATTTTTAGGATTATCAAGTCAAGGAGTATGAGATGGGCGGGGCATGTAGTACGTATGGGGAGAAGACCAATGCGTACACAATTTTGGTGGGGAAACACGAGAGAAAAGTTCCGTTTGGAAGACCTAGGTGTAACTGGGAGGATAATATTAAATTGGATACGAAATACGATGGAAGAGCGTCGCATCGGCTGGATTAATCCGCGTCAGAACAGAAACGGTTGGCGCGCTGTTGTGAATACGGTAACGAACCTTCGGTTTCCATAAAAAGCGGGGAATCTTTTGACTAGCTGAGAGACTATTAGCTTCTAAGGAAATACTCTGCTGCATGGAGTTAGTTAGTTAGTTAGTTAGTTAGTTAGTTAGTTAGTTAGTTAGTCAGTCAGTCAGTCAGTCAGTCGGACGGTCGGTCGGTCAGTCAGTCAGTCGGTCGATCGGTCGATCAGTCAGTCAGTCAGTTAGTTAATGAAAATTTTGGAGGAAAATGCAGCCCCCGTCTTCAGGATACAAAGTGCGTCCTGAAGACGGAGGCAGCTGGAATGTCGGACACGTTGGTACGGCACCAGATCACAGGGCGCTGTATCGCAGAACCCTAACCTCACAAGTGTGCAGCTGTTTTCTTCTGATCGTGAACTCAGAACAAACAAACGGTGCCTCGCCCTCAGACAGACGCTCCATACAGCCGCCAGTTTGCGGGTCTGCACGTCTTCACATTCCTGCTGATCAACAATCAAATATTTCTGAGATTTCAACTTCCGACGTCGGTGAGATCAAGAAAACAGGATTGATGTGTTCAGGGATGTATCAGTTTGTAGTTTGGTAAGCACCTACCAAACTACACGGAATCACGTCGCAGATCATAACCTTGGATCGAGAAGTTTTGGGGGGGGGGGGGTGTTGGACGTGGATGTCTGTGTTTTTCGTCTTCCTGAAAAGATCCAAACAGATCCGTGTGCTGTTCCTGACTCTGGCGTCACTGCGTCTGTTGGCGGCGCCCGGGAACTTTAGAGAAAACCACAATTATTTACTGGCCTGCCCTGATGTCCGGCTTGGCTCAGTCGTTTAAAACTTTTGTTCGCAGAAAGTCAAATTTTTCATTTCAAATATTCATTTTGCCTCCAAATTTGCTGGCCTTTCGACTCTGCACCACCACC
>BLKM01000661.1:590833-668179 GCA_013340265.1 Coptotermes formosanus | reverse complement strand
CCCCCGTCCCGCAACGCCTCTGTTTCCCGATATTCATTTGTTCTGTGGCCCAAAGAAACGGCTCACCAATTTCGTCCCTTGCGCCCCTGTTGCACTACCCGCCCTTTGCCGAATGCCGCGACAGGCGCCTTTTGTTTCAACAGTAAGCTTGCCCATTCCGCTGCCCAAGGTAACATGGAGCTGTCCACATCCCCAGGCTCTCTCTCTGTAAGATGCATTTTAATATCATCCTCCCTTTCATGTCTGGGTACTTCAAGTGGGCCCCTCTCTTCAGACCCACTCACCAACTTCGCATGTGTGTCTGACAGCCCTCCGCCAACCTACGAACCTGCCACATCATAGTGCAGATATTTGATACACTTACAGTGGGACTGCAAGCACCATTTGAGGCTATTTAACCTTTGAAATATTAGGAGTAAATTCAATTATAAACATTCAGTCCGTACCGCGCAGTAAACACACTCCGTCTCGGTTATACAAACCAGCCAGTTAATGCTGTATAGGGAAATAATCGCTGTTTGTTCTGAGATCCACACAAAACACATAAACACACTGTGTGGGCAGAACGTAGAATTGTTGAATGTTAAACCGGGCGGTACGTACAGTGACCGCTGGGCTTTTTAATCTTGCCAAACCGACGGCAAGCGCAACAAGCGGTGGGCTGCTGACACGCTGCCGGCACACAAGCACAGCAATTGCACTGACGTTAGGGCGCATTTGTCCCTGTCCTTAATTAAGCTCCGCTACCCGAAGGCATATTGTGGTTGAAGGAATATGCACTCCGGCATTCTAAATATCTCAAATAGAGAGAGGTGACTTGTTAGCTTCACGTTCCGACCACTTTACGCCAAAGGAAAACGCCTGCAATTTTTTCCAGTCCCCTGTTACTGCCTCCCTCTCAGGGCCAAATATCTGCCTCAGCACCCTCCTCTACACACCCTCGGCCTGTGTTCTTCCTTTACCGTGACAGACCAGAGTACGTCTACAAACTCCAGTTCATAAATCGGTGTAAACTAGCACCGGCGATACACTGTGCACGAGCCGTGCCTCTTCCGTGTTACTTCCCCAAGCAGTTCCGGTACGCAGGCTGGGAAAGAATTAACTCACTGCTCCGTGAGAACTGCTGCAGTCTAATGGAACACAGCCCAGTTGGATTAAGATAAGGCGCCCCCCGCCCCCGGTCCCTGCATCGCGCCTTGGGCTTAACAGCTTCTCTTGATGGCCGCCAGAGCGTGTTCGGCACGGCGAGGCAAGGAGAGAAATAAAATGAGCCTAATGTGCCCGGGACGCTTCTCACAGCGCCTCTCCTATGAATATGTAAAATCACGTAGCAGAAGTGACGCAGATTGGACGCCGCCATCCTGTGACTTCTCCTACTTTCAGAACAGCTCTATGGTGTTGATCTTCGTGTACTGAATATTTAAATTTCTCCGCTCCACACGCAGTCATTGTAGGTGCATCAGGTGACATCTGTAGCGCGCTTTAGACGAAAAGTTGCAAAACTGAATCCATTAGCTTCGCTATGCCCATAATAGGAGACTGGAGAAGACTTCACAATTAGGAGCTTCACGATTTGCGTTCCCGAGCCAGTCATCAAATCCATGTGGTTGAGATGGGCTGGACATGTAGAAGGCATGTCGAGGACAAATGCATGCAGGATTTTAGGTGGGAAAATCTGGAGGAAAATAGACCACTTGAAGACCTAAGCTTAGATTAGGGTAATATTAAAACTGATCCTAAAGAAACAGGATGTGAGGGTGTCTATTGGATTGATCTGGCCACGGATACGTATAAGTAGTGGGATTTTGTGAACACGGGAATGAACATTAGGGTTCCGTACACTGTGGGCAATTTCTTTACCAGCTGAGAACTGCCAGCTTCTCAAGAAGGGCTGTGCTCCATAGGTGTAACTGTGTCTGCCCGTCTGCCTGCGTGTACTTGCTTGCGAAGAGCTGAACGGATTTCAATGAAATTCGATATTGGTAAATTTCGGTTAAACGTCTGTTTATATTCCACGTTTGGCTAAATTAGACAACAGTCAGGACTTTACATGAAGACTGCACGCGCGCGCTTCTGTTGGTAAGCCGACCGCAATTTTCCACGACAAATGAAACACTTTAAATCTGACGTTTCGATTAAGTCTAGCGGGCCTCGAGGTAATTAAACGTCAGTGAAGAAAACTGCTAGAATCATTAACCTATGTCTACGTTTCATAAATTGTCTCATTTCTAAAGCCACATTTCCATGTTTAGTCTATTTTATAAACGCGCCAAAATTTGTCACTGCGCAGTAAGTCTGCTGCCGTAACGTTACTGCGCAAGCGCGTTCATAGGCGCGTCAGTGAGTCAGCTAACTTACACAAACGGCACTTGTCCAGCAATACGCGTGCGGCGAGGTGACAGAACTCGGGCTGCTCGTGGTTGCTCATTTGCCCGTATGACACCCACAGTTGGTGGGAAACGGATACGTGGCCATTTGTACACAAGTGCACCGTTCCCACGACGTGAGAAGTACCCACGAATGACAAATCTTTGTCAAATATGCCAGCTGTGGTGCCCGATTGGGGCAGGCATGCCTTATTTTAAATGATCCACGACCGCACATCAAGGAATTAGATATGACATGAAAACTAACAAATGCACGTAAATGTATTGAAGTATCCTGTATTCACATGTTTCGGCCAATCATGTGGCCATCTTCAGGATGGTGCGTTACAAAGAATGCGTACATCGAAATATTACATAAGTTTCTGGAACCAATGCATAGACATAACATATTAAATTTAAAAAAAATATGGGTTTAAACTATGCGTTAAAGAATAAAGAATACAGATAAAATATTTGTGATTGTTTCGATGTGCAGTGAACTGTGTGTGTGTGTGTGTGTCTGTGTGTGTGTGTGTGTGTGTGTGTGTGTGTGTGTGTGTGTGTGCAGCACACCAAACAAGGATGCGCTGCTGCTGGCTGTGCGACTCAGCACGCAGTTACCCTGCCTTGCGTTCGCCTGAAGTGAAACCCAACAGACGCGCTGCTGCATTCTGGCCGTTGCTTCCCGCCGTTTCGTTTATTTTGAAATTCCGTCCTTCCGCCGCTCAGCTGCTGACAGTCATTGCCATCGTCAGTTACCATCATTTTAGCGAAACACTGGCACTAAATAAGGACCAATCAGGTATGCAGAATATTTCTCTCTGTACAGAAATTACACTTTTCCGGTACAAAATGTGTACACACAATTCACATTAAATTTGGTACTTCTACCTTCTACTGCGGAATCACATGTCTTATACCACAGGACTAAAGGAAAACTGTCTTTTCCTGTCACCAAATTCTGTTCGCTTGTATCAGCTGTTATCAAGCGTCTCTATTAAACACGATTCCCCTGTTCTCTTGGCCCAAACAGAAGTGAAAGAACGGCGCATGCGGCGTACTGGGATGTCATACATCATCCGGCGGCACCTACGCGGGATCAACCCGTCACCCGCACAGTCTCCGCTGCAAGCACCTCACACGACGTCGCGCTTCCTTTTCAACAGAGACAGCTCCACAGGAACTAATTCGCGCGATAGTGTCGCGTACGTCGGTTCATGAAAATGTTTCAGTTCTGAATGTATCACTCCTCGAGAAGACTGGAATCTTAAACAATAAAGAACAGCAGTGAAGATCGTCCGGTTACGGGGGGGGGGGGGGTGTTATTTACTTAGTAAAACCAAAAAGGCCTTTTTGTGAAGACCGCGCCCCTCCGACTGTCCGTCAGTGACGAAATGACCTCAGGTTTTCATAAAATTCTGTATTGGAGGTTTTCGTGAAACGTTACTCTGCTTGCGACGTTCGTGAAAATTGACTCTGCCAGCGTCACCTTTTACTTAGGGGTTTAAATGAATTTCGACCACTACCTTCCATATGCTTTATTCGTTTGGGTGACATTCTGTGCAGCAGACCTCCAAGTGATGCCACTCAGTGACCGCAGATGTCTTGAAGATCGCTGCAGTAACAGCCATACTTTACGCGTAGTTGTGTACGTAAATAAATTTATGCCCGCAATTTTCACATTTACTGCCTCGTTTGAAGAAATTCAGAAGAAATTCTGCACAGTGTTGATGAGCGTTTCGGAGTTTCGTGAAAATCGGCGCAGGGTAGGCTTCACCCTTCCCCGCCTTGTGTGGAATCTGACGTTTCATTAAGCTGTTCACAAAAGTTCGCCACTTGTCCCCATCCTCAGCCAGATTAATCAAGTCCACATCATTCCGAACTACTCTAACAGACCCTCTTTAGTATTATCCTCCTCTCTAACCTAGTTCTTCCGAGTGGTCTCCTTCCTTAAGGTTTCCCCACCAAATCCCTGTATGCATTTCTGTCCAAATCCTAAGCCCTGAATAACATCCAGTTAAGAGGTTAAATTTTACCACGAGAACATTTTAGTTCCACGCCCAACCCCCAAGCCGAAACACCACAATTTTCGGCGCGTCCGCTGCTGCTTGTTCAATACATTCGCCGCTAACCTCCATACCTCCACGTCGTCTCCTCCAAACGCAATCTTACGACGCGCCACGCCGCTGTGACAGGGAACATTTATGTGTGTATACGGCATATGTAAATCGCACACACTGGCCCTTGCCCCTTGCACGCAGACACGCCTCAGACAGTAGGAGGCCTACGTACGGACCCCGAAATTAGTTTTATGTTGCTAAAACGAACTGTTTCGGCGGTTGGCGCTGGACAGATAACCCACCCTGGCGTTCGGTTCCAGCTATACGCCTGCTGCGGACTGACAGGCATTTCTCGCATTTTCATCAATTCAGTTGCTTTAATGGATCTATCCCAAGGCGCTAGATCACCCACACCGTGAGCAACATTCTGAAAAGTAAAAGGTAGTCAGATAAATTTTACACTGGCACGTTGGCAGCCTTGCTGATGAAGTTACAGCAGACCCTGAAGAATAGTCCGCCGGGTTTGGCAAACCCACCCCCATCGGCCATTATCCAACAAGCTTCAGCTGAGGGCTCTGCTCCCTCATCTTTCGCTAATTTACCTCCAAGTCATTCAAATTTCTCTCTTTGATGTAACTTTTTCCCATTCCAGAGCTGCACCAGGAAACTGCAAACTCCAGCGATTAAGTTATAACAGGACGTTTCGGACTTTAACTGCAGCAGCCAAGTAAGTCACAGTGACACATGTTATTCATTAACACTCTGTTACAGTGGTAAGTGCACACACCATATTATTTAATGTTAAACCGTTACGTACGTATTCTTCCCACAGTGTGCACATGTGTTATTCTCAAAATAACCAACAAATATGTCCCTACAAAAAGTGAATGGTTCCTTCTTATAACCGAGACCGACTTGTTTACTGCGCGGTACGAGCTGAATCTTTGCATATAATTTAGGTTGCTGTGTGGCACTGAAGACCAAACATCTAAAACTCGAGTTCCTGCCTCACAGAAACAGCTGCCATCTGTTCGAAAAGTCGGGACGCCGTGTGCGTGATGTTCACACCTTATGAACGTCCAGTCACGTGGCACACAGTTATCTCTGTGACGTGACATGTCAGCGCATGGCAGTACAGGAAAATTCCTTCCCACTTAGACGAAGCACCCTCGTTACTGACAGTGCAGACACTTGTTTAATCTCCGCACTGCGAAACGTCCCAACACGCGTCTCTTGCCCTCACGCGCGTCCGCTGTAAAAATCTCGGCGCTGCGGCTTCGAGCGAAACTAGCGGTCAGTCAGTCAGTCGGTCAGTCAGTAAGTTTAAACACGACTCCAGCGGTCAGACTTTTCATTCAGCTTCTACCTTTGCGGCGTTTTCATGTTACAAACCGCCGCCGGAAACACGAGGCCGCCCACTCGCCCTTGCTTATCCGAACAAATATGACCTTTACCAGTTGTTTGTGTGCGCGTCACACTTGGACGCCGTCATTACTGTGCACAACACAGACTGGGGGCATTCACAAAGGGTCGGGGCGGAGGGTGCCTAGAGTGAAGACGAGGGGAATGCCAGAAGGTTCTACGAAACTGCGAAACGAATACAAGCTGTCGGAGGGGAAACCCCGAAAGAAAGTGATAACTTGAAAGACTTAGGAATATATGGGAAGATAATATAGAAATATATCTTAAAGATATAAGACGGGAAGCTGTGGATTGAATTCATCTGGCTCAGGATAAGGAGAAGTGGCAGGCTCTTGCAGACTGCGAAATGGAGGTTCGGCATTCTTAAAATGAGGGGAAATTTTTTCTAGCTGACGAAGAAGGAACCCGCTCCATGAAAGTTAGTAAGTCAGTTAGTGGTTAGTCGGTCGGTTGATTTGTTGTTCGTTCGTTCGTTTGTTTGTTTGTTTGTTTGGTTGGTTGGTTGGTTGGTTGGTTGGTTGTTTGTTTGCTTGCTTGCTTGCTTGTTTGTCCGATAAAGCCAAATTTGTCTCAGTGCTGATTTCAACGCCGCGCCATGAAGATGTGTACAGCCACGTGTTCTTAAAGTGGGCACTACGTGGAGGTCAGCTCCGTCTAGCGCTTTCATGTTGTCTCCCGTTACGTTTTCTGACGCAAACCTACGCGCATTTCTCGTCTCTTCCATGTGTGCTGCATGTTCCGCCCATCTTACTGTCCCCGAAGTGTACGAGTCACACAGCTGATCGCGAAACGTTACTTTCTCACACAGCTGTTGCTAACATTCACGTCCTATGGGATGTGACGCCGTGTCGTTGGGCGAGCAGTACCCGACGTTTCGAAATAACCTAGTGTCTCCATGGTCAGGGCCAAGGAGTCCATCGATAGAGCCTGACGATGAAAGTACGACGATCGTTCGAAACGTCGGTGAACTGCCCAAAGACACGGCGTCACATCCCATAATTTATGAACCCTCATGGAGCCCCTCATTACAGTAACTCCGCCACAGTTCTGTTGCCCCCCTCCCACAGGTGAAAACACCTGTTCGCTCTGTCAGGCCAAGCAGTCGCCTATCGCCTTGCTGCTGTCCGAGTAATGTTAGCATCTGAGACGCTAAAGCCGTGAGTTCGATTTAAAAGCGTCGTTTTCAATACCCCGTTCCGTGTTGGTGATTGTGAATTGCAATTTTCAGGTGGCACAAGATAATTTACTTTTCATTACAGGGATTAAAGGGGAAAATGGAATCTCACCACAGCGACGCCCGACGCCCGACGCCCGACGCCCGAGTGTACGCGCAATATGTCGGAACGCTCTCTGTCGGTAATTTGCTGTGCGAAGGATATTTCTTCGTGTCACGTTGGTAATCCCTCCCGACTTGTCGCCTGCAGACGTCTGCTACTGCCCCCGTATAAAGTTTTTTAATTTCCTTCCGTCCACTTCCTGTTTTACATTAATATCGGCTGTCTGCCATGTTAAGTTTCATCACAGGAACTAATTACAGGGACAAGCCAAACAACAGGGCGATTCGCAGTGTGAGTGCTGTTCGAACTTCTTTACAGTCAACAAGTGCTTAAACGCACTCCTGATGCTATTTCCGACACCTGTCCAGCACCGTATCAGTCGGTGTGATTGTCTCACCTTTGACCGTCACACCTGGCACAACAGTTGAAGTCAGGAGACATCTGAACGTAGCCACACCCACTGCAAACCTGCAGCGTGCTTAATATTATTCGTTAGGGACAGGTTGCGGATGGCGTCTTATATGCCACGCAATAAATCTAAATCTGAAACGACAGACGTCTGGAGACCCTCAATACGAAACTGTAACGTCGCCTCTGGATATTTTAGGCGAATTGGCCTGATGACGGCTGTTAAGCCGGAACATGTAGCAGCGCAAATCTGCAACATCGAACCCAACATGCACAGTACTGCTCCTTACATATTTGTGTTGTACGGGCACACTGCATATCGCTACATGTTTCGACCCACAAGCGATCATCATCAGGGAAGCAACCAAAACGGTACTGCACAAAACTAACTTAGCAACTTTTGCGCACAGTTGAGACCGTGTAGAAGAGTCAAATATTTAAAATGTAGACAATTGTTTATAGAACAGTTGTGTCTCTACTCCACGCACAATTGTCTACATTTGAACTATTTTGACTCTTCTACGCCCTCTCAACTGTGTACAGAAGTTGCTAAGTTGGTTTTGTGCAGTACCGCTTTGCTTGGTTCCCTGATGATGGTAGCTTGTGGGTCGAAACATGTCGCAATAAACAGTGCGATGTTGCAATACAAATATGTAAGGTACAGCACTGTGCCTTTGCTGCTGTGAGTGCCGTGACCTGGTTCCGCACAGTGCACGGAACGGACAGCAACTGGTGTTTAAACAGTTTGTATGGTTACCACCGCGCGCTGTGCAGTTTGCACACAACAGAGCACGCTGTGTCCGTATGGTTAATAACATATGTTACAAACCGCACGGACATCGAGTGATCTTCACAGTAAGTGACCCCTGATGATGGCGACCTTAGACGTCGAAACATACGAGTATGTCGGGAAACGCTAGTTGATAATAAGAAAAGTGCATCAGTCGGCACTTTGACTTGTAAACAAGGCACGTTGTTACATCATCATCATCATCATCATCATCATCAGAAGAAGAAGAAGAAGAAGAAGAAGAAGAAGAAGAAGAAGAAGAAGACGCGTCAGACTTCGCCTTTGGCTTTCGTCCTTACAGCGTGCGGGTTTCCTCACACCAAGGGCCACGACGCCTAATTAGTACGTCACAACAGTTAATGCCTCTCCCAAATTATGTTCTCCGCCAGTACATTTCCTCTGTTTTTGTGACACACAGTGGAACAGGAACAAAACTAACCTTGCACGAAGGCCGGCGGCAGAAGCCTCCACCTTTTTCGGGTGACCAAAACGTTTGTCTGCCCTCCGCAATAAAATAAACAGAATTTAGATCCCACATGAAGCTGCAACAAATGTCGACCGCAGTACACTGCGAACTGTTACAGAACATTGCCACGCCATTTGTTACACTATCGACGGAAAACATCAGTTTGCTTCCACAACAAAATCAAACTCACGCCAATATTTAAATTTTTCCCAAATGTTCGCAGTATATAGACCTGAAGAAGGCCTTATAGGATAAGTCGAAACATGTTAACTGTTTATGAAATACAGCATTAATGTTATTAGCAGCAGAAATGTGGCTTCACTGTATTGTCTTTACAAAACTCAGAATTGTAACGTAGTCATGCAGAATGTAATGTGATGGTCATGCAGAATGTAACGTAGTCATGCAGAATGTAATGTGATGGTCATGCAGAATGTAACGTAGTCATGCAGAAGTAGATTTCGTACGACTTGGTGAACCGAAAACATTCAATTAAGAGACAAGAATGCACTGCAAACCACAAACCATCAAAACCGCAAAATTCGCGCGTCCATCAGTGCGTTCTGTCGCGCTACCAACTCGCTGATCGCCACTCGTCGCTCAGGACACTCGGCTACGAGAGGCACACTGTAACGTCACTGCACGACAGCACACGGCCTGTTGTAGTGCTGCATTAACGTAAGCACAAAAGCGATCAGGACGGGAAGCTGACCAGTCACATCCCTCCAGGCCATGCGGTGGAGAGTTACACTTAGTCTGTCTCACATCTTCATAGATTAGAATTTAATTAACACAGGTCCCATCTACACCTCGCTCTTCCGAGTGCTCTCTTTCCCTCGAGTCTCCCCACCAAAGTTATGTACTTACATCTCTTTCCGCCCTAAGTTCCACACGTCCCGCCAGTCTCACTACTCTTGATTCGGTAACTCGAATGATATCGGCGAGCAGTACAAGTCATGCGGCTACGCACTGTGCAGTTTGCTCTGACTCCGTCTTAGGCCGCTTATACACTAAGCTACCCACGCTACAGTCACGTAACGTCTCCCACTGTAGCACTTAACTGAATAAACTGCGTTCAAGCGTCCGTCTCTTTTTTTTCCTGTACACTTAGAAGTGGTCACCGGTCACCTGTCTTCGTTAACCACTGCGAGAGATGGACGGTGTATCAGGGGTGTACAGATGTTTGTTCAATCGAAAAAAGGTGCCGCAACACTTCCTAGTACTTACACAGGAATGAACACAACTGCAGGGCACACTTTACTTTTGCGATGCCAATTAACAAGTCCGGAAACCCTTCCAGCGGGTACCGATCGCGGACAGACAGCAGTTTGGCAGCCAGCACTGGCACTGCCCAGGCCGACACGTAAATGTCTGCACTGGTCGAAAGGCGACGCACAGTTACTGAATGTGTGTATTGTGACTGCAGTTCGCATCCCAACAGGGGACGAGGTTTTCCTCTCCTCCGATTTGTGCAGACCGGTTCTGGGGCCCACCCAGTCTCTTCCTGAAGGCGCACCGGGCGCTGTTCCTCTGGGAGTAATGTCGCCGAGGAGTAAGGCTGACCTCTCACCTCCATCTAGTTCCAAACTTATGAATGAATGGAGCTGTCCCCCACCGTGTCTTCATGGCATGGGCAGGGACAGCTAACAGCCAGCCTCTATGCGCTGTTTGTAAGTACTTGTGGTTAAATGTAGAGTCATGTTATTTGCAATTTGTAATTCTGAATCCTACGTTAACATGACGGCACGCAATACAGACGGTAGCACACGCTGTGTATACACATATATAAATATTAATCCTATTAGTTTAAACAATCCTTTGACACAAACGTTAACACTGTGCCTTCAGATTAATTCACGGTTGGTGAATTGGCCTTGCCCGTGTTCTGCGGTGGCTCAGATGTGAAGCAGCAGAACACACCGGTCTGTGGCTCATCCAAATTACAGGATTAATAAACAGCTTTATCGTTTACAAATTTGTATTCGTGGGATTATAAACGGATGATCTATCATTTAAACTTGTCAAAACATATGTAGATCTTTCCTGCCGTGACAGTTGATGACAGTTGATGACAGCAGCAACAACGTGTTTCAATTACAGCAGCAGAAGGCAGTACAAAACTGAGGCATTGCTATTAATTCCACACAGTTCCCTCGCACAAGTATCGCTGACATTCTCCGCCGCATTTCGTGGAATGGGTACCGCCATTTCCTTCCATTTTCGTGCCCTAAGTGTGTGGGGGTGTTTCTGTATCCGTATTCTATGCACGCTTTTCTATAGACAACTGGGCACGGTACACAGTTCCGGCTAATTAACGCCCTTCCCGACCGCACGAACAGCTCCAGCATGTGGAAGGCAACAGAGTCTTAATCACGCTGAAATATTTAACCAAATTAAACCGTCGTCTGGAACATGATGTCGTGTGATGGGTAAGTGGGGTCCGACCCTTCGAAGGAGAGTAGTTCGTTCATATTCAAGTGCACAGGAGGTAGAGAGGAATTGATTTGGGGGTTTTTGACTCATGAAGGTGTTCTGGGATACCTTAACCCTTGAAGATAAATGCAACACGATCGTTCGAAACGTCGGAAACCATTCCTCCAACGACACAACGCCACATCACGTAAGACCTGAATCTTCATAAATACCCTCACATCTCCCGTGGTAAGGTGATACTACCGGTATACACATCGCAAGTGCGTAACGCACAGCAGCCCACTGCCGCACCATATGCTGAATCTGTTAGCCCCAGCCCACGCACATACGCACTCTACCAGGACTGGCCAGCCATCGACATCGATGCGAGAGTTGGAACCGACACCGTCAGGCCAGCACCAGTAATTTGCATAGAAATGTACAAGCGAATTAAAAAACGCCGCACTGAATTTCATCGAAAAAAGCAAACCGGTGAACACGCACACAGCCAGTGTCGGAACTGCGAAACACTGGAACAGAATTTAGCGTGTTGGCTGCTAAATTAAGAACAGGGAGATTAATGGTGCGTAAAGAATGCCGTACTGAAATAGCAGTCTTAGTAACAAATGACTGCAAAGACAAGGAGCATCGTGTTTCAACCAGCAACTACACTAACTGGCAACAAGCAGAACACTGCCAGTCTCTTATTTTTGCACATTTCAATAAACAGCACCTGTCAGCAAGTGTCACAGTGTCGTGTGTGATCTCACATGTTCGGTGGCACAACCTGTCGCAAAACATCGGCGAAGAGCGACTATTCACTCCGTCATATCTCTGTCTGTCTGTCCGTCCGTCCGTCCGTCCGTATGAAACAATTCGGCTCCCTCTGGACGGACTTTCATGAAATTTTTTGTCGGGAAGTTTATTGAAGCCTGTCGTGGTTAAAACCCGACAAAAGTAACACTTACGCTGCTTTATATGAAGAACTAAGCACGGCACGAGAGAAGGAGACAGAGCAGAGAAGCGCGGGGGGGGGGGGGGGTGTGCAGCGACGGGCACATTCAGGTTAATGGACTTTTTAATGGAGAAAGGGTTCTCTGCGAGGTACGGGCTGGCGCTAAATAAACGCCAGTCGATCTAAGCACAACAATCGAACATGATGAGTTGTACGTCTGTTGCTATGACACGGTCGGAATTTGTAGGGAAATTAACAGAAAGAAAGCGCCACCATGGTTACGCTGTGCGGACGCCTCCTGACTTGTTAGGCCAGTCGGTTCACGGTCATTTCACATGTGAATAAATGATATTTTATGACTCTGAAAACGTCATAAATATGGTGTTAACAAGTAGCACATTTTATTTAATTGGCGGCGTGACGTCAGACACGGTAAGATTGGCTCTGTGCAACAACAGTACACTCACAGCGTCATGCTTACTCACGAACACGCATTCAAACCCACGCGATAAACTGACATTAACATATTCACGTCATGCCCACAACCCAAACCTGGGCGCAAAATCCCAGAAATTACTTCCAGCGGAAGGCGTACACACAATACAACTTAAGCTCCCCTGTCAGAAGCATTGTTTTTGACAAATTACAAAATCCCTGCAGGCGAATCTCCTGAATGTCACGCGTGGACAATTTTTCCCGCTGACTCCGGTGTGCTTCACTGTACTGCACAGGGAGTTTTTCCTAATGCGGGACTGCGGCGCGCAGTGGAACACAGTGCTGTTGTGTAGCGACCGCTAAGGCTGCCTTCTCCGCAGTACGCAAAATCAGTCCCGCGCTGAAAGGAGCCCGTTTTACGTTTGCATCAGTCCTCAGCTGTTAGTATATGCTGCGACTATTTTAAATCTGGACGGTCGCTGGTCTTGAAATGTGCGTTATTTCATTTGTCGCCCCACCGAACACGGCATGTTTGTCACACAGAAGGCCTGCATCTGCCGCGACATCCCGCGACAGCCGCGAGAATCACGGCAGGGACAAGAGCAACGCGGACTATGACCGCGAGGTGCAGTTCTGCAAGTGTCCCACTGGCGGTCCTTGGCTGCAGGCACCAGATGTCAATCGGATTTTGACGGCTAAACCCGTCCTACAGTCTCTGCGAAGAACTAAGTGTTGCAGATTCTGACGTGTTGTCAAAATGAGGCCACGAAAACAAGTCCCATGGATGGTGTGGACGACAACGCTGGAGGTTTCCCACTATCGTATTCTCCTAAAGCCATATTCGCCTATGTTAACCCGGCGAAACTTCGATTTCAGGCGAATGTTATCCATTCACTTCACTTCGCTTCACTTCACTTAGTCCGATCCTCTTCTACCTTACAGTGCAGCGGTCATGTTCCCATTATCAGCATTGCTGTGAACAGAATGGTCAGACGACTGGTGGAAATACAGCGAAGTGCGGTGGGGGGTAAGTGTAAGAGCTAGAGAGACACGTACAGGGGTTCGAAGTCTGACACCTCCTACCGTACACCCGGTACAAAAAGCTGCAACATAGAAGTGACTAAAAGTGCAGCGTGACTTGCATGTGGCAATATTTATGATGGTCCTGCATTAGAATCTCTTCAAAAGCCTGGGTAAACACTGTCGGCGTTAGAAACAGGTTCCCCCGCGACAGAGTGCCTGCCCTGCCACTGCATTATTTGACGCCAGAAGTTCCGACGTTGCGGATGCTGTTCCCGTATCCCAGCATGTCTAGTTTAAATCGTCTCTTCCAAAAGATGAGTGCCTCCAACTGGTGGCTTATTCTGCGATATTTGAGGTTTCCACATCGGTTTTGTTGAGGATTCAGGTCCTCTAGGATGTGACGCAGTGTACCTGGGTGAAGAGTTACTGACGTTTCGAACGACTGTAGTGCGTTCATTCCAGGATCAAACAGTTCAAGAACACTTCAGTCTTCCTGGACTGCGTAACCCTCAAGAAGAAGGCATCACGATTTATCGAAACGTTGTTAAAAATTCACCCAGCCACACAACATCATGTACTAGAAAACCTTGATCCTCAATAAAACGTACGTGGAAAATTCAAATATCGCACGCTTTTGATCCTTCGGGCCCAACACAGAGCTGCGACTTTTTTATTTCGTGGGCGAACACTGGCTTCTCAGGAGGCGGCCCGTAGCAAGAACACGGTCAGTTGTTGAGTGCCCAACTTACTTACGCCGCAGCCGTCCAAGTGTGAGTACAGATGTGCGGGCAGAACATACTGGCTTCACGTGCGAGCAGCGCACACTTACCTGAAATGAGAAGAAAAACCTTTATTTAATTACCACTTCGTTACGAGGCGCGTTCGCATGACAAAACACTGGTCATTAACACTTTACAGCCAACAGATACTCCATACACAACTTTCGCGTCTCCGCACAAACAGCGATTATTTCCCTATACAGCATTAACTGACTGGTTTGTATAACCGAGACGCAGCGTGTTTACTGCGCGGTACGGACTGGGTCTTTAACATTCAACAATTCTACGTTCTGCCCACACAGTGTGTTTATGTGTTTTGTGTGGATCTCAGAACAAACAGCGATTATTTCCCTATACAGCATTAACTGACTGGCTGGTTTGTATAACCGAGACGGAGTGTGTTCACTGCGCGGTACTGGCTGCATCTTAAATGTAATTTAGGTTAAATTTGTCTTTAAATAGTTACTTTGGTCTGTCTGTCCGTCCGTCCGTCCGTCTGTCTGTCTTTTCGATCGCGTCTGAGTGTAACAATTCGAGCGACGCTCAGTGACGTGCACGAAACTTGACACTCAGAGCTATCTGCACCTCCATATATGGCCGACGTTGAGAATGGGTGGAGCTATACCTCCGCTCCTCAACAAGCCTTCATGGCGGACAGGGACAACTCCACTCTTGTGTCACCGCAGCCGTTGTGCGCATGCTCCGCGCTAGCCACCATCAGCTTGTCACACTATTAGCATTGTCAGCCAGTGCGGCCGATGTCCCACTGCACCTGTCACACGTCTCCTAACGTGACATGTGACGTCACCTCCCGTGTCAGCCGGTGTTCATCATTTTGCAGTCTCCCTTCCTTTTCTACGGCTCCAATTGCGTATCCGATGCAAGGTCGGTCAGTTCCAGCTTCATTTGTTTGCGGCTGTAGCCGTTAATTTGGACACGGAGTTACAGGCGCTCCTTTAAAGCAAAAACTGCTTACATGGAGACCGCGTCCGTCCGTGACGCAGTTATCAGAGACTACGCACATTGTCTGTTTTTCACCAAACACGGTACAGCAGTTATGCCGGCAACACACAGCGACAGAACATTCGCTTTAATTTTCACCACAATTAAAAGTGCACCAACAACATAAACAAAAACAACCAACACACTGATGTCCTGTCCTCAACACATGCTTCGCAGAAAACACTCCGTAAGGACTGCCAACTGCCAACGCAAAACACTGCAAAGTACCGAAGCAGTAAACACGATTTACACTCAAATTACTTACACGAAGTAAAAGCCATTAAGATATTAACGGAAAAATTTTTACCTTTCTTTTGATCTAAAATTAGGGCTCAACGTTGCCCCCAGCACACCCAGTAACATACCGTTGGACCTCCTCACAGTGCGACACATTAAATGCTGCACGTGTCACAAGTGAACTGTCCCATCGAATTGCCCATGTCAGTGCTCACCTCTCCGCCCCACTGTTTACACTCGTAGCAAATAATCGTCTCCTGAGTGAGTCCGCATTCCCGGTTGCAGGAAATACAGCAAGTGTCGTGCCATCAGCCCGCTTTGTCATTTCACCTGACATTTCATTGCATCAGCGCCACGTGACCGTCTGTGGGTCTTTCAGTTTTAAGTGGCGATCTGCACAGGTCGCAGCTACTTAATTCTTCAGAATTTTCTTGCCTGCGAACAGTTTTAAAAGCCTGCTTTTCCTCTGGCGTGGGACGGTGTGACACGCGACAGACTGTTGTTTTCCGGAAGGCAGTCAGGTGATTCAGCAACAGAAGACGAAATCTGCGACGGCAGTAGGACGCCCCACTCGAGCTGGGTTTTACTTAGCATGTCGGAACATGCTGTGGGGCGCAGGGCAAGCACGGTCTCAAAGGGCCCTGGACCGCCACGTCTACCGGCTGTAGTCTGGTCGCGCTGCGAGGAGGTAGTTACCATAAGAATGCCATTACCACAGCATACGCTGACAGCGCTCTGTGGCACGGGGCTAGTGGGGCCGTCCTGAGCACGTGGTTCTTCCTTTGGACAGGCACGTTCGATGAAGCGATCAAGAAATTCTCGAAAGAAATCTGAATTCGTCGAACCAGAAGGATCTGTGCAGGCAGCACCAAGTAGCTTGGACAGACGACCACTGGAGCGATAAAAGCTCCCGCTACGCTTTTAGACCCGCAGCGGCTATATTCCCGGGGGGCGCCCGCGCCCCCGGCTGAAGTTAAGTTACCCTACCGACTCCTTCCATTCCTCGTTTTACTGTTACCTTCTTGGGTGTCTAAACTCTAAAGCACCTGTTTCGTCCAGATTAAATATTCCTTCTTCCGCAGTTTTTTTTTCGCTCAGGTCTTTCTGTATGCGTCAAAAAATCGCCTAACTCCTGGCCTTGTGAAACCTGCAATTGGGGCGACAGTGGTTGATTCTGAGGTTCACAGCGAAAGGCTTTCAGATTTTATGAAGGCTTCTTGCCAGTCTTTTCCGCCTTGTTGAAAAGTTGTTTCAGCTTACTTGCTTCCGTACATTCGAAGGCAAACCCGCTAAATTTTACTCCCGACATCCACAGCACACCTGCAGAGCAAAAGCACTCCCTCCCTACTCCTCCATGTCTGCACAGAACACACGCTTAAATCGATCTTTATTTTAGACACCGGGTGCTGAAAAATCCATGTCTAACCAACAGTGTATTATGTTTTTCAAATTCCATATTTTCGACACTGAACTCAGGCTGGCGTGCCGAAACTACTTTATTTAGCGTCCCCTGATGATATTTATCAACTGCTTTTCTTTTTTTCTTTTTCTTCTCTCTCTCTCTCTCTCTCTCTCTCTCTCTCTCTCTCTCTCTCCACACACGAACCGTGTCTCGGGACGCTAACAGGAAAGGCAGGCACTCCGTGAGGACTGACGCAGTGTTGAAATTTACTTGTATACCGCAAATGTAACACAGTAGATAACCAAACGCCAACCAAATGACAATGCGCCGCACAAAGGAGTTCAACAGAAGACAAAACAATGGAACTTCTTCCTTCCAAGTTTAAAATTACTGCTTGCTGTTCAGTTCGACACGACAGACGAACTGTATGAAAAGCGATCCTTGCGGGCCGTCCTCAGCACAGGCTAACGCCGGAGTAGCAAGTGCCTTGGCCCCCCCCCCCCCCACTCAGCAGCATTCAGACTAGCAGGGTCTCCGCCTGTCTGCAGGTGTGTCTAAGACAGAACCAGCAGTTACCTGTGAACAACGCAAACACTGAACAATAGCAATGTCCAGAGCGCACGGACGGCAGCCATATTATCTCAACTGCCCCTCCTGTAAGCAGACGACTTTTAGTTATGGCCACCCCCGATTCTGCCCCACCTTCCACCACACACATAAAATACTGACCACATTAGGATCTGCAGTTTGGGTTTGAAACGTTTTTAGGTACAGCGAATTTTTACAGTCGGTGCCGTCTGACACACGGTGTCCCGAAAACACCAGACTGAATTAGCTACATGTATCTATTTACAGACTTGGAAATTTCCTCTGTGTTTACATAACCTGCCAAACGCCCTGTTCATCGGCTCACGCCGTGTCTGTGCACCGAACGCTCGTTCGATGTCTGAGTTCCATAGCAACATCAGGCAGATGTCGCGGGGAATATTTCATTTGTAACATACAAGCTGCAGTGTTGGAAGTATTATTATGAAGGGGAAATGAGTGACGTCGACGTGACGTCGTTGAGACGCTCGCTGTTTCGTCACGCTAGTGACATGAATTACGACCTCACGATGTGTTACGTCATCACCTTACTTTAGTACTGTCTAATCCCGGGCTGCGTCACAAGACCGCACACTTGCCTGACACACTGCCAGTGTAAGGGTGGGGACACACTTGTAACGTTGCCGCGTATCGTAACGCCGTAACGTTACAAGTGGCTGACACGGTACGGAGTTATGAGTTAACTTGCATCCCGTAACAGTAGCCACCACGCGTGACACCGTGAGGTTCCCAGTTTGTTACGGGAGCCCAAGTCAGTGCGATGTCTTTGCAGCTAGCAGCAGCTGCGTACATTTACATACATTATGCTGAAAAAAAGAAAAAACAGCGGGGGGGGGGGGGGTGGCAAACGCAACTGTACTCAGGCAGAGAAGTGCGCAGTGCTTCAAGTTCATTAGCGGACTTGAATTATCAGTCGGTCAGTGGGTTATATAAAAATTTCACCCGAATGTCTCCTGCTGAATTTGAATATTTAATTCATTTGATATTTTACTGTAGTTCAATAGATGCTTTGGGTCCCATATTATTTGCTTCTTCTTATAGGCGTCTATAAATTCTATCACTCTTTCCTGATTCCACTGCATTCTGAACACACAGCCACAAAAGCCGCACAAAAAGAACTGACCCATAGGACGGTGGTGTACTGCGTACGTGACACGGAGCGCGTCCACACTTGCTCAAGCCATAACTGTAACATCCCTTTGATGCGACGTGCAAATACCGACATCGCACCGAACAGGCCCGTAACGTTACACCGTAACCACCTTTTGCTACGTTACGGTGTCACGAGTCGCGTCCACACTGTCACGTTACGGCGTTACGTTACGCGGTAACGTTACAAGTGCGTACCCACCCTAACAACGCACGTACACACGCAAGAAGGTATTTAACTTGTGCGGGCTAAAAGTACCCTGAATCTTAGATAAAGATTTAGTCCGTACCGCGCAGTAAACACACTCCGTCTCGGTTATACAAATCAGTCAGTTAATGCTGTATAGGGAAATAATCGCTGTTTGTTCTGAGATTCACACAAAACACATAAACACACGGTGTGGGCAGCACGTAGAATTGTTGAATGTTAAACCTGGCGGTACATAAAGTAACCAGTAATTCGGGTGCTGCGTCAATATATGAATGGAGAGACCAAGGACAACCTCGGAACGTCTGTAGGCATAGCGCCATTGCAATCCGGAATGAAAAGGAAACGAGGCCAGGGACTGCGGTGCATTGCGACTCGAACTCAGTTCATCTCGCACATCAACTGAGGTTACAAAACAACACACACCTACACTGAGAGTGCCGGAACGTGGTCGCCCTTGTGATGTTTCACTGCTAATGGCGCTTCCACGTCAGAGCCTTCGTTTACGGGCTGTTCCTGACACTCGACACTTCCATCCGATCTACGTTTATCGTTGTGCACAAAATTCTGTTTTTCAAAAATTACATTTCTTGCTTCTGTGTTGTTCCCTGCTTACGGAACAGCTTTGGACTTGAGTAATTCTTGCACGAACGCAGAAGCATAGAAACCTCCACGGAAGAACGCGCTTTAAAAATTCGGTGCACGTAGTCGTTGCATGTGATATGATGCCATGCGAGGTGGCGGCGATATGTCCCAGTTCCGTGGCAAGCAATGCCGTCACCCCTGAGCCGTCCTGTGGGGGTACGCCAGTACATTTAAACCAGACTGCACGGCGTCACTCACTAGACGACAGCAATGTTTTATTCGCTGCTCTCTGTACCTTAAATCTCGTGAAAGTGGAGTGGTTTATGAAATGAAGGTGAGTGTGTGAGTGTGTGCGGATGACGCCGACACAGCGCTGTTGTGTTTGCAGCTCCTGTTTCTCTGTGCGGTCCGCGCTGTTTCTCTGCGGTCAGCACTGGCTGCTGGCACTCCTACAGGCCACATCGATGAAATTTCGTTCCCGCAGGATTGATTTGCTACTGCTGGTTACTGCAGTTACTGTGCGTACTGTGCTGATTGTTGGTTACTATGGTTACCACTGACTTCTGTTTACTAGCGTTCCTATTGGCTGCCGTGGTTTCCGTTCGTGGCAACGTTCAGGACGTTCCTATTGGTTACTATGGTTACTGTTGTTCACAGTGGTTATTATAGCTTAAGATTACTGTTGTTACTGCGGTTACTGCAGTTACTGTTGCTTGCTGTGATACAAATGTTTTTGTAATTACTGCGGCCCCTACTCCTAACGCCGTCCACCATGTTGTAACAACTGGCTACACGAAATGAGTGACATTTCTGTTGGTGACTGCAGCAGCCAGCGTTCGCACAGTGTCACAGTGTCACTGCTACAGAGGCACTCGTTATAATTGTGCATGAGTCCACGTTTTACAGGTGCCCATGCAGCAGATGTGCCACTGCTGCACTGCACCCCTGTCACCTGGTGCTGGATTAGCCCCGTCCCCAATCAATGTCATTAGTGACCACACAGACAGGAGAGCCCATTAATAGACCTTGTTTAAAAAGCATCAGCAGGCTGCAAATTATAAACCAGTGGTCCAGGAAGTGAGACGCTGACTGGTGGCAGCCAGCGCGCCGTCAGTGAACACTGTGAATGCTTCGACAAGTACCGAAATGTTTGCGGTTGGAGTGGCTCCTTTCATTCATCAGTGGCTGTGCGTTAAACCTGTGAAGACGAAAATTAACGTGAATTATATGCAATGGCAGTTCGTACTGCGCATTTCAACCCACAGTTTATCTGAAGTATTTAGAATAACCACGAAAAATCAAATTCGGGACGCCCAGCACGAGGAGAGTGACTGGAAGCAACGAACAACGGTGTACATATCCAGAGCCGTATCGCCACACCAGACAAGCCGGTAACTAAATCTGTGGAGGAAGAAACACGCGAGCAGCCGGTTAGCCCTAACGGCACTTACGAAAATAATCTGTGTCCATCGGAACCGTAAAAGTAACCTCAATAACAATAAATCACAGGCAGTGCAGTAATTGAACTGAACGACCACAGCATAGATCGAAGATTTATAAAAGAAATAACAGGAGGATGAGGACGTTACTTCACATTCCACTGGTTGCTGTACGTACCGCCAGGTTTAACATTCAGCAGTTCTACGTTCTGCCCACACAGTGTGTTTATGTGTATTGTGTGGATCTCAGAACAAACAGCGATTATTTCCCTATACAGCATTAACTGACTGGTTTGTATAACCGAGACGGAGTGTTTACTGCGCGGTACGCACTGGGTCTTTAACACTCAACAATTCTACGTGCTGCCCACACCGTGTATTTATGTGTTTTGTGTGGATCTCAGAACAAACAGCGATTATTTCCCTATACAGCATTAACTGACTGGTTTGTATAAGCGAGACGGAGTGTGTTTACTGCGCGGTACGGACTGGGTCTTTAGCTATAATTCAGGTTAACAGTAGTTGTCACAGCGTCAAGTGTTGGGCTCAACAGTTCCTAGGTTGCGACCGCTTAACCTTAGTGTTTAGGGTAACGACTTCAAGCAAACTAAGGTAAATCGAGCAATCAGCACGCAAGAACATAAAATAAATGCAGCGTGAGACTGTAATTTGGTTTCAGCTGGCTCAGCATATTGTCCAGTGGTGGGGTGTTCTGAACTTCACAAGGAAACGTTACGTTTCAACACAGGTGCGGAATTTCGTGAAGTTTAAAATTGCCGGTCTAATGTGAATGGAATTTTGGTTCATTCGGTACCCCCCTAAATCAATAAAAATGTAGCCGGGTGCCTGCATATTACAGTAAATGGTTAAATAAAGCAAAGGGGGATTATTCTCTGCAAGTTTACTCACTCGGGTCGGCTGTAATGGAATTATGCGTGTTAGTTACGAAGCCAATCACGCAACAAAACGTGTATTGCGATGATGCGGACACCTGCACCAGGGGGCTCGTGCAGGCACACACTGCCAGTGCAACTACAGTTCGTTACCAGCTGCATTCTGCTTTACAATTGGCTTAAAAATAACAGCGAAAAAAACCATAGCGACAAATAATCAGATTTTGCACCAATTTAAGTTGTGCCCTTTCAGTATGACAGAACTTAAATTCATTTTACTAGACTTCAAATCTTTTATCCGTGACATTTACGCAGGCTTTAGCATGGCGTTCTTCATTGCCAAAGTGTCACACGGTTTCACCTTATACGCGTCAGTGTAACTTAATTTACGTCTCTAAGAAAAGCAGGCAGCAATCCCAGCAAGCGAGCGGCCTCAGACCGCGCGGCCACTGGCATCGGCTGTGTTAAGAATTTGGCTCCTCACTTGCCCCATAAACAGAACAAACTTCACTTTACACCTCACAGAAAACACTGTGGCGTCACATTTACAAAGATTAAACGGTAATGTTGCTTACAGAAGTAGGCACCATTCGTCGTGTTCATCACAGGAAACACATCAATATGATGATGTGGTCCAGACGTGTTAGGCACTGGTAAATACAGCTACCGCTGTGAGTCTGACGTTTAAACGTAACTTTAAATAAATTTAGTGTGAGGGTGTGATTCGGCCCCTGGTGAACATCTTAACGCACGCACGCACGCACACACACAGTTGCATGTATATACACGTGGACACACATTTACAGAATTCTTTAATGCAGAACAAATCGGTGAATATTTTGTGGAACAGCCTGTGCTGACGTCAGCACGCAGGAAGTAGTTGCTAATTACCGCAGTGCTCAAATCAAGTGTCGGACAGTTCTGTTGAGAGGTGAGACACACCATTTAACCCAGCTCTGTCAGGCCAATTAGAGTCCAGTCAACTTTAGGCAGACATCCTTCACCGCTCGACAGAATTACCGCTCGTGACCCAACAGAATTACTCCTGCGAACACAGACACTGTATCGCGTGTGCGTGCACAGACACGTTACTCACACATGTGACTATTAACCATTTAAAGCCCAGTGGTCAATTTATGTACCGCCAGGTTTAACATTCAGAAATTCTACGTTCTGCCCACACAGTGTGTTTATGTGTTTTGTGTGGATCTCAGAACAAACAGCGATTATTTCCCTATACAGCAGTAACTGACTGGTTTTTATAACCGAGACGGAGTGTGTTTACTGCGCGGTACGAGCTAAAATTTACATACTCTTTATTTTTCTGTGACGCAACAGCCCAACTCGGGCTTCGCCGCCTCCTTTGAGCTAGACCACACACGCGCGCACGCACACGCACGCACGCACACACGGTAGGACTCCTCCGAACGGGTGATCAGCTCGTCGTAGAGGCAACTAACTACACATCATACAACAAACCCAAGAGACGAATATATCCTCAACGCGATTCGAACCCGCAACCCCAGCAATCAAGCGGCCGCAGACCTGCGCCTTAGACTGCGCGGCTAGTATTAACACATAACTCAGGTGACTTAGTCATGAAAACAGCTGTCACACCTTCTGATACCGCAGAACTTGTGGGCAGTGTTTGCCTTTTGAAACGGAATTTATTTTAAATTCTACTGCTTAATTTTTGGCGCCTTCGCATCTGTGCGGAGCGCCTTTTAAAATCGCCTCGTCCATCCGTCTGTCCGCCCGTCCGTCCGTCTGAAAGTACCAACTCGACAAGTGCCAAATGATTTTCTGTGAGATTTCCTACTGGCTGATTTTACAGGTACCTGCCTACACTCAGTGGGCCCTTCGTACCGCCTTAAATGGAGGAAGAAGAGTCATTTGGACAGTCTGTAAATTTGTACCAAGCTGCACGGCGTCACGTCTCAGCAGGCAGAAATCTTGACATCATGTACACACAAACTGTAGTGACAGGTTTTTGTTTTGGAATTGGTACAAACATTGTGAGCAGGCGAACACATCGTAATTAAAACACCGTAGAGTTTATACAAATGCAAAATACCCACCAAAAGTTTACGCAATTCGAGACGTCGCTGAATTATATTTCCGCATTTCCGTCCCCACAATCCGAAGCAAGCCGCTGTAGAGACGCTAAGCTTTCCACGGCCGTCACTGTGCACTACGTAACGTGACACCGGCTACCGGCGGCACGCATGGGCGGTCCTACTCACAACAGTCAGTTCAGCAGGTTAAGACAAACCTGGGCAAATAAGGGCTGCGCGCCTCTATACTGAACTCGCACTGTCTCTGGGCTGCTCGTACTGCCCAAACATAAGCCTGCATTTCGTACAACACGAGGAAAATTAACTGTGCCCAAAAAAGTACGGCAAGAGTAACAAACATATACAGGCGCGAGGTGCAGAAGATTTAGTGAAAGACATGGGGGCAGTGGGAAATAGAAATGAATTCAAACTGCAGGTCCTCCCTAGAGGGGATGCGTTTGCAATATCTCTATTTGATTCACTCCCCTACCCCTCCACCTAAAATACACGTCGATTGCATTTAATATTCAGGGTTGTCCAAAGACTTGTAGTCTCACGCCCGTTGCTAAAAACCTGCAATCCCCAGCACTGCTATTAAACTTAACCCTCTGAAGCGTGCCGGTTGCTGTATGTATCGCCTGCTGTAACATCTGCAAGCTACAAAGCAGGTGGAATTGCATGGCGGAACGTGGATAATCTGCCTCACCACAGAGTCCAATAACATGCTCTTGTGGGCGCGGTACTGTACTGTCCGGTTGCATAAGAAGCAGGGAACTCACTCACTACACCTAGTACGGTCAGCCGTAAGAAATCTGCTGCCTTAGTTAGTTAGCTAATCAGTCAGTCAGAAAGTCAGTCGGTTGGTTGGTTTGTTGCTTGGCTAGTTAGTTAGTTACTTACTTACTTAGTTAGTTAGTTAGTTAGTTAGTTAGCTAGCTAGCCAGTCAGTCAGTCAGAAAGTCGGTTCGTTGGTTAGTTGGTTGCTTGGCTAGTTAGTTAGTTAGTTACTTACTTAGTTAGTTAGTTAGTTAGTTAGTCAGTCAGTCAGTCAGTCGGTTCGTTGGTTGGTTGGTTGGTTGGTTGTTTGTTGGTTGGTTAGTTACAATATATTCTACGGATGTCATCAGAATGTGGTCCGAACACAGACACCTGTTTATGTGAAGGCCACTTGCCGACCCCTTGCAGTCCCACAGTACCTGTGCCACAGCAGTGCACCAGGGTCTCTAAGCCTTCAAGGGCCCGTGACAGCTCAGTCGGTACAGCGAACACGACTCACGCTGTGGGGCCCAGCAGGGTCCCAAAGGGTCCAGACCGGCTCAGGGTCCAACTCAGCACCGGGGTGCTGTCCCTGGGATAAAGTGGCAGGACAATGAAGCTGGCCAATCACCCCTATATTCCACCGAGCTTGAGAGTGCGTGCAGCTATATCTCCACCCCATACGCCTTCCTGACGTGGTGCTAAATTGACAACAGGGACAATGTGTTTAGCTTGACCTTTCCAGCCATCACGAGCTTTAATCGCCTAATATTTGGGGTAAGTTACAGAAATGTTAGATTGTTCAGCGCATAAACAGTAAACTGGCTAAATGAAGCCGATTTCTGAATAGCAGCTATTAGAGCTCATGTCAGTAGCAAACTGTGCACATGTCAGATCGCTGTGCACCGCAGGAAACCTGCTGTCACCATGTCTGTACGTATTTCAGCCTCCACAGGGAACCACTCGTTGTAATTATACGTTCAAACTGGCATTTGTAACCTGTCTGCTGCGAACGTGGATGTATTTAAACTGCGAGCACTAAGTCTGTCAGGTTATGTGGAACCTAATTACGAGGGAAGTAAAAACCTGGAGACAGTTTATGGATGTCAGAAGTTGTTTTTGCAGCAGGCTTAGTCAAAATGAACTTCCCTCGTTTGAACACTTCTGGATTTGTTTGTACTCGAAACGCTAATCATGCCGTGACACGTCCTGTGTGCGTGTGGAACATGGTCTCTCACACTGCGGTGTGTCGAGAACGTAGTCCTCAGCAGAATATCGGATAGCACGTGCGCTACGTTCCAATACCGGACAGCACATGCGATACGTTCCAATATCGGACAGCACGTGCGCTACGTTCCAATACCGGACAGCACGTGCGATACGTTCCAATATCGGACAGCACGTGCGCTACGTTCCAATACCGGACAGCACGTGCGCTACGTTCCAAGCACTTTGCTATTCGTTACTTACTGTCACCCACTCACCCGACGGCGTATATTTAAAGCTACTGACAGCGTCTTAGAGCAGTCAGCAGCGGAGAAGGCGTAGAGAGGGACCATAACACGACGACATGGGAACCGGAAGTAACGAGAAGGTGCCACCACGCCGCACCCATAACCAGTAGCTAACAGCAATTGTAGCTACAAACATTAGTTAAATGACCGTAACAATTAATAATGTATGACTATAAACACAATATTGTCCCTCTGGAGGAGTGGAGGCGCAACTCCACTAATTCTTAATCCCGCCTCAATTTGGAGGTACATGGTCAGCTGCACGCCCTGGCCGCGTAACCCCACCGTACCTACTGAACAGAAAACTCTGTGGTTCGTGCAGTCGGTCTGCACGCTTTGAAGAAGAGGGAGAGTTCGTGTCCCTTCCAGGAATCGAACCACGAATGCTCGATTGTACAGCCCGCAGCCTAGTCACTATACTAACTGAGCTACAGGCTCCCGGCGTAGTGTAGTCCTCTTCACGTCTGTTATTCTGAAGGAAAACGTGCGTAAGTGACAAGTGTTGCGGCGTCCACGCAGGTCACGCTCGTTGTACCCAAATTGTGCGGCCACCAACGTAAGCCCCCAGCGTCGGTTTTCGTGAACCCACTATCAGCGTCATCGTGTGATATCTATATGTCGGTGTCACTGACGCTTTATTAACTGTTTACAGGATAGGGCGATACAATAAGTGCAGACAGGTACAAAGGTCATGCAACGCAGAAGCACAGCTCCCTGCAGCTTACGTCCCCACCCCCACTTACCGCTTTGCGTTATTCCTGCGGGCTACCTTGTTCTGCTCAAGCAGTTCTTACTTAAGTGCAGGCGACGTACGTTCCTGGCTTGTCGTTTCCGATGTCAAAGTTTGCGACGGCGCCATTTTGTCATTGCTGCTCCACAAACAACACGCCACACGCCACGTACAGTTAAATTCACAACGCACCTCTGTATCGAATTTTACTCTTTTAGATGAAATGAGTCAATAGTTATTACCACAACACCGGAAGCTTACAAACACATTCGCAAGGCGGCCATATTGCTAAGTTACATTCAACAAAAATTTTACCGTAATAAAACTTCCAATGTCTTCCAAAAGTCTGTTTACACAAGCCATTTCTGCACCCTGACTGAAGTGTGTTGCTGCCCCTCCCACTTCAGAATTTCGCGCCGTCGCCATTTCTTCATTACGGCTTGCAGGAACAAGAACTGCAGGACGCTGCAGCACACTCCAACCCGACAATTTTCATAAAATACTGCGACAGAATCGGCCGAGTTGCTGAGAAACAGAGCCGCAGACACGCACGCGGATACAGCCACAGAGTGGGCGGCGATCCCTGGCGCCTGTTTGTTGATACTGCATGGAGGATAGAGGCCTGCAAACGGTAATTTTTGTTAAATGGATGCCTGTCTTCAGAGCATAACGCCTTCACAATTGCAGGAGGGGGCAGACGATGTGCGAGTACGGAGAAAACTGCGACCATACGAAATAAGCAGTCGCGGAAAGCCGACAAGGGGTTGTCTTCGAAACTGAGGTTTAGGCTAGTGGGATAGAAACTTCTCATCCTAAAAAACTCAGAGGTTGTCATGCTATACACCGCTTTGCAGTTCTAAGTACCGGAACTCTGTTCGCGCGACAGTGGCGCTCCTGCACTGTGTTGCGGGCAGGCAGACACTGTAGGGCTCAACGACACATCTGCGTGTTCTCTTCCGTGGAATTACACGAGGATCAGCGTCGCGCTGAACACACCTGTCTTCTTTGACAGCAATTAAGGTCTTCTGTAACGTTATTCCATATCGGCTGTAAACAAATACCGACGTTTCAGAAGCAGCACAGTAATCTCAGACGACTTAAGTCTTTATAAGAATTTTCTTGTTCTGAAGACACGTTTGTCTCCACACGCTTTACGCTGCAATGCCATTCGCATTCGTTTGCTTTCTGTCAGCATGCTGCTGAAGCTTCAGCAGACCGTAACATGTCGTGAGGCCTGCTGGCTCAATTTAAAGTATTTACTGAAGGACTAAAAGACAAAAACGCAAGTAGGTCAAGTTCTGAAACACGTTCGAATTATTGACATTGTCTACCTTAAGAGAGAAGGACGGGAAGATAAACAAAACAGACAACTGTGCATCTCAATAAATGCAAGGTGCAAGACCGGCAGTTTGTTCAGCACTCTGTTCCAGCAAAGTGCCGGACACAGCTGCTTACAGACAGAACAGGGGCTGCGTGCCAACACATAAGTAGAGTCCTCAGCCTTGGAAGACCAAATTTATTTATCTATCTATCTATGGTATGCAGTTCAGACATCCTGGTGACAGATGGCACTAGTGAATAACGAATTACAAAACATGCAACAAACGTATTCTTGACCTACGCGATATTTCAGACCTCTGCCGTGGTGTACGTGACGTCTTCACTCTTCTGAGACGTTACGCAGCGCAATATCTTAGAAGAGCGAAAATCTAACCTACCGTTGACTTAATTTGAGGTATTATGGCGACATTTCGACGATGCTGAAAAAGATATTTCAGCGTGGTGACTTCGTTCTTCCGTGACAGTTTGCGCCGCGTTACTGGGTGAGAGGTGTCCGACGTTTCGACACAGCCAGGTGTTGTGCAGCCCACCTATCATCCCTCCTCCGTGGTTGCCAGAGCATGAGCTTAACCACTGACCTTCATCTTGTGTCGCTATAAGCAGTACTGGATATACAGCCCACCAACCACTCACGTCTTTATGGCGCGTACCGGGACAGTTCTGCACTTACCGTTACCTGTGTATTTCGCACAAGCAGTGGTCACCGTCTCTTCTATTGCACTGCTTGACAGAAAAAAACTGCAGTTTTGTGGCTCATTTTACCTCCTGACATTCAGAACAGCCAAGTAACTACACCTTCACAGCCCAGCGGTCACTTTACGTACCGCCAGGTTTAACATTCGACAATTCTACGTTCTGCCCACACAGCGTGTTTATGTGTTTTGTGTGGATCTCAGAACAAACAGCGATTATTTCCCTATACAGCATTAACTGGCTAGTTTGTATAACCGAGACGGAGTGTGTTTACTGCGCAGTACGGACTGAATCTTTATATACAATTCTGGCTAATTTTCGTCTTTAAGAGTGTTCAGGCTCCTTAGGGACCGAACCTCACTGTTCAACAGAGCTAAGTCTGCGAAGTTCTGAAAGTAATTACTGAATTTCTATGGAAATTTAAAAGTTCTCGCTTTAGAAGGCAGAAAGACGGTAGCAGCAGGCCCCTTCCTCTGCCTTATAAAAATGAATCATGAAAGTGACTAACGCTTTTTAGACTTAATTCCTAATTGAACGTAACGATGTTGCAGGTATCGCAACCATTTCGAAGAGAGACGAAGATGGTGGAAATCTCCATTTCTTGCTGCGATGTTACAAACAGCGACGCTGAATATCTTGCAAGACACGAAAATAAAATGACCAAGCAGCGAAACATTTTTCATATCTTGTCTAAATGTTTTTCTCCTCACACGAACCGTACTGGCTGGCACACGTGACCAGACCTTTGGCACTGAGGCTTACACGTGTTAGTGTTATTACAAAAAGAAATAAATATCTCACCAACAAATGTCAAGTTTCAGAATGGCTGTACGCTAATGACGGGTGCAGCACATTCCTCTAAAACGTTGGCCATTATGTAAACAGCCCACAAGATGGCCACACAGCGCAAGACTTCAGTCGCGTTGGTTCTGTCGTTCCCAGATGATAAATTCCTAAATACTTTCCACGGAACACTGAGAACGGTGACACACTGTAAGATTTATCCGTGTCTGAGTAACAAACTTACACTCCATCGTCGTCGAGATATCGCAAGCCGGGAGATTCACAATCGATAGCACTTAAGACATCGACACTCGACGTTCAGAGCAGGTTAGCATTTTCGTGCCGCACACAAAACGCGGTCTCTGTCGATTATAAAAGTTTTCCCTGGATCTCAGCCCATACCTCACGGAGAACACAGATCGTCTGCATTATGAAGACAAGTCACAGTAAGACACCATAGGGGTACGTAGGTCTCCATGTAAAGTGTTTGTTGCTTTTGTCAAATCTTAACCAAAATTTGAATGTTTCGACAAATTTTAGTACAAGTCTAAAATAAGAAATTTCACGAAAATCCATCAAGTCGGAGTAGCCCTGTTGCATGCGGAATGACTGAGGGGCAGGCAGACAGAGAAATGTGACAAAGCTGACCGTCGCTTTTCGCATGCAAACGCGCCTTAAAATGGCAAGACCTGATGCCTCCATGAAGCCCGCAAATTGTGCAGCCTTCTTGTTCCAATAACCGCAACAGCGCAACACAGTGCGCAACGAAACTAAAGGGAGTCGTGTCTGAGGGAGATCTATCTTTACCCCTGTCAGTTATACCACTGGCAGGCCGAAACACTGTTAATACTCCATCAATCCGGGCAAGTTTAATTAGAATTTAAGCCTTCGTGCGACGGTTGGTGCCACTGCCTTATCGAACAGCGACCGCCGACGTCATTACTGAATGATGAATGGCAAGGATTAGATTTACTGCGACGTGCGCCGCGAAACGCACGAGCACAGACGTCGAACACAGGAAAAGCAAGGTCAACGGGTATAAACAAATAAATAAGTAAATAAACTTGAAAGAGAGAGCTGGTGTACAATAAACGAGAGGACTGTTACAAATAAGGAGGGCGAGGGGTGAACAAACTGTGAGAAATAAAAAAAGACTCGAAAAAACACTTGGAGACTAAGGCCAGCTTTGAATTATATTCAGTCCGTACCGCGCAGTAAATACACTCCGTCTCGGTTGTACAAACCAGCCACTTAATGCTGTATAGGGAAATAATCGCTGTTTGTTCTGAGATCCACACAAAACACATAAACACACTGTGTGGGCAGAACGTAGAATGATTGAATGTTAAAAATGGGTTTAAAACTTTTGGCTTTAAGTAAATAACCTTCCGTGTTTTTACGGTTTGTAGCGACGTTGCCAGGTGTCTCACACACGCCCCACCCTACAAGCCTTCTATATACTCCTATGTCTCCCAAGCAATTAATTTCTTTCTTGTTTTCAGACTGAAATTTTGTACGCATTTCTCAATTCCCCCTGTTCCCTCCATCCTGTTTTTCTTGATTTCATCACCTTTCTAATGCGATATTTAAGTCAGAGAAATGCTGCTGAAGTTTCAAGTTTCTGGGATGTTAGGCCGTGTCTAGTTTAAACATCCAGATACTGCTGACGTCTGTCTGCAGCACCCGCGGGTGTTCACTGGTCAACAGGTGCGACTTTCTACAAGCTCCTTACCGTCACCCTACCACACAGCCCAGGACGCGCTTCTCTCTGCAGTTCTATTTGTCCCCCCCGCTCCAAACACCCCCCTCAACACCGCGCTCGCTGACACCCCGACACCCTGACACCCCGACACACAAACCTCGTGATATAATTTGGAGACCCTGAGTATCCGTTAGGCCTAACGGAGTATCACACTGTTCCTTAAGACGCTCTTGCACGTAGACGAATATTTCCTCGTTGCCTGAGGCTCTCTGCTAAAGCCGTTATGTTGCAAAGCAAAAACACTTGCGCCGCAAAACTTGTGGGCACTTTAATCTGAGTGACTTCTTTGAGACGGGATCGCTTCATTATGACTGTGTTAATATTTATGGCAGTTTAATTACCTTCCCATGTACAGCAATCAGACATTAACACGGCGCCTCAGGTAAATAGATGAAACATGGCTGCGTGCAAGAGCGGCACAAGGAACCTTACGTAACTTCTGAAAATCAACCCGTCGGCGTCCGTCTTTGTTCTGAGTTAGACGTAGCGCCCGACCGTAGGGTGGCATTAGAAGCGCCCTTTCAAATGGCGCCTGCCCACCGAATACGAACTACGCGTTACCACGAGCTATAAACAGAAGATATAAACATTTTCATTTCCGGAGTAGCTCAGTCAGTATAGTGACTGGACAACCGCGATAAAGGTCCCACTCTCGACAGGCGAATGCGCAATTCTCTTCACTTGTCACTTGTCCAAAGCGTCCAGATCGGTTACGAGGCGCCTCCACCCTCATATTCAACGGACGCCGTGAGAGCGTCCCCCAGGGCACGAAGCTGACAGCTCGCCAACACGCAGCGCACATGTTAAGAATGAGTGGATCTATTCAGCCAGTCTCCCACGTGCCTATCATGGCGTTCACAGGAAAAACTTCACTTTCTTCTTTTAAGAAACAATTTTCATTGCATGCACTTTGACAAAGCACTTCTGCACATGCATTTAACCTCTTCGCGCTGTGTTTGCGAACGTATTAAATTTACCTCGCGTGCCCTTTTGTGAGACTTCTCAGGTTCGTGCAACCCTGGTAAGGAACTGCTGTTGTATACAGGCAGGCAGTTCCAAGTTAGGTGATGCCTTATGCTTAAACTTTGGCGTCAGGGAGAGACCTGCACTCTGTGGTCAACACCTTGTTACCAGCTCGCAACGTAACTTTGAATGAAATGACAAATCGCCGTCAGGGCATTAAAGACACTTAACGTTAAGGACACTGGAGTGGTTACGCTGCCCCCAGAAGTGTATACAGTATTACACAGCACAGCTCTGTTAAGTAACGTACACCCATTCTGCACGTGTACACAAGTTTTCTAACCGTTTATTCGGTACACTTGTCACCTGCTGCAACAGTCAGTGCCCCGTATGCTGCCCGCACGCACACTGTACGCACTTCAGCACAAACAGCTGTTACTTCACTGTACAGCACTAACTGACTTTATTTACAGCGGGGACACAGAGGCGTTCCTGCAACGTGCGAACTGACTGACGTGTTACATGCGGTAATCGCGAGGTGAACGCCAGCGTTCAGACAGGGAGGAAAATTCGTCTGTACCACAGCGGTCAGTGTGTACAGCACAGAGGAACCGCCGGTATGCACTTTGAAGATTGAATGTAAATATTTGATAATTCTCATTTAAGGAAAGAAAACTTCACACAGCAACCGGCGCTGCTTGACCGACTGAGTCCGCCGTCCGCAGCCCCAAAATAAGCACATGAGTGGCAGCGCTGCTGCCGTAACCATTGGATTTCCGTGCAAACGAACGATAAACAGGCAATTCCCTGGTTATGCGAAATGCATAAAGACTGTTCACGTGACACCACATGACGGGCAGCCATGATATTCACGCGCTACTCCACCATCTCTTTCATCTCTCGTTTCTTTATTCTTGAGTCAACCCAAGCCTTAATTTCATCTATCGAAATGCTGCCATCTAGCTGAGATACGCTGCATTATGTGTTCGATGAGCAACACTTTCTTCGGCCTCAGCCCGCACCGCACACTGAAGGCGTGTCTATTTGTAATTTTTATTAAATTTTTTCTAATTTCTTTTCAAAGAAAAAGAAGACAGAAGAAAGTTCAAACCAAGGGAGGAATGAGACACACTTTTATGTAGGGGGAAAAAGATCATCAGTTGTTAGAAGTTCCCAGGCTTCGCCCGCTCGTCCTTCTGGTAGGAGTCGTATCATATGTTACATTATAATCTCGATGCTCAAATATAGGAGCCCGTAACTTAAGAAAGACACAGAACTTGGCAACAAGAGTTGCCATGACAACCAGGTTGTGACACACCGCAGGGGTATTACACAAGGTTCTGCGAACCGAGCGAAAGGCACTTAGAGATCCGCACAGTGCGGGCAGAAATCAGTTTTCCGTACTGAAGCAGTGGTGAGTATTGAAATCGCTGGCCTTTGAAGGCTTAATGTTCGCTTTGTGACGTCTATTTTGTTACTAATATTAATACAGGACTGCAGGGATTCAACGGAGCATAAAAAAAGTATTCCAATTGAAAACATAGTTTTGATTTTAGGAGTGGCAAGTTTCAACCGCTGAACAAACTGCCAGTCGCGTTCAGTTACAACGCCTCTGCTCACAATGACAATTATTCAAAACTGCTCTGCTCTTTGCAAGCAAAAAGTGAATGAAAGAAATAAGAGGGGAAGAGAAACAAACTTTCCTTCAGGCAACAAATTTGAATTTTACTGCCAAAACCGTAATGCTCAAAGATCAAAACTTTGTCTCTCCTGAAGCACGGGTACGATCTTCTCATATATTCCCGCCCAAGTAACGTGACGATGGGTGCTTCCCTTCTATATATCACGCTGACGCTCATTTGAAATTCAATTGGGGTTGCACACACAGTGCGGTCTCACTGCTAACCTCCGTAAGGTGGACACAGTGCTACCTGGCTCCTGCTCCTGCTCCTGTCAAAACTGTGCGTCTGAAGCAACTTCGTTACAGCTACAGCAGCTCCTGACAAATTATTCTCTTTCCTTGACCCTCTAAAGCCCAGTGGTTCACTTTGTCTGCATTCCAAACACTGAGCGCATTTGTGGGTTTTGTGTGGATCTCAGAACAAACAGCGATTATTTCCCTATACAGCATTAACTGACTGGTTTGTATAACCGAGACGGAGTGTGTTTACTGCGCGGTACGGGCTGGGTCTTTAACACTCAACAATTCTACGCTCTGCCCACACCGTGTATTTATGTGTTTTGTGTGGATCTCAGAACAAACAGCGATTATTTCCCTACACAGCATTAACTGACTGGTTTGTATAACCGAGACGGAGTGTGTTTACTGCGCGGTACGGGCTGGATCTTTAACATTCAACAATTCTACGTTCTGCCCACACAGTGTATTTATGTGTTTTGTGCGGATCTCAGAACAAACAGCGATTATTTCCCTATACAGCATTAAGTGACTGGTTTGTATAACCGAGACGGAGTGTGTTTACTGCGCGGTATGGACTGGGTCTTTATATATAGTTCAGAGTTAATCTCTCTATTTGGTCTTAAAGTGATCCATCCCCGTTGTGTTTCCAGCTTAACCAAAAGTACAAAGCACTCAGTCCAAAGACAACTTTAATTTATCGAACGTAACCAGCTATGTTGCGGCTAATATACAGCGGTCAGCAACCTGATGCCGAAAATGAAAATAAAATGTTCACAGCTGCGTCGGAGGTTTGATGTTTCGAACCTTTACAAATATACCGTTGTGTAATATATTGTTATGTAATATATTGTTATAAATACATAAAATAAATGTGCAATATAGGAATAAAGGCCTTATGAAGTTGTAAAAATTGTATTATAAAGTTCAAATGGCACAATGGCAGCATCAGGCCTGCGCACTGCACTCTGTCACTTGTTACTCTTATTAATACACTTCCGCTGTCCCTTTTAAACTTTATACATACAATTTTTGTAACTACATAAGATGTTATTCCTGGGGCTGCACAGTTATTTTATACACACTGTATGACACTGTGTTACATCTGTAAACGTTCGCGACATCAAACCTCCGAAGCAGCGGCGAACATTCTATTTGTATTTTCGCTATCAGCTTGATGCCGGCTGTATATTAGCCAAAACATGCAGCTGGTTATGTTCGAGACATAAAACATGTATTTGGACTGACGATGTTACACTTCTGCTCACACTCAGTCTTCATGCCGCGCCGCAATAATCCGTTCTGTCAAGGTGGAGTCCCGGTTTCGATCCCAGGCCAGTCCACGTGCGGTTTTTGACAGGCAGAGTGGCACTGCCACAGGTACTTCCCGCAATTATTTAGGTTTCCCCTGTCAGTATCATTCCACCACTGCCACATATGTATCTTGACAGGCAAGCTGCTTTTGCTGGCAGGGCAAAGGGGAGGAGTTTGTCCTTCGAAAATAAATGCCCTTTCAGAAATCGCGGGAAACGTGTTAAAAAGAAAAGTAGGTCATGAAAATGTAACTATTTGTGCGAAATAAAAAAAGTCACGTGTTTTTTTTAAGTCCGTACGTAACGTCGCTTGCAGCCTGTCATGCAAGACATGACCGTAAGCTGTACTGACGCCTGCACGTATATACAACACGCCTCACGAACCTGTCGATACAATTGCAGCAGTAGCACGGCGCTTCAGTGACTCACAGTCGACTCAAGTTACAAGCGTCCCCGCATATCTGCCGTCGGGCTGAATAAGATACCAGATGATTAAGTACCTTACTTGGTGTCGTTTGGTTACTGCAATACTTTATGTTACGTCGCGCTGCAACAACGCTACGTCGGCCGACGCGCAGTGTCGCGGTCTCCTGGTAACGACGCCGCGCGATTTACATAAACAATAACGCCCAAAATTCCGTGAGTGTGCTCTTCGCATAATGAGACATGGTGTCACCTGCTGAAGATGCCCTTGTCAGTCTCAACATGTTTACTGACGCACTTGACATCGTTGTGTTAGTACAGGTTAAACACTTCAAGACAGTGACGTCGTCTGCCTGTAATGAAGAGAAACAGCTGCTGCCCGCAGTCAGGGGCCTCATTACGGGTTCTGAGGCTTTCGCAGTGGCGTGACTGAGGACAGGGTACGGCGCTGCATCAATGAGTAACCGGAAACCGACGTTTCGAGGCAATATTTGGACCTCGAAACTTCGGGATCCTATTACTCACAGATACGGCATCATATTCCAGAAGACTAGAATCCTCAAGGACCAGTTTAATTTATACAGGCTCCTTCACGCTCTTTAAAACTAAGAACACCTTGAATTATATTTAAAGATCCAGCTCGTACCGCGCAGTAAACACTCCGTCTCGGTTATAAAAACCAGTCAGTTAATGCTGTATAGGGAAATAATCACTGTTTGTTCTGAGATCCACACAAAACACATAAATACACTGCGTGGGCAGAAAGTGGAATTTTTAGGCAAGTGGGCAAAATTGCGAAAAGAGACTATTAATTTCGACATGTCTGTCCTTCCGTCTGTCCGCATGAAACAACTCGGCTCCCACTGGGTGGACTTCCATGAAATTTGGTATGAGAGTATTTTTCGAAAATCTACTGAGAAATTTCAATATATACTACAATGTGGCAGTAACAACGTGTACTTTAAGTGAAGACCTGTGTACATCGAGACAATGTTCCTCTGAATTCTTCTTGGAATGACATATATTTTGGACAGAATTTGTAGAGATAATCAACACACGCACTTTATGTTCTGTAACGTTTGTTTCCGAAAATCCTGCCGTTTAGGGATGTTGTGACAAATATGGTACAGCCAGACAGACCACAGATGGCAATAAAATACGACGCATGCGTTTTTCATGGTACATAACTAAGGCTACACACGTACTGACAGTATGTAACACTTACTGTTTTTCCATAGCAAAAATTACGACGCGAACGCGCCTCGATATCACGCTTATAGTTACACTGTCCGTCGAGCTGAATGTTAAACCTGGCGGTACGTGCAGTAACCACTGGGCTGCAAGTGCCAACAATACACACGCTAATAAAATACGTTCTAGAACACTCAAGCCAATGCCTTCCCTTCAAAATGCTGGGATTCTGGTACCCCATGGCGTAGCGTCACATTCCAGAACAACGAAATCCTCAGCCACGTCGTTGCGGAAACCTCAGAACTCGCATGTTCAAATTGCAGTCCCTCATGTTCAAATTCCTGTCCATCATGTTCAAATTGCAGTCCATCATGTTCAAATTCCTGTCCATCATGTTCAAATTGCAGTCCATCATGTTCAAATTGCTGTCTGTCATGTTCAAATTCCTGTCCATCACGTTCAAATTGCAGTCCATCATGTTCAAATTCCTGTCCATCATGTTCAAATTGCAGTCCATCATGTTCAAATTGCTGTCTGTCATGTTCAAATTGCTGTCCATCGTGTTCAAATTGCAGTCCAGCACGTTCAAATTGCTGTCAATTACGCTGAAATTGCTTGCTAACATGTTCAGTGCGCATTTCACGACTACTAAGCACTGACACGCGAATTGCTTAAACCGAGTTTCTTCTGTCCGCTTTTCATCTCGGTAAAGCGACGTTTAGGCCCGCGTTATGACGCCCATCACAGTCTATGTTACACAGTTTTAAGGCGCTTCATCCCCGTAGCGTTCTGTCATTACAATAAAACCAACAGACGATCCAACAGCACCACATAACACAATCTTAGATGCCACAGACAGCTGCATGACATCTCGGGCTATAAACTGCACTTGTAAATATCCGCTTTTTATTTTGTGTGTGTGTGTGTGCGTGCGTGCGGGCTGAAGATGGCTACTTTTAGTAGCCGAAACATGTAGCTTTCATTTTACTTCTAAGAATATGTCTTTTCTTGACGGATCATTTGTTGGCTGTACTGTACGTTACAGATGTTTACATATGCATCAAGCCAGAGTCGCTCTTTCAGTACAGTGACCAACACAGGGGTTAGATTCCGTGCAGGGGCAAGGAGTTGTATGCAACCCGCGGAGTCCAGACCAGCAGCAGGGCCCATGCAACCTCTCAGCCAACTGAGATATCAGTTTCCTTCCCACAAGTTAAAACCGCCGTGTCACAAACCTGACGGCTGACACTTCTCTACAGGAGACGTGCAGAACACGTGGAGCAACACCTCCAGCCTCACACGTGTTTGTGGCACGGTTCTTACCTCAGCACAGGCACCTTCTTTCACCTTTTGTTTACCGCCGATTTCAGTAGTTCCGAGTGTGCGTCGTGAAACAGTGGGAAGACAAACTGAAGCAAGTGTGACATAATTTAAGGCATCATCCTGGAATCTGCCGAGAGGAACTGCACAAAACCACGCAAGCTTGAGCCTGACGCAGATGTTCGAGAGGAGCTTTGAAGCCTAACATGAAACAGGCGTGCCAACTGTCCGGTGTGAGTCTGTTGAGGTCGCACTGCTGCCAGACGACAGCCGGTCCTCTTATTGCGTTAACTTTAAACAGACATCCGTTTGGCAATCTTGTGCAGAAATAACTTGTGTGCCGCTCAGCTGCATTTGTGATGCTGTGTATTAACTCGTGCTGACTGACAGGCTTGTGAATAAAGCAGCGCAGCGTCTGTTTGCCTTGACGACGCAATATAAAGACACAAAGACGGAGGCAGTACCAGTGACAAAATGAATTCCTAAGAACTCTGCTTCAAATTTAATTTCTCTTGTATCAGATTCGTAGGGAAAATTATATTGGCAATAAACCCGGAAGTATAATCACAATGGCTGACTCTCTATCATCGTCTTCACTCCAAAAGCAGCGCTGCAGCTTCCCACTGTCTTTAGTCAGCAGCACACTGGAATTATCGGCGCTCCGAAATACGGCCGTGGTAGGCGGAACATCCGTGTGCAGCCATAATTCTGCTGCCTGCATACTGAAATATATAGTGCAACACCGGCAGGACGGGCACGTAGCATGCACACTTGGCTACGGTGCAGACAACACGTGGAGGGGGGAAACACTTGAAATACACACGTGCAAGCCCGTCCGCCATCTCTGATGTGGCCTTCCTTGGCCAATAACTGACAAATGAGCTACAGTTGTGTTACTTAAAAGCGAAAACATGGGGATTGGGACGTCAAAATAAGGCCCAAAGGGAGAGGACTGAGAGATGAAACAAAGCAAGCAGATACAAAGGAAGAATTTAGAAAGAAGGGCGGGCAAAGGGGAAATATACAGGGAAAAAGTCACAGACAAACAATAAGCAAAATGGCAAATAAAGAAATGACACAAATAAAGAAGGAAAGACAAAGAAGTTAATGAATACAACGGATAGAATGAATGAGAGTGACAGTACGTGTGTTCGCCAACGCAGCCGTCTCTGACTGTCACTGTCAGCTACCTGGCAGTACGAACTAACTTGGCGAAACACGAGTTGACCAGCCGTGAGGGAGCGAAAATTAAATTACAAGGAGGCCACGACATCTGTTTGTGCTAGCAATCAACAATTAGGCCGAAGTCGGTTTTCAGACGTTCTGTGGTTGTCTGTGGCATGTATCTGTACTATAGCCACAGCACACAGCATGTGGCTGTACTGTAGCCACAGCACACAGCATGTGGCTGTACTGTAGCCACAGCACACATCATGTATCTGTACTATAGCCACAGCATGTGGCTTACTGTAGCCACAGCACACAACATGTGGCTGTACTGTTGCCACAGCACACAGCATGTATCTGTACTGTAGCCACAGCACACAGCATGTGCAGTCACTACTATTCTGCTCAGAAAACATGAAAGTACGTGTGTATTTGGAAGACCTAGATACAGACGGAACAAACAGGCTGGGAGATAAGAGGTTACTGCAGCGTCGTTACTGAGGATATGCCGCTGTGTCGGTAGGTGAGTTGCTCCCGACGTTTCGACGGAATGCAATGCCTTCTTTGAGAGTAAACGAAAAATTCTGCATGGGTCTTTCCTCCCATGTTGACACATATTATGAGAATATGATGAGATGGGTACGACACGTGGCACGCATCGATATTGATCTAATGCATACATGGTTTTTCTTAGGAAAGGAAAAGACCACTTGGATGCGTAACAGTATATGGGAAGATAATATTAAAGTGGAACTTAGGGAACATATTGGAAAAGGCGTGGGCTGTATTCATGTAGTTGAGCACAGAGACCACTGTGTGGCGCTACTGAACACTAACGAAATTCCGATTCAGGTGGAACGCAGGAAACTTCGCAGGGAGCTGGGCAAGCACTGGCTTCTAAAGCGTGAATCTCGTCCCTGTGACGACTTCAGACAAACATGAACTGAAACAGGGACTGTTTGTGTCACACAGGTCCGCACTTCACAGGTCCCCACTTCACAGGTCCGCAATTCACAGGTCCACACTTCACAGGTCCGCACTTCACAGGTCCCCACTTCACAGGCCCGCACTTCACAGGTCCGCAATTCACAGGTCCGCACTTCACATGTCCGCAATTCACAGGTCCGCACTTCACAGGTCCCCACTTCACAGGTCCGCAATTCACAGGTCCGCACTTCACAGGTCCGCAATTCACAGGTCCACACTCCACAGGTCCGCACTTCACAGGTCCCTACAAACACCTGAATTTCCATCGGCAGTGAAGGAACTACTGAGGAATCTTCACAGGAGACACTGTGCACTGTTTGTATAAAACTGCACGGCAGTTAGCATTCAACATCAATACAATTGTTTGTAACACGGCTACATGTTTCGACCACGCTGTGGTCATCTGTCAGACGTTAAAGCACATAACATTAAAATGACAATTGCAGATTAATTTTGTATGAGCAGACTGGGATCTCAGTCTCTGGGTGTCGCAGTATGCATGGCAGTAAGAAACTTTAAAAGGCTGTCGTGTAAATGTGAATACAAAGCATCGGTGTTGACGCAGCACGCACAAACTAACGCACCAGGGAAGTACTGTCGCAGTTCCTGGAGGTGTGATGTTTTCGGTTTCTTTCCTGAAGACTGCGTTGACAGTGCTTCCCTCTTGCAAAATATTACGTAAAAAACGTTATAGTGTCATTTACATCAGAACGCTTTTCTGTACATACCGACATACATACGGCACCACTGTACATACCGACATACATACTGCACCACTGTACATACCGACATACATACTGCACCACTGTACATACCGACATACATACTGCACCACTGAGCCCAGTCTGCCCGTACAAAATGAACTTGCAATGTAATTTTAAGCTCAGGTACCTTAAAGGCCTGAAGATGCCCACCTAGTGGTCGAAACATGTAGCTGTGTTATCCTTTGCTAATACAAAACAAGCAGTTGTTTTGGCTGTGAGTGTTAACCGCTCTGTAACGGGACTAGTGAGGTTTCTCGTAAGGAACAGCAACACCATCCGTTAAATGCAGCACTCGTAAATGTAAATTTGTGAGTGACCGCGCCATGAAGGCATGTAGGGGCAGTAGAGGTACAGCTCCACTTAATTTTTAACCTTCGCACTAGAAGGTGGCTAGGGGCCAACTTCACACTCCGGCCGCATTGCTCCTCAGCAAGATCCCGGTACTCGATCAGTGGGCCCCAGGGACGGTCTCGACGTTTCGGATAAGCGAAGAGAAGGATGTGTTGCCCTGCCGAGAATCGAACTCCGGACCGGGAAACCCGTAGCGCTGTCACTGTATCGACTTCGTCAGTGATAATTTTATAAACGCGTGCCGACTGGCAGCGCCTGCTTCCAAGTACAGTTATTAGATGCCCTTCTTAACCGTGTGTGCACGGCCGTGCAGGCCAACGTTAGAGTTCTAAAGTTAATTTCATAAAGGAGTTCTCTTTCGTGAAAAATACATCAACCAACCACCGTTTGCAGACCGTCAAGCAAACAGTGAAAACCAGAAACGAAAGCCTCACGATTTAATATTCTGAGTTAGTTATTTTGTAAGCGTATTCAGTTATCGGAAAATCAATCTGCTGGAACGGTCTGTCTGTCTGTCTCTCTCTCTCTCTCTCTCTCTGTCTGTCTGCCTGTCTGTCTGGCTGTCTGTCTGTCTGTCTGTCTGTCTGTCTGCCTGTCTGTCTGTCTCTCTGTCTGTCTGCCTGTCTCTGTCTGTCTGCCTGTCTGTCTGTCTGTCTCTCTGTCTGCTTGCCTGCCTGCCTGTCTGTATCTCTGTCTGCCTGCCTGTCTGTCTGTCTCTGTCTGCCTGTCTGTCTGTCTGTCTGCCTGTCTCTCTGTCTGCCTGCCTGCCTGCCCGCCTGCCTGTCTGTCTGTCTGTCTGTCTGTCTGTCTGTCTGTCTGTCTCAGCTCAACAGACTCCGAGCCACATGCCAGGCCTTCATCAGTTCGCAGAAACGAAAACTCTCGCAGGACTTTTCGTCACTCAACAATCAGGTCACTTGTAATACTCCCTACATATAAAAAAACTTTTCGCAACCCTCTGTACAAAAAAAGATTTGCTCTTTTTTTATTCCAGCTATCAGAAAATGTTGGAGTAAAAACGGTTTTAGCAATACAGTCTGCGATCATTAATCACGTTTGAGGATGGTGCGCCTCTAGTGCTCAAACCAGAAACTAATGTAACCTAAGAGAGAAAGATAATGGTCTGGTTGTGACGTCAGAACGAGTGCAGAACCACAAAGGGCTGCTGGGAAGGTTAAGGACTGACTCTTACGGCCCTGGAACCAGATAGGTTACGAATGTGAGAAAATAACTTTCGTTGCACGTCAGCCCGGCATATGTTTGTGGTGCTGTTCGCTGCACTGCCGCAAGTTGCTACTCCAGTAACCGCGTCAGGTAATTTGCGTTCTATAAGGCATAACAAACTTCCCACATTAATTGGAAACTACAACACACAGAGCTCAAAAATAATTTTTCACACAAACCTCATCACCCGGCATGAGAAGCCAGTCCGTTACGGATCCCACTTCTGGGATGTGATGCAGTGACTTCTGGTTACACCGCCGTTTTGAGCACATCTCCAATATCCGACTTAAGGATAGATTCTGGATACGTAGACGGCCTAACCTCTCGAAACGTCTGCAAATTCCAATCGGATTATGTGGAGCCACATTCCAGAAGACAGTTTGAGTCAGCGTCGTCCCCGTGACGGCCTGAAATGTCAGAGTTAATTTCAAAAACCAAAATCGTCCTCACGCCGCCAGAAGCCGTTTCTAATCCGGTGCTCGAGATCGCGCGTGACGCCCACACAAAGTGCCAGGGAAAATCATGACAGTCCGAAATATCCAGGAGGGCCCTGTGCTCACACATATGTGCTTCTGGTAAGACTAAAGGGGGGGGGGTGTGGGACATTTTAATTTGGGCGGAGGAAGAGCAACACTTTGTTACAAGGTTCCCAGGATTCGCCCCCTCGTCCTTCTGAACAAATATTACGAAAAAGAAAATAAAATGAAGGCGTTAGAACGGTAAGAGCAGTGGCCTGAAAACGGGCCGCGGGATTTTGATTCCTGGTTGCTGTTACAGCGCTTCGTTCGTGAAATTAATTGCAGGAACTTTAAAGCAAGGACAACAATTCTGGCGAATTTATATCGGGATACGCTCTATCAGGTGTCGATTCCCACCCTACCTAGCAGAGAACACAAAAGTATATTGAAATATTACCAATATGCACTGCAGTCACAATTTTTAAAAAGCGATGTGCAAATATTGCCGTAGACTTTTTGGGTGTCATTCGAATTCTCACTCTACACCATCCTGCAACTTTCTTTACTGCATGAGTCGGGTTTAACCGTTTGATGTTCCTGTTATTCCTGTATTAAAAAGTTCAGCTGCTGCGTCCTGCGACATTCACAGCGGCGCGTGACAGGCGTCTTTTTCACAGGTCGCAAGAAATTTGACGTAAAGCCGAGTGTAAATATTCGTGAAACCCGATGTTCGGGATTTCGCAATTTCGTGATCATACATTTTAATAGCATTGTTTCAGCCTTTCGTGACTGGTTCCGACAAGTAGCGATAACACCACGCGGGTCGCGAGTCGATTTCTCCGACTCTTCCGTTACTGGGCAGGTCACATTCAGCTCAGCCAGGCTCTGTCTTCTGTTAAGCGACGTTGATGGTTTTCGTGTTCTTTGAAAAGAGACTTGCCTTCAGTCATTCACATACTTCGTGCACACAAAGAGTTTTTGTGTTTTACTCTAAATAAACTTCCCTGCTTTCTGTTTTTTAGGTCAATTTTTATTTTCAATGCTGGCATTTCCTAAGTTCTTGAGATCAAATAGACATTTTAGACTGAAAACACATTTCGATGTTCGAGACTTCGATATTCGTAATTCCGATGTTCGTGAAGGTTCCATCCGTCCCAATTCATCACAAACATAAAGACTCAACTGTACTTCCTTCTTGAATGTGCTGATAATTTTTCGTCACACGACACGTGAGGTACTCAGTTTTAAATATCAGCGCCACACACTGCCGAAGCACCGTGTTTTGGTTAAAATCACTCCATTACGAGCCTTCATAAGTTAGACGACTTCTTCCACAGACACCCTGTACTTCTAACATAGCAACCTTACTGAAGCACTGCGATCAGCTGCAGCCATTTCCAATTGTGTGGCGAGAAAACTCATTCCAATTCATTAAAACAAGAAAGGCCAAATTTATGTCGGGTTCACATTCGATGTGAAACTTAGGAATAAAACGAGGAGAAATATTTGAGAGCCGGGAACTCGAAGCCCCGAAGGCATGCACAATTTACTGCCATGTTATTTCTGGGCTCGGCAGACGTCAAGTACGGTCTGGCCGGTGATGGAGGGCGAACGCTCACTTGCTTACAGGGTGTTACACAAATGCTACACTTATATAATTATTACATCTCGTCGTGTTTAACTTCACGGGGAGTCAAAACATGCATTACGTTGTACACTAAATTTCATGTTATTACAAGCTATAAACATGGCGACAGTGCGTGTCACAGAAAGCATGTGACAAATTTGAAGTATTCGGGTCATGAAGTAGTGACGTTTATCGTTAACCCTTTGCAGCCAGTGGCTACTGTACGTACCGCCAGGTTTAACATTCAACAATTCTACGTTCTGCCCACACAGTGTGTTTATGTGTTTTGTGTGGATCTCGGAACAAACAGCGATTATTTCCCTATACAGCATTAACTGGCTGGTTTTTATAACCGAGACGGAGTGTGTTTACTGCGCGGTACGGACTGGATCTTTAACATTCAACAATTCTACGTTCTGCCCACACAGTGTGTTTATGTGTTTTGTGCGGATCTCAGAACAAACAGCGATTATTTCCCTATACAGCATTAACTGACTGGTTTTTATAACCGAGACGGAGTGTGTTTACTGCGCGGTACGTGCTGAGTCTTTATATACAACTCAGGTTATTCTTGGCCTTTAAAGGCTTAATAATTCACAGTTGGCAGCGGAAATGAATATTTAAGTAGTTAAAATAAATGTTTGCGAGTCCATTTGAAGATAAACAGGGACCAGCATTTCTCGTTGTTAATTTAGTTCAAACATCAAGCTTCAGTCCCAATGACTTTCTGTTTATTTACACACTAATTCTGACTGCAGGAAAGGGCAGGGTGCATAAGGTATAGGGGCTTGCGGTTTGTGGTCTGGGGGATTGGGCACACTGCTGTGACGTCATGACAACCGAATTACTCTAAGAAACAGAGCGTGAAGACGTGGCACCTGCTGGAGAGGTGAGAAACCGCAGTGCAGGGGAAAACAACCTCCCATCCTGCACAGATCCTTAAGGAAAATGGGGCTAGTGCAGCCCTGTGCACGGCTGACAGGCCACACAGCGTTGTGTGAAGGCGCGTTTCTTGTTCTGCCTTCGTTTCGAGCGACTGTAATGCGTTCATCTTCAGTGTCAACCAGTTCATGACTCTTTTCCTGATTCTTCTTTGATTGCTTGGCGGTGAAGATACAGACATTAAAATCTTTCGAAACGTCAAGAAAATTTCACCTAAAGACGGAGGATCGTACCCCAGAAGCTTGGAATCCTCGTCAGCACCGCAGCGTTTGCCTCTCATCTCGCACTGCCGTACGGCAGCCACAGCTGTCCAACAGACGCAAGTAAACTTCAGGCAGCGTCGCGGGATGTGATCACAGTACTAACTGCCGGTCTCCCTTTTACGTTACATTCCGCAGGGTGAAGGGGTGCGTCTACTGTCGTTAAACCCTCTAAAGTCCGGCGGTTACTTTATGTACCGCCAGGTTTAACATTCAACAATTCTACGTTCTGCCCACACAGTGTATTTATGTGTTTTGTGTGGATCTCAGAACAAACAGCGATTATTTCCCTATACAGCATTAACTGGCTGGTTTTTATAACCGAGATGGAGTGTGTTTACTGCGCGGTACGACAGCGATCTTTAAATGCAATTTGTGATACTTTCAGTCTTCAATATTTACGTCCCTTGTATCCCGTTGCACAGCCCCACACAGCCTGTCCACATCCAGACACAGTTGCCGAAGCTCCGAGCGGCCGCAGAGTGAATCTGCACATCCTCTTTCTACTGGCGGAATTAAAGATGAGTCGACACACAAGAGTGAACACACGCGCTTAAGCAAAGCGACACAGCTGCGTGTCTGTTGGCAGGACGGAAGGGCATCAGATTGCTTCGGCAGAAACAGCAAAGCGCCGTACGCCCAAAACAGCAGCAGTGGGCTCACATCGCACAAATAAACCCAAATTGCAACAGGTAGGCCTTTTGTACTGCCAGTGAAGTAAAGTACTGTTGTGGCTGTTAACACTAAGGGTCAATACCCGAACAATAATGCGATATTTTGGGCCTTAACGTTTCTGGAGATGTAGCATTGTTCACCTACGCCATGAACGCAAGAGAAGTCAAAGTTTATTTTGCGGCGCTGTCAGATGGTTTTGTCGTATCGCGCCGTGCCGTACCGTGGGGCAGTCCTATACGTTTCAGGCCGTCCTGTTGGTCTGCAGATTAAACGGATTCTGTGCCCTGTGGAAAGATAGAGACAGCAACAACCACAAGAGAGCGGGGCCGCACACAGCGGAAGGTGCGCACAGGAATGTAGTAGCTCTGGGTAAGTGTAAGGCTGCACGGGCTGTTCGCGGGCTGCACGGACCGGAGGCATGAAACTCACATAGCTTGCTTCTGCTTCTAAAAACGTATTCGCATGAAGTATAATTTTATTTATTTATTGGTATTACGGCTCTTAGCTGAGTAAAATGGGCTAAACGTTAACGGAACTGGCTGAATATAAGTAACTGGAAGTGACAATAAAGGTGAGGAAGTGAGAGACGGACGGAGGGAGGGCGCCGGTGGGTGTTTGTGTAGACAGACAGACAGACAGACAGAGGCTGTGGATGGACGGATCCACTTACACGGCCAGTAAGATGAGACAATGACGCGGAATCCACGGTGCGCGTGGGCTCAATTAAGCAGCACAGCACGATGCATATGGGGACATGGAGGCACAGCGCCACACATTCTTATCCTCAGAACGCACTTTGTGTCAGCTCCATGTTGCGGCTGCTTTACCCACGGGAATACAGCGGGCACGGATCAGACAAGAGGAAGGGCGCACCCTGTCTGATAACTGGAGGTGGCAAAAGTAACGGAACCTGCCGGGGATAAACTCCCTTCTATGGCGACAAGCAACAGCGCATGCGCCACATTGCACTTATCTGTTGCTGTGTGCATGTACAGCCCCAGTGTTCAGCTCAGCAGTATGCAAGAATGAAAGCCTGCAAATGAGCATTGGGATAGCTCAGTCAGTATAGTGACTAACCTACAGGATGGGCGAACTTGGTGTCGGGATTCGATTCCTGGCAAAGGCACTGCTTCCAGCCTGCGTCCCATCTAAAAGGCAACGAGCCTAGGGACACACACGTGGCTAGTCACGTACGTACCAGCACATCGTGTTCCCAGGCGACCCTGCACCGCCGCTCCGTGGTAGGCTAACAGTAGGAACGAGTTTGCCTCAAGATGCTGTTACCGCCATCTTCAGACCCTCTTATGTGTGAAAAGAGGCTATTTCTGTGGTGAAATGCAATAAACGTCGGGTCTAACTTCTCTGGCACATGTAATATATGACGTCTATACATGACATCGACGCCACAGATAAATTATACTTCCCACGTTAGAATGAGTGGCTCTGTGAAACCCTCCCTTCTTCCTGCATATCGCTGCTACGTGCTTTACCGTCCGTAACAAGTCTGTCATGTTATCTGTACCCATGTGCAATGCTGCAATGTTGCAATGTTGCACTGTTGCAATGTTGCAATATCCCACACAACTGAAAGGGCAGTTTATTTTTATGAGAACCGCAGCGAATTTATAGAAAGTGGGATTACAGCACTGCTACTGCTGCTACTACTACTGCTACTACCACTACTACTACTAATTTACTACTAACTCCATGGAGGAGAAGATGCCTGCAGAAGCCAAAAGTTCCAGGCTCAGCGACTGAAGAAATTTTCCACATTTTTAAGTAATCCGAAATATCACTGCCTTCTTCACAGGGTTTATCACTGCCTGTTATCCTGAGCCATTTGAACCCAGTCCACAACCTCCCATCCCATTCTTTAAAGCACAATTTAACATTACCGCACCATCTACCTCTAGTGCTGCCACAAGACCTCTTGCCTTCAGGTTTCCCCAGTACCCTCTACGCGTTTATCTTCTCCGCCATGTTCACCCGTTTCTTCCGCCTTGGTGTGCTCTGCCGAAACATGACGCCCTATAACCTGCCATGAGGGAATGAGGGGGAGTAGGAACACAGCTCTACTCTTTCTCTAACCTCGGCACTAGATGTGGGTGCGTGTTTAAGGCCACGTCCCGACTGCTTTACCCTCCGGGAATGCCCGGTACCCACTGTATAGGGTGATGGGTGGGGCCCAGGGACCGTCCGGAAAGTTGCGGAAAATCTCGCCCCTACAGGGATTCGATTGGCGGACCATCCAGCCCCTAGCGAGTCGCTACACCGACTGAGCTACCCCGCCCGCCCACGCCACTGGCGCCACTGCCGCAGATAGTAGTGGTGAAACTCAATGACACAGCATTACTGCAACAATACTGGCTGACTGGCTTCCGACGTTCAGAAGGATTGCGTCGGCTTTGCCACCAGGTAATCTGTTCAGAAGGCCCTGAATATGAATGCGACAAAACCTACCGAAACGTCGGGAGCAGCTCACCCAAGCACCCAGAAGACCTGCAGGCCCGTCAGCACCGCTGGCAGAGGTGTCACGTCTGACAAGGATACGTACTTTTGCCCGCAAAATGAAGTTGCAGTGAAGGCAGCACAACTCGACGCAATGCTGACTGGCCTGAAAACGTGCCTGATCGTTATTCTGGATCATCTGGGTCACCGGCAGCTTGTCTCGGCCTCTACACATTCTCGGTCTTCTGTCTTGACAGTTTTTTGTATCACTTCCCGTTCAGAATGTCACATAATGTGTCTCCGTTTCCACACAACACCTGACCATGTTTATGCCTGCTCTACACTGCTCCAACCTCGCCTGCACTGGCCTCGGTGAGTGACAGCACATCACACGCGGTCCTTCTTCAGAAACTAACAGTTCCCTATCTAAACAACAAATGGCGCTCGACGTTTCGAATAATACTTGTTTCTTCATTTTCAAGGTTTAATGACCCCATGAAGACCTTCGGCCACGGAGGAGGAAGGCACGGCCTCCCAGCAACATGGCGTCACGTCACAGCAGACCTCAGTAATCATCGAAACCTTTGAGAGAACCCCAAATGTTGAATTACGGCACTGGCAACCGCAAGTGCCGTGGCATGTTCCACAGGTAACACCGGCTGATTGTATTTACAGCACAAAGTGCCGTGGCATGTTCCACAGGTAACACCGGCTGGCTGTATTTACAGCACAAAGTCTCTGCCTGTAGGGGAAACGCAACCGTCTAATTTTGAATACAGAAATTTCGTGGCAATAAACGGCACAGCTATCGCGCTTCGTTTCTCTCCACTTACAGTATTAGTCCCAGTTTATTTGCTGTGATCATTCTGACATAAACAACACAAACGCTCAGTTTGGCTCAACTACCGTTCAATATTTAATATCTACTCAGCACACGACATGTGGCGGCCCTCGGACCGTCATAAGGTGTGCCGCATGAGACTCAGTATGCGGCACACCTGATGATGGTCCTAGGATCGAAACGTGTTAAGTACTGAGTAGATATTAGACATTACACGGTAGCTGTCTTGAACTGAGCGTTTTGTGTTGTTTATTTGATTGCATTCAGAAAGCGGGACGGATCGTGTTAATGTAACAATTCTACAGAACGGCAATTTGCTTATCAGCTAGTCTGCCTTTGCTTGCACGTTATTATCCGTCTACTAATTGTGTTCCTTTTCCTCTCTACTTCCTCGTAAAGACAACTCTCCATTCCTTTCTAAACATGCCCTGTGCTTTCCATTTTATCAGTTTTAGTTTCTACCACCTTCATCAACCCTTCGCCGTCCCTGCCCCCACAGCAGAAGTTTACCTGACCCCGGCAGTATCAACTGAATATATTAATGCGGCTGCTGCCTTCATGCCAGCACTGCCGACACCTCGCAAGTACGGGTTGCACGCACCCCGGTCTGGCCGTTCTTTTGCTCCGCCACTCCTCTTCGCGTACGTGCACGTCTGACAACACCTACACAAAACGCAAAACGTCACAGTTTTTCAAGTATCAGTGTTCGTAGTTGACACTGCACCATTCCAGCTGGTATGTCCCCTTCACTGACAGGCCCCATCCATAAAATCTGAGGGCCCTCGCACCCCCACCCCCACCCCATCGCACTCAACATTCTCCTTCACAACATCCATCATAAAACCCTTTGGACAAACTTTCACGGTTTAAGTTAGAATGCTGCTTACGTCTAACATCCTGTAGACCACCCGGGGGTGTTCACAGTTACACACAGCACCTTGCCTGCCCACTCGTCTTCATCTACGTTGCACATACCGCACGCAGTGTTCGTATTACTTCGTAATCCACTGTCACTGCTTTTACTAAGGGGGAAGAAATGTTGCGCCCTTCAGCTGGTGCACTCAGACACCAAGTTGCTTGCACGTGCAAAGCTGCCCTTCGTATCGTCACAACAAATAGCGCCGCCGTGACAATGCTCACATTGACACTGCACAAAACTGCAAACTGCAGCTGAAAGTAAACCCACGACGTCCCAACCTTCCACTGTTTTTTACACTTCCAGCAATAAAAAAGCGCTTCTATTCTTGACGCACTCTTTACACGTATTTACACTTATTTACCCGTGTTTACACGTATTTACACTTATTTACCCGTGTTCACATGTATTTACACTTATTTACCCGTGTTTACACTATTTACACTTATTTACCCGTGTTTGCACGTATTTACACTTATTTACCCGTGTTTACACTATTTACACTTATTTACCCGTGTTTACACTATTTACCCGCGTTTACACGTATTTACACTTATTTACTCGTGTTTACACGTATTTACACTTATCTACCCGTGTTTACACGTATTTACACTTATTTACCCGTGTTTACACGTATTTACACTTATTTACCCGTGTTTACGCGTATTTACACTTATCTACCCGTGTTTACACGTATTTACACTTATTTACCCGTGTTTACGCGTATTTACACTTATCTACCCGTGTTTACACGTATTTACACTTATCTACCCGTGTTTACACGTATTTACACTTATCTACCCGTGTTTACACGTATTTACACTTATCTACCCGTGTTTACACGTATTTACACTTATCACACTAAGGCTGCAACTCCACTCCACAGCGAGGCGAAAGGCACGATACCACACGCAACCTCGAAGTGCTTCCGCCACACCCACTTGTACAGTACAAGTCGCACTTTTACACTGTTTTCTGCACTACCATCATTTGCAGTATTCGCAGACTTTCCATTTCTACTAACCACTCCTTCACTCTTGCAAAATTCTGCTTGGTCGTGGCATTTGCTTCTTTTGCGTGTGTTCGAAATGCAGCGGAAAAGCCGAAAGAAACAAAGAGCACGCGTACGGCGAAGCAGGTGTGCCAACATGGCTTACCGCGCATGACACGGCAAAGCAGCCAATGTCAAGATGTGTAAGCAGAACTTAAGACAGGAGCACTAAGCTAAAGAACTGGAGGGGACGGGGTGACGCTATTGCAATGGATCGTACAAATCGGCACTTAAAGCCTCCGGAGGTGCATCGAACGCAAAATTGGGATAGAATTAGACAAAACAAACCTAAAATTACTAAACTCAAGCAGAAACAATATTAGTGGCCTTTATTTCAAATACTCATTGCGTCTCATTTTGAGATATATTTCAATATTATCCCGCTATCTAAGCCCAAGTCTCTACATGTTGTATTTCTTTTAGATTTCTGACTTCAGATACTCTGTATGTACTTTTCATTCTTTAGAAGCTGTCGTTTTGACAGTGCATAAATTCGTCGCTTTTACAACACCCGAAGATTCGTCTCCGAAGGCACAAAAGATCGACGTTATTCTCCGTCATGAGCCAGATGAAGGTGTTCAGATACTAACATTTTCCATAAAATCCATTTTAATAATATCTTCCCGCCTGCGGTTACAAATCGTAATTGGTCAGTTTCTTTCAGGCTTTCACAGCAACGTGTTCTTCTGATTCTGTCACTTATGGATCCTACTAAAAGCGAATAATATTTGCAAAGATCTGGGGTTCTCAGAGCGCTGTTTCTGACAAACCAGGTCTTCTGGGATGTGACGCGGGGTCGGTGGATGAGTAGTTCCGAAACGTCAGGAAGGACAGAATTTTGGTTAGATACTTGACAACAATAGTTTCGAAGTCTTGTACACTCTAAACTGTTCAACATGCATCAAAAGTATAAAACTGCAAACTATCATGAAAAGTGATTCTAATATTTCCAGAAATTCGCAAAAGAGTGGATCGAAACGGCTGCAGAAAGCAGGCGCCCACACACCGACTTACATTACCTAAGAGCCGACTGTCTGTGCTGCTCCTGCAGAACAATAAGTGTACACACGTAAATGTGAGATGTCATGGTGAATACAAACACGTACTTAACTGGGAAACATTGAGGGGGCAAACCGGACACTTTTTCCAAACGTAAAAGAACTATCAGGTCAATACACATCAGAAGAAGTGTAATATAACTTTATACCCCACATATAAGACAAATCGAATTTTGACGCCTTAAATTATTAAAAAAGGGTGCAATCTTTACACTTTAAACCATCAGGGGCTCGTGGAAAACATAAATACTTATTCTGGCGAAATACAGACAACTTCGTGAGTAAACTTATAGCGTAGCTTTGGCCTTACGTTGCACATAGACGCGAGGAAGTTTTACAAAAGGTAACAAGGTCACTCAAAATACGTGTTAAGTGTTTTGGGCGGTTTACTCCATGAAATGTTTGACGTAAGGACGTACGGGGGCCCACGTTTTTTTCGTTATGGTATTTTAATTGCTATAGTTCTTCCTTGTGGTACAGATCAGAGTAGCTTGAGAATATCTTGACAAAAGCCGAAACGTGTAGCCATATTTAAGTCCTAACTGTCTCCACGAAGCAGATTCCTGCTTGGGCGGCCAACAATCGCCCAGCTGATAATTTCCATGCCTTTCACAAAGACGCGAAGTTCATTCGTGCCTCCATAACAACCCTACACCAGGACGTTCAGAGTGCTTCCTGTTGTCAGTACGCCGGACGCAACATCTTGACGGCTGCTCGAAGTCTGAATCTCATTTGTTCCACATTCGCGAATAAAACCGCAGAGGCTTCGACTAAACTGCTTTACCTTTTATTCAGAAAATGGAAACCCACCAATAATTGTGCAGCGATAAACGAATTTATGCCTGCTTTAAATACATTTAGAAATTAGATTTCCGGTCGCCTTCCAATTTCATATTTGCTTCAAGGCACTCGCCTCTTCCTTTTCAATTTCCGCTTAGAGATGCATTCAGACATGTGTGTCGTTTCATCCAGATGGCAATTCCCTTCTCCAATTTAATTAGATTCACTACATGAGCTACATTTAATTCCTCTAAACATTTCAATGGAAACACTTCTAGAGGCTTTTCCCGGCACCAAAGAATTCACAAAATTCGCGAATCAATACTCATCTCCCATTCGCACGTTTCTACACTCATTCTTCTTCAACTTCCTTCATTTGTGCGTTCCTTTCTAACTATTACAAACTTTCTTTCGCATTCTATATAAATCTTTATACTTTTTTCGTTGTCTCATAAAGAATGAAGCGTATTTTCCGCCTCCAGATGTACAAAAATTGTGTCTCCTGACTTTGTGAACACTACAGAGCGACGGTACTTTTCTACCCAGCACTACCCTATTCCAGAAAGAGCATTGCTTTTTGGAAGGTTCCCAGGTTTCGCCCGTTTGTCCTTCTCACGAGCGCAACATGTAGATGAAGATGAGTCTGCAGCACTGGTGGAATGATACTGACAGGGGAAACGGGGTACTCGGACGAAAACCTGTCCCTTTGCCAGTCTGATCACCACAAGTCTCACATGGCATGGCCTGGGATCGAACCCGGGCCTCAGCGCTAGGAGGCCGGAGACCAATGAAGACATATTCATCTAAAGTGTGTACAAAACTACAGTCCGCACCGCGCAGTAAACACAGTCCGCACCGCGCAGTAAACACAGTCCGCACCGCGCAGTAAACAGTCCGCACCGTGCAGTAAATACAGTTCGCATCGCGCAGTAAACACAGTCCGCACCGCGCAGTAAACACAGTCCGTGTCCGGGAAAAGAAACAATACTCTAATATTGTTGAGAGAAAAATGGCGGTTTGTTACGGTATCAGACGAACCACCTGCGCTGATTGTGTACGAAGAACCCATGTTTTCGATGTTAAAGAACGTATGACATATGTTTACCGATATAACTTAAAGAGTTGAAATTTTTCCTCAAATTAAGACGAGCCTTCGTACATACAAGCAACAACCCTGGCAGACAGTCACATTGCTACGTGGGAACAAACTTACTTCTTAACGCACTACAGGAACGTACGCGGTGTAAAGGGATTTGAGACAACGAAACCCTCCGTTTTGCAGCAGGCTGTTGTGCCTACTCCTGTGCATGTAGAGGCCTATATCATAACTGGCCTGATAATGGCTCCTAATTTAAGCCGAAACATGTAGCCGAGGTATTGTTCGCCTTACATCCGTGACAGGCGTTGTGTGAGACTGACACGCCCTTTCATTCACTGCCCGGTGCCTCTTTTTCGTTTATTCGTTTCAGTTGCTTCATTTTACAGCAACCGCCCTTAATGGGGCTCAGTGGGACTGAGCTGTGTTGAGTCTGTGTTTGGCTACAGGCAGCCACCGACACGGAACCAGTTGAAATGGGAACAGAACGATATAATTTGCATAAGAATTAAAACTGCACAAAGCAAACACAGGGTCCAATTGAACGCCCTTCTCTTCAAATATTTGTTGTTAACACGCAATGGCGCTTTGGACTGGACTTGCCGCAGGTTCACAGCTTTCATGCGTATCGTTTCTATTTTTCTTGCTCTTCTTGTTTTAAACCACCCCACGAAAACAATATTATGACTGTGGCCTGCCGGGATATGACGCCGTGTCCTACGTAAACAATATTATGACTGTGGCCTGCCAGGATATGACGCCGTGTCCGTACGTAAACAATATTATGACTGTGGCCTGCTGGCATATGATGCCGTGTCCGTACGTAAACAATATTATGATTGTGGCCTGCCGGGATATGACGCAGTGTCCGTACGTAAACAATATTATGACTGTGGCCTGCCGGGATATGACGCCGTGTACGTACGTAAACAGCCTTCCTGACATAACATCAGTATTTGTCCTCCTCTGTGAGCTTGGGTAGCTCAGGCGGTATAGTGTCTAGGTTACGGGCTGTGTAACCAACAAATTGTAATTCGACTCCCTGTAGACGCAAGATAACCCAGACCGGCTGCTGGGTCCACCCAGCTTCCTATTCTACGTGTAATGGTGCTCTTTGACCGGGAGCAGAACTGCTAGGTACTTGGAGCTGATCATCTGCTGCCGAGGCTAAGAGTAACTGGAGCTATATCTCTACTCCCCATACGCCTGCGTGGCGTGTACAGGGACAACTGTACATTTATCTTTGTGTCTTATGCAAAGGGGCAAAAAGAGATGCACACTGGGTCTTCAGGCGAACTGTCCGTTAAATCTGTCCGCCCTGAGCAAGGACGGATGGCCGGAATGTTTCACTGCGCGCCCCCTGGAAATGCGACGCACCTGAACTTATTTTATTCATTATAACTTAATTAGCCGATCCCAGTGGCCGCGCGGTCTAAGGCGTAGGTCTGCGGCCGAGCGCTTGCTGGGATCGTGGGTTCGAATCCCACCGGGGACATGGATGTCTGTCTCTTGTGAGTGTTTGTGTTGTCAGGTAGAGGTCTCTGCGATGGGCCGATCTCTCGTCCAGAGGAGTCCTACCGCCTGTGGTGTGTGTCTGAGTGTGATCAAGTGAAAGTAAAGAAGCCGCTACACCTGCTGCGAACAGGTGGGAGAGGGACGGACTGCGACGGCAGCTCAGTTCATGTAATATAATTGCAGCTGTATCCAAATGTCACCCTCTTTCTATTTTTCAAAGCAGTGCAGGCTAATTATGCTACTGCCTGTCGTCTGGATGTTCTTGTACTCGCAGTCTGCTCCACCTACTTACACACTTCACCCTAATTATTACATGCAATAAGTCAATACTTTGAATAAAAGTTCAGATTAATGAAGATCGATGCGTCTCGAATGGGCAAGCAGGGAATGTCACAGAGACGGTCAGAGTCACGGACAGGTAGCTGGAGAGTTTTGGGAATTTAGTACAAGGGGTGTTCGAACAGGGGTAGCAGAAAGGGAGAGGGTGTCAGAGATATTACATTTGTGGCAGGGTACTGCTACCTGATAAACACCTCAGCAGTATGACAAGGGAGGCTGGCGAATCCAGAGCACTGCACTGAGCAACAGAATTAAAACACGTAACGTGAATTGCACATGTACTTTCAGCTCGAACCGCGCAGTAAACACACTCCGTCTCGGTTATACAAACCAGTCAGTTAATGCTGTATAGGGAAATAATCGCCGTTTGTTCTGAGATCCACACAAAACACATAAACACACTGTGTGGGCAGAACGTAGAACGTAGCCACGGGGCGTCAATTTAAAGTGTCAATCAAGCAGCACAAAATAAACACTCACGGGGCAGTAGGGGTGTAGGCCCACTTCCACGAAGTCTTAATGTCGGCGCTGGATGGGAGTCAGCCTCTAGCTTCATTCCCCAACCACCTTAAACCTGGCGAATAAGAACATATCATGTCGACGGGACACATATGGGCCGCAGATATCCTGCGGTTGCTGTAAAGAAGATAAGCGATGGTCAGAATTAAAATACGGTCATGAACCCAAACACGGACTCGATGTAAAGACCGTCAGTTCAGTGCGACGTGAAGGTGTACTGCAGGCTTCAGAGTGTTCAGACGCGACGTCTTCATCGCTCGAGCCTCAGGTCAGCTGTCATCGTCTGACGTCACGTACAGCTGACAGAAGGCTGTGAGGGCATGGCAAGAACTTCGATGTGACTGCAGCTGACCTTAGACTGACCTCACACTGACCCCTCCCCTTCCGGAGAACTCCTCAGTCATCCATCAATTACGGCCTGAGTCTGTCTGTAACTAATTAGCGGAAACCGAAAGGTCGTACAGTGCAGGTATCCAGTTAGCCATCCCGCTAATGCCAAGCTGTATATATCTGGGGGCCGCCAGCACACTGGCAGCCCCACAAACATGACGTCAGAAACACGATTCTACTTCCTACCGGAAGTCATATTTCTGAGGATACGCCATCCAACTGCTGGTCTGATTGAGAATTTTCCTAGTCTTCCTCAGTAGCTCCCAGCATCTTAGTTACGAAGACAGCAGTAATTCACAATAATCTTGACTGACGTCATTGGCGTTGTACAACGAGCTGCTGGAGAAGCCTTTTTTAATAGCATATGGACAGAAGAAACAAGCGCCCTGTGTATTGGGAACCTAATGCGAATTTCAGAATAGTTATTAAGAAGAGCACACAAGCAACCCCGGCTACCGCAGTAACTGCAGTAACGAATCCTTCTTGTTCATGGAATCTAAACGAACTGAGCTGCGATTTGGAGCACCAGGTGTAAAGCGACCAACGTCCGTCATAGCTGTGGGATGTGCACTGCTACCTGCAGCTTTGCAAGTTGGGAGGTGAGGAGCCACTGTGCAGTCGGCCTAACACTTGTCGGGACGGAGTAACACAAAAGCATTACCGGAACAGACAGGCTGGGAATCTAAGCAAACACTCCTGCTGGCTAAGCAAACTGTCCTGCGTGTGTAGCCTGCTTAACAGCTATTGGATGCCATCCAGGGAAGTGCACTGCGGTTTTCTGGTTTATGACCCCCTGCGCACTTGCAAGTGTAAGTAGTGAAGCGTTCTACAGTGTTCATACCTGCGTACCAGACTGCACGGTGCCATCACACAGAAAAACAAAATATGAATCACTTTTTCCTGGAAACATGAACGCGTCCAAGCACAAATAAAGAATTAACTTTTAAAACTAATACTGACCTGCATTATATATAAAGATCCAGTCCGTACCGCGCAGTAAGCACACTCCGTGTCTGTTATAAAAACCAGTCAGTTAATGCTGTATAGGGAAATAATCGCTGTTTGTTCTGAGACCCACACAAAACACATAAACACACTGTGTGGGCAGAACGTAGAATTGTAGAACTTGATGGCACGTAAAGAGTTGTCTTTGAAGGGTTAAAGGATAAAAGGTGGGCGGATGGGGGAGATATGGAACCTACATCGCCAAATCTTGCAAATGAACCCAAATACGAAAAAAGTACCTGTGCCGTTCGGAATGACTCTGCGCCAGTTCTCTCCACCTGCAGTGGCCGCCCTAAGATTCGTCTTGACTTCATATTTATAAATCACTGTCACATTTTCAAGAAATCTCCAACCGAAATTCTCTAGCCATTTCACGTTTATAACAAACCCTCTGTACCCTCCCACATCTCACTGCCCAACCACACCAGACGAACTGCACAGATCACGCAGTGCTGCAGTGTTCACTGCGCTATCGAGAACTGCCCTGTTTTTCACATTCTTCGGCCCAGTGTTTCCTTCAGCACTTTGTTTCCGAACAGCTGCAATTTATGCCCTTCCCTCGATACAACAGCCCACGTTTCACATCCACACAAAGTGCTACTGCTGATAATGGTGTGGGTACTGGAAGAGTTATGAACCAGTGGTGCAAGGAGACGCGGGAGAGAGGCGCCGTTTTATCTGAGGAGCAGCATGACAGTTATGACTAGAACCCGCAGAGGACAGGAATGTAATAAGGGGTGACTACGGGGTAGGAGAGGAATTGCGTCCCAGAGAAAGACTGTCCATGTCACTGCTGGGAACGAAACGGGCTGGGGGGGGGGGGGGTGGTGCAGTATCTGTCCAGGTAGCACAATACGTGGACAGGGTCACTGTTTGTACTGCAGAATTCCACGCAGGAGCAGCACGGAGAAGCTTACAGCCGCTCAGCTGTATAAGAAATTGCAAGCCGTTTACGGAGCCCGAAAATTCATTACCGCGCTCACAGGATCTCTCCACCGGGCTGCGTGCTGAACCAAGTGAATTCGGCCAAGATCTCATTATCCACGCTTTACGACGAAATAATATTATCCACCCATCTACTTCCAGATTTCTCAAGTTGTCTCTCTCTCTCTACATATCTCACAACCACGTCTGTGTATTAATTTCTGTTCCTGTGTCACACGTGCCCCGTGCCCCCTTCAAATCGTCGCCCTATGTGAAGACTACGTTCTCTGGACGTCCTCATTCTGTAATTCTGCCCATCCCCCTGCTTCTTCCTCCTTCCAAGTCCAGACTTTTAACTCGCCAACACGTTGCTTTTGTGAAGACAGGTACAAGACGCCATCATTTTGCACTAAAATTTAGTCCACCTCCGCCGTCAGTTATTTATTTGTGTATTTATCTCCAGTATCTTTCCTGTTAAAGTAACTCTTTGTAATGCAGAAACTCATCAATGGGTTTTTAATTTTAGATTTTAAGGTAAGTTTTTAGAACCTTCGTTTATGCAATCTGACCTCAGTTTCAAACATTAATCTAAATTAAATATATTCGTGTTTCCAAACGTTTCACGTAACCGCACTGCCAACTGTTAACGCTGTGTAACGCGGCGATGGACAAATGAATGTCCGTGGAGCACTGAATGAAGCAATGAAGCTGGCTGGGAGCACCGAAGCACTGCAAAAGGCATTTCTCGCCGTGTCACTTTTTTTCTCTGCGACTCCCACATGGATGCGCCTCCTGTTGAGGACGGGCCTTCGCACTGAGGGGCCGACGAGTGAACATTTGAGGCACGACACGACCCCAAAATAAGAGAGGACATGAAGAGGTTGCGGCTGCAGTTGAGAGACAATAGGCGTATTATTACTTGGGTGGGGGATCAGCACCGTTTACTGTTCTGAAAGTTCCCAGGCAATGTCAGCTCGTCCTTCTGCTAAAGGTAGCCCAGAAAGAAGGCAGCGTGATGGGAAGTGGAATGTTGGGAGTGTGGGGGGGGGGGGAAGGAGTTGAGCGTTGGGGCTGGGTTTGTGTTGGGAGGGCTGCGTTGCGACGAGATTTTGATAGCTCTGGGAGAGATGCGTTTGGGCAGAAATTTTGAGGTTAATTTGGGAAAGCGCTGCATAATAAAAATGTATTATCTTTCAGCTTGCTGCTTTACACTCGGACCTGGGGGAGAACACCCAGAGATATTACGAAGTTTACTCCGCGCTGTGACCAGTGCGTAAGGCAGCCACAGCTGTGAAAGCGATACGCAAGTTTTGTCGTAGCGTTTTTGCATGTGACTGGAATGCTCTTTATCACACAGTCATTTTTAATTCTGTGAATCACAGAGCCAGCTGCCTTCCGACATGCAGGCTCTGATCGTGAGGTTACAATGTGGAACGTCGGCCGGTGTAGGGCCTGCACTGCCTGCCATCCCCCGTCTTGTTCGGCCCAGCAGGACGTCGCACTGGCTACTTGCAGCCAGGGCAAGCCCACTTCCTCCCTCAGCACCTGAGGCTCACCAGCTGACGTTGACCCTAACATTGAGTGCTGTGCAGCCTGGCCTTCCGACAGTGCTGTTAAATAAAATACACCAATACCGACAGACAGACAGACAGACAGGTATACAGATAGAAGGACAGAACGGCGGGTAGGTGGATAGATAAATAATTCTAACATTATTACGCCTAATTATTTACGATTTTATGACACATACTGTGACACTGTAATGCTGAGTAGGACAGCAACAGTGCCCGGACGAAGGCCTGGTACTTTCACAGATGCAAGTGTTTCTGGGAAGTCACTGTGTACTTCGTCAGAACCAAATTATAGGTTTTAAATTTTAATCGATACACTCCAGCTGGGCGTTACAAATCATGTACACAACAATCCACAGTCTGCACGACAAACCTGACTTAATTTTATCCAAGCCTCACTGCTACAGGTTTCGGCATTTATTTAGGGCCATCTTCAAGCGACCGGTGCAGAAGTACAAGCAGGATTCAGAAGCGTAAACTAGCAGGTACTGTGAAGACAGCGGCGTAACACTGCCGAAACACGTAGCATGTCGCGGGACCGCACAGACAAAAATAAAGGACAATGGCTGTGCTGAGTGCACAGTTTTAGTCTACGGCGGGCCGTCAACAGTCACACGTGGGTTTCTGCACTGTGCCAAGGCAGTCTTCACAAAGGACATTCTGGGATGAATGAAACGTTCCTCTTGTGGCATGTATGTGGCAAGTCCCCCCCCCCCACCCCCCCCCCCCACAATGTGAAATGCACCTCATTCTGTCGACAGCATTCTCGTCGATATACACCGATCGCAGCTGCCCCAGCCCACCCTCTCAGACGTGTGGTCACTGTGATGACCAGTCACTACTAGTCACTGTCAGGCTGCAGTCACTTGCGAAGAGACTGCAGCCTGACAGCTGACGGACGGACAGACAGTCGCTCTGAGCCTTCCGGCATGAACCGCAGAGACAATTTGAGAGCTGGGATGGATGTGTGATTGCAGCTGCCAGAGTGTGACGCCGTACAGTTTGGTAGACAGGGGTACCAACATACTGGAGGATTTTATAATGTCCATAGCACTGTGATACAGGAATACCACTCAAAATAATAACCCTTTTTATACATTTTTGTGACAGCCTGAAGATGACTGCAAAATGCGGTCGAAACATGTAGCCGCCTAGTTTATAAAAACATTAAACAAGCTGTGGTGACGGTACTCATTGTTTTGAATGGTATACTGAAAGACGCTGTACACAGGCGCGTTCCAACCACAACTGTCGCACCTACCAAGGGCATCACATGTACAAACTCTTGAATACATAACCCAATGCAGCAGAGTCCTTCATGAGAAGCTGCCAGTTCCTCAGCTAGTCAAGAAATCCCCGGCATTTTATGGACACAGAAGTTTCAGTATGCAGTCCACAAGAGCCCGCCACCTGTCCCAGTCCTTTGCCAGATCAGTCCACACCCCCATTTTATTTCTTGCAAACCCATTTTGACGCCTCGGTCTTCCAAGTCGGCCCGTTCCGTCAGGCTGCTCCGGCAAATCCCTGCGTGCACAACTGTCACATTATAAAACTGCAAAATTCGGTGGCCTTCCTCGGTCTGTACAGACTGCCTGAAGTCAATATGTCCGCCTCTTAATATGGAGTAGGTACAAATGTCGAGGTCTGACGTTCCCACACCCGTTTTACACACCTCAGACGTTGAAGGTGAACCCACTAAGATCCTTCGAAACGTCTGGAAGCACTACGCACTAAGCACTTGTCAGTGCAGTTTCTCTGACACTGTGCACTTTTCAGAGCAATACTTCTGTTATATTTTTCAGCGCTGACACTCAGCACTTTTCAGCACAGTATCACTGACAATGCGTACTTTTCAGCGCAGTTTCGCCGACATTCTGTACTTTTGGCTCAATATCTCTGTCACTTTGAACTTAAGTGCGATTTTTGCAAAGAGCAGAGTGTTCAGACTTCACGCAGCATTTTGAGCCGACAGCTTGGCTGAGCTGTAGTCGTGGTAGCACACGATTTGTGCGGAATTAGTGACAGACGCGGTGCGAGCACGCCATGGCGAGCGATACAATCGGCTGGATTCGGCAGATATTACAGCACTGCTTAAGTCGCATTTCATTTCCAATTCCTGGCATTAGTGCGTCTGTACAGTAAATCGATTAAATTCCTCTCTCGCATTTGTTCCTTCACCCACCATTTATCACTTCACTTGTTTATTCATCCCTTCTATTTGTCATTTCTCTTCATACAAAACCTCCCTCCCTCCGCGCTTTCCTTCTGTCCCTAATATCCGCCGCCCTGACCTGCACTGCTGTAACCGTCTTCACAGCAGTCCCCCAGTGGCTGCTATCTGAATCCATACAAATCCACACACATCCTCACATCCCACATCCTTAAGATGCATCTGAATGTTATCTTCCAGTCTACGCCTGGTTCTCACAGCCTAACTGCTTCTCTCAGCTTTTCGGAAAATATACGTTTCTTATCTCTTTGTCAACAGTTTATAATCCCTTTACGAGCAGAAGGTGAGCTGCTTTATGGCTTTTATGACGTAATTGGTAACGTCAAACAGAAACCGCTGCGTAGAACTGATAGGAGATTGAAATCCTGATATCATTTGTGGCGACAATATAAATAAAATATTGACGTAATGGTACGGATCCATAATTGGTATTGGGGCGTCTGAATGCCCAGTGGTTCCTTTGTGTACAGCACTACCAATCTTCACATGCAAAGTTTCTACGTTCTGCCCACACAGTGTGTTTATGTGTTTTGTGTGGATCTCAGAACAAACAGCGATTATTTCCCTATACAGCATTAACTGGCTGGTTTGTATAACCGAGACGGAGTGTGTTTACTGCGCGGTATGGACTGAATACTTAAACACAATTTCTGTCTGTCTTCAATTATTCCTGTCCTCGCGGGATATGAGCCCATCATAGCCGGGAGAAAACCCGACGCCTTGCGGCCTGTTCTGCCAGCACTGACAGCGCCACGGCGTTCCAGTCAGTTTGCGCGCCAGGAAAGCTAAAGTCCTATCACTCAAAATGCTACCCTCAGTTCTTGCTTATTCGACACTTGCGCCTGCAGCCTGTATGCCACTTATTGCACAGTTACATGTCACGTTCAACACAACGAAACGTCACATGTTCAAATGTTACTACCCAATCAGCATACTCGCGTCAGGTTTGCCAGCGTCCTTTCGGCCACGTTCGCTTCGCTGCACTACAGGAGACATGTTTATGGGGGGTTTTTAAAACGTCCGATACGTTTTTTACTCTACATTTTGAATCGCCGATCCCAGTGGCCGCGCGGTCTAAGGCGTGGGTCTACGGCCGTTCGCTTGCTGGGACTGAGGGTTCGAATCCCGGCGGTGGCATAGCTGTCTCTTTTTTGTGAGTGTTGTGTGTTGTCAGGTAGAGGTCTCTGCCTCGGGCTGATCACTCGTACAGAGGAGTCGTACCGACTGCGGTTAGTCTCTGATAGTGAACCCTCGATAATGAGGTGGCCCTGACCCACCTGGGGCTGTCGCGCCATGGAAAAAGAAGATTTTGAATCAGCGTGTCACAATTTTAATTTACTCTATCACTATCAGTCTGCGTTGCCATAACTTTCTGCAATCATGATTGAAGCTCCTCATTATGTAATTTTTTCCACCCTCCTGTCACTTTCTCTCTCTTAATTCCAAATATTTACCCCACGAACATCAGTGCCGTTCCTCTCTTTGTGCGTCATTCTGCAGCTTGAAGTTCCCACACATTTCCTTTCACATGACGATGAAATATTCCGCGATGTTACAATTTCTCGAACGCTGCGCCTGTGAGCTTATACTTCCCGGTCTTTAGAAATGGCATTTTGTTTAGTTTTTGAATAACCGCAAGTGCAGCAGTTTACAGCGTTCATAGGCTCGAGCCTGAAACGGATGTTCCACAGCAGATAGCGACCTCACATTGACGATAAAGACTTACCCTTACTAATCCGAATATTCCGCACAAGACAAAAGACGGTTCTGACGTCTAGCAAACCCACCCTGTGCACCAGTCCCCCTTCAGACCCTCGTAATTCAATTCCACGTTTCCAATGGGACTTCCTTTCGCGGTATCACACAGAATGGAAAATATTCAGAACCGAAACTTGACTGAGGCACAACTCGGAGATTTGATCAATAGGGTAAAAGTAGGCATGATGCAAATTCCCCGCTCCTCCAGCGTTAATTGGCTAAAAACCTAATCAATTCATTTCCCGCACGCCAGAAGTCCGGCTTCCTATGCACAGCACACTGCCGGTGTAACTGCTGAACACTTTGTTGGAACAAAGGGCACACAGCTGACAGTTCTGACGTGGATCGCGATCCAGTTCCGGCTCGAAGGTTCATGTGCAGTTCAGCATATAGGCTTTGGTTCGGCTGAACAAAGGCTGTCTCGTACTGTCTTGCGTGAGAACTGTAAGCACACCTTTACACATGTACACAATCAAGTATTAACCTTCTAACGCCCAGTGGTCACTTTATGTACCGCCAGGTTTAACATTCAACAATTCTACGTTCTGCCCACACAGTGTATTTGTGTGTTTTGTGTGGATCTCAGAACAAACAGCGATTATTTCCCTATACAGCATTAACTGACTGGTTTTTATAACCGAGACGGAGTGTGTTTACTGCGCGGTACGGGCTGAATATTGTAATGTTAATTGTTAAAGTAGAATTATAGCGCTCATGTTCACAACGAATAGGCAAAAGAGCACAGCGGGTACGGAACCACAGATGTTGTTTTGCACTCATTTTAAAATTTATGGACTTTTAAACAACTTTTTTTTTTTAAATTATGAGGCGCTACAAATAGGACAGTTTCGTTTATGTATGGAAAGTAACAGTACAAAAGTAGGAACGGAAGGGACTGTCTCACTGCTCGGGATGCTGAAGTGCAATATTTGTGGCTGTGGAAATCCATTACCAGATTGCTTGACAGTGGCTGGCAGTATTTTATTGAGCGCCCCTCCTGCTTTGGCCCCCCCCCCCCCCTCTGTGTTACGGCTATGCAAAGACAGATGGGATTATCAACCGGTGGTCAGCACTTTACGCGCTGTACTTGTGACCGCACACCGCAGCTCAGGCGAGCAGTGGACAGTTTGTCGCTGCCGAAACTCCGGTTCATTCCCAGGACAGTCCGTGTGGTATTTGCGGGACAAGCTTCGGCTCTCCCCTGTCACATCATTCCACCACCAGGCCACACTTTACGTCACCAGGAGCCAATCTGAGGTCACAGTACCAAGGCCTTCCACAACAAAGGACGACACCGCGTCGTCAGAAGTACCGCTGCCCTGACTTACCTGCGCTAATTCATTCTCTTTAACTACATCTTCAAAGAAGAATACATCCTGACTTAAAGTTTATATACACATCCAGTCCGTACCGCGCAGTAAACACTCCGTCTCGGTTATAAAAACCAGCCAGTTATTGCTGTATAGGGAAATAATCGCTGTTTGTTCTGAGATCCACACAATACACATAAACACACTGTGTGGGCAGAACGTAGAACTGTTGAATGTTAAACCTGGCGGTACATACAGTAGCCACTGGGCTTCAAGCGGCATATATTCTACACACAGCAGACCGTTTCAGTACTTGCTGCTAGCAGCTTAAGTACAGTCCTCAACGCTAAGCAAGCCCGGAAGCTGTGCCGATGTAATTACAGTCAGTGTATGTTCGCTGAACTTTAGGAAATTAAATCATCGTCAAACATGAGAAATTCCGTGTAACATGAGAAAATTGCACGAGCCGGAGTCTTGAATAGCAGATAAAATGCCAAATTTTATACCTTCGTCTCCCCTTATTTTTGATGGCCCCGAATCATTAAGTCATTATAATATGATACCAAAACATCTCGACAAAGCATTTATTCTAAAAGGTTTTGACGATTGTGTATAGTATTGTGTGGTGACGGGTTTATGGACTTTATCCATCGCCCGAAGAGTAAAATATTGAAATATTAAAAAATTTAAATTTTTTAAAAATATTTTTAATATTTTACTCTTCGGACGATGGATGAAGTCCATAAACCCATCACCACACAAAATATTTATTTCAGCCAACAATTACCCCCCTAACATCGCACAGCCCAGTGGTTACTTCACGTACCACCAGGTTTAACGTTCACAGTTTGTATCGTCTGCCCGCACAGGGACCCCATCTGACCCTCACATCACACAACGGCTATTCCTGCCGAATCACTGGACAACATCACTCACTTTCCAACCAAACTGTGTGAGACGTTTATCATCCTTTCTGTTCCTTCCGCCCGTCCTTTCGTTTCAGTCTTGTCGCTTTTGCCACCTTAATATGAAATGGGAAGGACATGTAGCACGTACTGGAAAGATACGAGACGCATGTAGCATTTTGGTCGGAAAATCTGATTGGAGGAGACTAGGCTTAAGATTTAGACGTGGTTGGGATGACAGTATTAAAAACGTTTTTACAGGACTGGGTGAGACGCTGTGGACTGAATTCATCTGACGCATGAGGGGCAGGTTCATATGGCAACGAAACCCCCTTATCATGGAGCGCCAACATTCGGCTGACAAAGAAGCCGACGGACGCTGCTTCGCACACTTGCGTCATTACCGACGTCAGCAGCGTGGGCCACACGTCCCGCCAGCTCTCATGTTCCCGCTGGGTCGGCTGTCCGTTTTGTTCGCAGCAAGTCCGTGTGCACGACCTTGACCAGCGACGGCTTCGGGATGGTTGGCAGAGGCCAATACAGCAGCGCGCAAACAGCGAATTTTCGCTCAGGCGAAAAGCTTATCCGCACTGCCTGACGTAGAGGTGCGAATCCCAGCCGAGACGTCAAAAGTCATAATACACGGCTGAACCCGGTTATAACGACATCGGTTTGTATGATACGTCGCTTATACAGTCAGGTGTTCTGTGGTACCAATTAATTCCTTGCTGTTAGCCATAGCATTGTACTCCTCGGGTATAACGACACAACATATTCTGTCCCTTTCATGACGTTATAACCGGGTTCGACTGCATTTCATGACCTTCCTCACTCTCTAAAGCCAAATGTTGTCACAGTAGCGTAAAGTAGGCCACGGCCGCTTTAGTCTTCATCCTCTCGGTTTGATAACAAACTAACAATTCCAGCCGCTGCCAGTTTGTATTTGCCATCCACCCCGTAGCATAAAGCAGACGCCAGCCCTAAACATGAAATGTGGGGAGTACAGCACAAAGCTGCCCTTTGCCAGCTTGTGCCAGTACCAACGCATAGCGTACAGTCCGTAGGGCAACGCAGCCCTAATCAGAGGGCACCGAACTTTACATTGCCATCCTTTAAAGCGCAGTGGTAACTACCTGTACCAGCCAGCTTAACACTAATGTCCATATATTTTGCCACCTGGTGTATTTACGTGTCTGCTGTGAGCTTCCCAATAAACAGCTGCTGTTTGCCTAATCAACATCAACCGGTTGCAGTTTGCAACTGTGACTGTGCGAACTTCTTTCTTCCTTTCTTAGTCCGATCTCTTTCTACCTGCTCACTGTAGGTGTAGAGGGTTATTGTGGCACCTGCTCACACACACACACATTCAGTAGGACTCCTCTGGACGAGTGATCAGCCGACGCACAGACTGTTACCTGACAACACACAACACTCACAACAGACAGATATCTATGCCCCCGGCGGGATGCAAACCCACCCAGCAAGCGAGCGGCCGCAGACCCACGCCCTAGACCGCATGCCCACCGGCACTGGCGACTGAGTGCACGTGGGAGCAAAGTATTATGCGACGACACTGATGATTGTAAAAACACGCTCCGTCTCGGTTATAAAAACCAGTCAGTTAATGCTGTATAGGGAAATAATCGCTGTTTGTTCTGAGATCCACACAAAACACATAAACACACTGTGTGGGCAGAACATAGAATTGTTGAATGTTGAACCTGGCGGTACATAAAGTGACCGCTGGGCTTTAAAAGGCAATATCATGCAGTGTTTCCACGCTGCATCACTCACTTCCTGTCACCCCGTTAAATAAACTACAAATAAAGAGACAACAGCAAGCAGACATCTGGACGCCTCCGGCGCCAATATCTGTCCGCTTCTTGCTGCTTCTTTCATCAGCGTCCGCATTCTGTGCGCGCATTATATACAGCTCCATATGTATTTACATGCCGAGAGACGCACGCAGCAGGGGACGAGCAGGCTGTTGTCAGATTGCGATGGAAACCCAGGAGGCATTATCTGACGTCAGCCCGGCCTCGGCTTCCTGGTAAGCTTGTGCCATGTTTGTTCCGGGAATGACCGCTGGGAACTTCTCAGAGAGCGATTTGATTACTTCAGGAGACCGACTGACCGCGCAGTCGGCAAACAACGTCTTGGCGTCTGCTGTTCCGTTCTATACGTAAGTAGCAGTGTGTCGGTTTGTGCGTTTGTAAAACGTCCGCTGTCACTTCTGTGGAACAACTTTGCTGAGGGTGTTCGAGAACAGGGTGCTGAGGAAGACGTTTCGGCCTAAGAGGGGGAGGTGACTGGAAAAGACCGCATGAGGAGGAGCGTCGTGATTTGTACCGCTCACCAGCTATTGTTTGGGTTATCACATGAAGGAGGACGGGATGGGTAGGGCATGTGGAATGTATGGGGTAAGAGAAAAATGGATAGAGTTTTGGTGGAGAAACCAGAAGGAAAGAGATCACTTGGAAAATCTAGATGAGAAGGTGATGCTATAATTAATCTTCAAAAAATACAATTGGAAGACGCGGACTGGATTAATCTGGCTAATGAGGGCGACAACTCGCGGGCTGTTGTGGACACGCTAACGAAACTGCGGGTTTTATAAAATAAGGACAACTGATTGAGTAGCTGAGCAAATATCAGATTCTCAGCGAGGACTTTACTGATGAAACAAGTTAGAGAGACGGTCGGTCAGTTCTTCACAAAACGTTTACACGCTTCTGCTACCTGCGTCACTGCAGTAATTCCTCCTAAATCTGCTGCTTGAATAGAATTCTTGTGCCCTGAGGACGGAGTCCTCCTGAAAAGGTGCCTCTAGAATAATGCTGTCTTCCATGTGGGGTTGGCAGGTACTCCCGAAACGACGGCACACTTATACCAAACCGGAAGCGTCTCATCCCAGAACAGCAGTCGTCGTCTTCGCCTTTGCTGGGGAAGCAGTCGGTAGCCTTCTTCACGACAGCAGGCGCGCCTGATGTGCTCGGACTTCGTCGCTTGGTGGAGTCCTTCCGTCTGTCAGCGGAAGCTTAGAATTAACTGCCCTCGCAGTATCAACAAGTGGCCGAGCGACGCTTAAAAAGTGGGACAGCGGATCTACACAGTGATACGTGTACCAGACAGAAAGATACGAGCACACGTGCCAGCGAAAGGAACGTACGTGAAATAGAGCCAGTAACGTACGTGGCGCGTCCAGAAAGACAGAATCTGTTGGGGTGTAAAAAGGAGTTTAAAGACTTTTTAAAAAACATCTTTGCTGCAGCCCGCTGGGGCGCGCACTGAAGTACTGCTCCACAGAGTCGCCGTGTAAATTAAGGCAGTTCTCATACCATGGGACCAGCTTTTGTATGCCTCCGTCGAAAATGCCGCCGCCAAGCCTTCCAGCCAGCCCTGCACAACGTTTTTGTATCTGTCTCACTCCTCAGACTCTGACCGGCCAAAAACTTGTTCAGCTGGAGAAGCAAGTGACAATCATTCGCCGCTTCAAGGTCGGCACTGTATGGAGGACGCTCGAAATTTCTCACTCCACCTGCCCGCGCGAACAATTCTTTCCTCACAGTGCACATTTGCTCTGCCTTCTTCGAACAACCGACAACACTTTCTCACAGTTCCTTCAGCATAAACTTCAATTATCTGTGAATTTTCGCTAAGCGGACATTTTTAGCGCTTAAAATCATATTGCCGATCGCACTTCACATGTAGCGGAATTTTCCGTTCTATGTTCATGTTTAATAAATACGGCGAATGGGGCAACAAATGCGACACGCACTGCGCAACGCACCTGTTTGTCCTCAAAGAGGCGCATCGTGGCTCAGGCGGCCGGCCGCCCACCTCTCACGACGGAATTCCGGGTTCGATCCCAGGCACTGACAGATGTTTCCTGCCGACAACTTCGGTCTTCCTCCGTCAGTGTCATTCTGCTATTGGTCCGTAATCACTTCACCTCCAGGCCACTCCTGCCACAAAGAAAAGCGGGCGAAGAATGGCAACTTCACACACATCGGTGCTCTTCCAAGCACCGTGTTGTGTATTTGTCCTTCAGACGGCTAAGTCGAGTAAAACGACGTTTCATAGTTCCGAAGAACTGGACGTTTATAGAAAAGGCAGCACAAATACTTGAGAATGACCTTTAATTTGAAAGCAGAACCATAGCATTCCAACACACTGTTAGCCCTACAAACCCAGTAATTCCCATCCGTGCCGCCAGGTTTAACATTCAACAATGCCACGTTCTGCCCACACAGTGTGTTTATGTGTTCTGTGTGGATCTCAGAACAAACAGCGATTATTTCCCTATACAGCATTAACTGACTGGTTTTTATAACCGAGACGGAGTGCGTTTACTGCGCGGTACGGGCTGAATCTTTAAATATAAATCGGGTTAACCTGAGTCTCTAATAGCTTAATGTGCATGAACTCACATTGAACAGAAGTTCAGAATCTAAAGTTTTTTGGCATTAAAATACACACTGCAAATTTCTTTAAATATTATGACCTTTGTATGTATAATTTCAGCTATATTCGAATCCTTTAACACACCCATTTGGTGTAACCGCTGTTTACTTTTCCAAGTGCCAATGTTTGCATTCCTGTTTTTTAAATTTCCAGCGTAACTTCCTTCCTGTGTTTTATAATCTTGTTTAATAGGTTGCGTGGTTACTATTCGCACATTTCAGCAGTGTCTGTGGTTGCACACGCAATGTTTTCCTAACCAAACTTCCAAATTAAGTATACGCAGGCTGAAGAGGACGGAATTAGAAGAGGGCAGCTGAAGATTTTAAAGCGTAGTGCCAATACTTGTGCCACCTGCACTTGTGCCATGCAGGCGATACATGACTGCTTCTGTGCAAGCTATGAAGGAAATTCTTGCCTGACAGAATTTACATGCACCTCGAAGTGGCGAAATGTGCAGTCCCAAAGGATTACTCTTTTCTTTCTGTTTGTCTTCTCGCGTCGTTTCCGTTCTGTACGGATCGATGGGTGAAACTGCTCCACTCTCTGCTTTGATTCTGCACTGAATAAATGATGTGTTTGTCTCTGCCTTGCTGTTAAGTGCTCTTTAACGACCCTATCATTTGCTGAGATTATATAGATAGACAGATGAATGAATGAATGAATGAATGAATGAATGAATAAATGAATGAATGAATGAACGAACGAACAAACGAACGAATGAATGGATGGATGGATGGATGGATGGATGGAACATTGGCGGAATGATACTGACAGGGGAAAACTGAAGTAATGGGAGGAAAACTTGTCCCGGTGTCACTACGTCCACCACAAATCCCACATGGACTGACCTGGGATCGAATCCGGACCCCACAATGAATGGTCTTGTTGCTTAGTCTGCTTGCTCACGATTAGCCACGCCACTTGGCCAGGCGGTAACGTTTCTGATTTCTCACGGAGAGGTGCCCAGTTCTAAACGCACACGGAACACCAAACACCTTTACTGAGATTTTCGTGGTTTTACCCAGTTCCTGCAATAAACGCCGGGATAGTGTCTTGAAGCGCTGTAGGCACGTTCCCTTACTTGCCCTGCCGTCTGGGTCGTTGGCACCGTCAGTGAACAGCCTACACACGAAACAACTGACTTGAACAGCCTACACACGAAACAACTGACTTGAACAGCCTACACAAGATACAACTGACTTGAACAGCCTACACACGATACAACTGACTTGAGCAGCCTACACACGAAACAACTGACTTGAGCAGCCTACACACGAAACAACTGACATGAACAGCCTACACACGAAACAACTGACATGAACAGCCTACACACGAAACAACTGACACGAACAGCCTACACACGAAACAACTGACATGAACAATAAATACCTCTATGCAGCACAGACCTCTTTGAAAGCTAACAGTTCCTAGGTTAGCCACGGAATTGCCAGCATTTTAGGAAAATCGAAAATTTATAATCCTATCAATATAGCTCGTCACTTTTTCCTATCCTGAGCCAGGTTAATTTCTCGCGCTTTCCAGATCTTGTAGCACGCATCGGAAAATAACGTAAAAGAGGTAGTGTCAAAAGCTAAAGTTAATTTATTAATTACGTCGCGTACAGCAGTCTGTGACAGAAGCAAAGCGTGTCAGTTTCTCCACATATTCACACCTTTTTTCAAAGCATATGTCACTGCGATTAACGCGCCTTCTGCGCAGAAAATTTCCGGTTGTTATCGAAGCCACGCACGCACTGAGTCCTTAACTTCAGCATCACTGAAAAAAAATAGCGTCCACGCAAGGCGTCGTTTGGTGGTCCAGACTTGTGACAATCCGACGGACTGTACTAGGGGTGCGGACAAAATTCATATTTCGGCTGCCTGATTGCTTCAACGGAAGCTGGCGTGGAATGCGCATGCCCGTTGTCATGGAGCAGGGGAATCCCCCTTGGCCAGCAAACGTCTGCGTTTGTTGCGAAGTGCTGACACTCTCACGTACACTTCAGACGTTTTAACGCCTGCTGACCACAAGAAACGGATCACAGCTCCCCGTTATACAAACGGTGCAATTCGAAAGCAATGCCGCCATTATTAAAAAATATTTGTAAACAAACACAACACTAACTAAACCTGATACTGACTCGTCGCGACATTGCCTAGTATGTAGTTACTGAGATAACCGTTAGGTTGCACTGATTGCAGCGCCTCTACAGGCAAATTAACTTTACGCTTTGATTCACTTGCTTATAACCTGTTACATTCAAACAAAAGTTGTCTATTAGAGGATGCAGTGGATGAGTGATGACACACGACAGCCGGTATTAGCAAGATTTGAATATTCATTTTTCTTTCATTTGACAAAGCTTTTGAATAAGTCTGTTTAACCAGCGTCAAATTCAAGGCTCATTTTGGAACAGTGAACTGGGAACTGAAAGGAAGCGGTCTTAACGTATGTGACGCTCACCACTTGTCTGGAGGGACTGAGAAAGAGTGTGGAACTTTCCGTTCACACATCCCCGTAAAAAAGCAAATTTTACCCTATCACAGACTATGAAGGCCCAGAGGGGGAGCAGAGGTGGAGCACTAGACTCCGTTTAACCTCGGCGCCAGACTGGGGTGGGGTATAATCCGCAGTACCGCCACGCTAACTTGCTCAGGCATCAAGACTGGCATGTATTCATAGTACTGACAGCTAGCGACAGACGCTCTGCGAGCCGGCAGACGGTGCGACGTCAAGGCACTCTCTCAGACCTTATATTGCCCACTTGAGATGGAGTGCAATCCTTTCGAATTTTAAAGAGCTGAAGAAACTTGTCGAGCGAACACGAATTTCAATCATCACCATAATCAACAGCAACGCCACAACAATTTCAAAATAATCGAAAGTACTGTTTGTGTGTACACACGACTTATCGGCATCCAGCCCGCCTGCAGACTCTGTGCAGGGCGCGTGGTATAGCGTGTGTGCTACATATTACGGTATGCCGCCTTTTAAAGAGGAAAATAAACATCAACCGTAATTCGGTATGTACTCAGTCCGTACCGCGCAGTAAACGCACTCCGTCTCTCGGTTATACAAACCAGCCAGTTAATGCTGTATAGGGAAATAATCGCTGTTTGTTCTGAGATCCACACAAAACACATAAACACACTGTGTGGGCAGAACGTAGAACTGCTGAATGTTAAACCTGGCGGTACATAAAGTGACCGCTCGTCCTGGTCAGTATAACTAGAACATCATGAGTCGGCATCGAATGTCACTGTCGAGCCAGCAAGACTCCATGTTTGTGCCGCGTTCAAACATGTAGCCGCACAGCAGCTGCCACATTTCTGTACTCCCGCAGACAAAACCCTGGATAAGATCTCAAACTGGGCCACCACCACTGCCGTCCGCATCCTCACCATTACTTGCCTCGAAGAACAAGAACAAAAATGACAAACAAAATTATTATTATTATGGTAATACATAAAATACAATAATCAAACACAATACAAGCATTGTGTTGCGTCTTCATTTGTCCTTTTTTCCCATTAATAAGCATAACATCAAAGACATGGACGAAAACGAACCGACCGACTGACCTAACGGAACCAAGTCCTGCTTAAGAAGCCAGTTCTTCCTCACTTGCTCAAAACAATGCCGCCCTCACGGAACCCAAAGGTTCATTATCGTTTTCACAACAGCACACCACTTGTCCCTATCCTGAGCCGGATGAATCCTCTCCACAGCCTTCCATCCTGTGTACTTCAAGATGCATGGTTATAGTGCACCCATGCAGGCCTGCGTCCTCCACGCAGCTTTACCCTTCAGGATGTCTCAGCAAAACTCCGTATGCATTTCTCTTCTCCGGTACGTGCCACATGCCCCGCCCATCTCTTCCTCCATGATGTGATAACATTAATAATATTCGGTGAAACGAACAAATCAAAAAGCTCCTCAACAAGACTTTTCTCCGGTCTCCTCTTACCTCCTCCCACTGAGGCCCCAGTGCCTTCCGCAGGGCCCTGTTCACGACCATCCTCAGCCTGTATCCTTCCACTGATGTGACAGACCAAGTTCCACACTCGTATAAAGTAATGAAAACATTGACACAAACTTGAAGACTATGGTCACATATACAATAAAATTTAATCTTGGATGATTCAAGCAAAACAAAAGATTCCGAACTAAATGCTACCAAGCGAAATACGGTGTGTGCATTTGTGCGGCTGCAGTTCACTTCCACAGCATAAGGCAGGCCTGGTTTTGCGAACGGTCGGTAGAACAAAACACAAGTTTCCGCCCTTAGCATTCTGAATAGCAATGATAAGTCTATTTCCTCTTTTGATCGTGCTGCAAGCTTTTGTGCTTCTAATTGAAGATGCTTGTTCTGCGAAGTTATTGAGAAAGTGAGAGAGGAATTTAAGAGAAAGAGAGCGAAAGAAGGCAGTGCGCGCGTATGGAGTGGCGCTTCATATTCACAACCGCGAACCATCTTCAAGAGGATATAAACCGCCTGCGATGGCACTGCTGGGGGATTCGTGAATACTCTGAACACACTTCCTCTTCTCTTTCACTTTGCTTTCAAGCGAGGGGCAACACCACGTTGTATTGACAATGCAAAAGTGCACTCCATAACAGAGCGCACAAAATTGACAGAATGTACTCCATAAGAGAATACACAAAACTGACAGAATGTACTCCATAAGAGAGTACACAAACGTGACAGAACGTACTCCATAACAGAGCTCACAAAACTGACAGAATGTACTCCATAACAGGGCTCACAAAATTGACAGAATGTACTCCATAAGATAGCTCACAAAATTGACAGAATGTACTCCATAAGAGAGTACACAAAAAGCTGACAGAACGTACGCCATAACAGGGCATATAAAATTGACAGAATGTACTCCATAAGAAAATATACAAAATTGACAGAACGTACTCCATAACAGAGCTCACAAAATTGACAGAATGTACTCCATAAGAGAATACACAAACCCGACAGAACGTACTCCATAACAGAGCATACAAAACTGACAGAATGTACTCCATAAGAGAAGATACAAAATTGACAGAACGTACTCCATAACAGGGCTCACAAAATTGACAGA
>BLKM01000661.1:537783-585980 GCA_013340265.1 Coptotermes formosanus | reverse complement strand
AGCGGTGCTGCTTGTTACTGCAGCCCTTGATTAACAAGCAGCGCCACCAGCGGTGCTGCTTGTTACTGCAGCCCTTGATTAACAAGCAGCGCCACCAGCGGTGCTGCGTGTTACTGTAGCCCTTGATTATATGTTTCTCATCACTACTATACAGGCCCGAGGAACAAAGCTGTATCGTTGCTTATTCTGGGTGTGCTCCATATATGGAGGAGAAGTGGGCAGTTAGATCGCGTTTGCACTGCATCACGGGCTAGGTTTGCTTAGCAAGAAGACCAAAAACTGAAGGACAAACGGTGTAAATTAGACGAAACCGTATTATTTTGTACGCGTGTTGTTAACTGTATTGTGCGGAGAAGTACAGCTCCAAGCGAACTGCTTGTGCCTGACTGGCCTTTATCATCATCATCATCATCATCATCATCATCATCATCATCATCATCATCATCATCATCATCATCATCATCATCATTACGCTCGGTGTTACTGAGCGCCCGCAGTACGGGTCATTTGCCCAAGCACCTGTTGGGAACACTCACACGTTTTATTTCCAACTACTGCGCAAAGAAAACCTTTACGCTCCTGCATGTTTCGGCTACCTGTGGCAGACATAAGCAGGGAGGTATAGATTTATAAAGACGCGAGCAGCGTACAGTGTGTCGGCAAGTGGTAACACACACAGCAGCTGTGTGCAACGTTCGACTGAGGTACGGTACACTGCAGCTGTTCTGACTGAGATACGTGTGAAGTACTGAACACAAAAATGTTAGAATACAAAAAGCTGTCTCCAAACACCTTGCAGTATTAGACATGTCCTGCTTTTGATGGGCTGGAGACCCCCGGTTTTGATACCGGATGTTTACTCCATGAGTGACTCTTCTGCACTGCCGCAGTGCGCGGACGGGGGGGGGGGGGGTGTGTCAGGGTGTGTTGAAAGCACTGTATAAAGCCGGAAACATGGTCAAATGGCATGACTAGAAATGAGTCCGTTATTATTATTATTATTATTATTATTATTATTATTGAAAACTTTGCTCCTTTCGATTAAAAAAAAAAGGAAAATTGATTCCCCCGGCAACTTGCAATGCACAGTCACGTCTTATAATGTACGACACGGCGTAGTCTGCTAGAAGATGTGCCGAAAATGGAATCAATACTTTCCGTCGACACGGCAGTACCCAGGCACCTAACTACAAGTTACTGCGGCCCAACAAATCGCAGCATAACCCTCTGGAACACACCTGTCTGCCTCTCTGTCTGTCTGCCTACTTGTCCGTCATGTAAAGTGATGTTACTAAATCAGTTGGTCTACGTTAATGTTGATCAAAATCGGACAGAAATAGGGAAGGCCGTGGAAGCAGCCAAGCGTGCTTGTTCTTCCGATCTGCGACACATTTTCTAAATATTCGTCCGAACGAAAATGAGCTGTACGTAACAATTACACGGCCAGTTGCAGCTCAGTAGGGCTCACCGTACTTGCGCCGGTTTTGAGTCAAGTGCACAACTCTGAACAACTGCGCCACATTTGTGTCTCAACATCCAAATTTCTAAAGCGGTACGTCTCTGCAGAAATATATATTTTGGAGTCATAAAATGTACTTTGTTATCACAGTCGTACACGTACATCATACATTTAAAATTATAAACCCACTCCACGAAAGAGGCTCCTCCTTGAAAAACTAGCAGTCGCTCAGCTAGTCAAGAAAGTATCAGTTTTTATGTAACACGTTGGTGTATCTTACCTTCTCCATGCAAACTCAAGATTGGTCCCACAAAATCTTGCAAATGTGTCTTGTGCCATACTTGAACACATTCAGCACAGCCTAGTATCCTCCTCTGCAACGCATGACAGTGTTATACTCCCACAAAAGACGGCACTCTGCCATCTGCTACCAGCAGCAACTGTTACGTGTTTCAGGAACACGCTGCTACTGCCTCTGGTTACGCTCCACTCATCACCGTCTACGTCAGATATCCGTGAACGTGCTGCTGAGAATGCAGCCCAGCTACCAGCAGGGGCCAGAGAACAGGCTCACATTGTGGGACACTGCAAGCGCCGGAAGTACGTTGCAACGCGCTGCCAACTGCTAGTATCAGTGAACGTGTGACGTTTAATGCCACCTGTATTTCATCCTGTCCCTTTTACTCACTTTTGAATGAAAAGTTCCAAAAACGCACGCTCTTATATTCGGAATGCATGCCGCCCTCTGTTTGTCCACTTGTCATTTGGTTTGCTGAGTGGATTTCGTTAAAACTCTACACCACATCACTTCTTAACTATCGGACAACATGGCACAACAGTAACGGAGAACAATAAAGGACAACAATAGAGGACAACAGCAACACACAACAGTAACAGACAACAATAACGGACAACAGTAACAGACAGCAGTAACATACAATGACGGACAACAGTAACAGTAACAGACAACAATAACGGACAACAGTAACAGGCAGCAGTAACATACTACAATAACGGACAACAGTAACAGACAGCAGTAACAGACAAGAGTTAACAGATAAATTTTGTGTGGCCATTCCGGGAATTAAATTGTCGCACCTCGTAAATGGCAAATGTAATTTTATAGCAGTAAGTTGTATGATATTTGCGTAATATTTTGCAGTGTACCCACATTTTTTTAAGTTAACTGATTTATTGTCTGCACAGTCAGCTCTGTGCAGCACAAATGATAATCATGCAGCTGGGCAGGAAATTCAGCACCTTTTACGGAACGTGCAACTTTGTTACCACATTTTTCACAAGACTCTCTCCCCCGTCTTCCCACTGGATCATATCCTGAGCCTGTTGAATTCAATCCATTTTCTCACTTTTGTTCCTGTAACATTCATTTTAACATCATTCGCCTCTACACCAAGCTCCCTGTAGTGGTCATCAGACTGTCTGACCAGAGGTTTGTTTGAATGTGCGCGGGCTGTATGTTCCAACCATAACGCAATCCTTAATTTCGCAACATTAATAATATTTTGTGAACTTCGCAAATTATGAACCTTCACTGCGTCATATCCTACATCCCCATACTGCTTTCTCTCCTATTGGTCCAAGTATTCTCAGTGCGCTGTTGCAAGGTGCCTTCACTGTATGTTTCCTCTTATAATGAGGGCCCATTTGTCACGCCTATGTAAAGGAAGAGGAAATTGACGGTTCTGTACAGACAGCAATAACGGACAGCAGTAACCGACACCAATAACGGAATACAGTAACAGACAACAGTAACAGACAGCAGTAACAGACAACAACAACGGATAGCAATAACGGACAGCAGTAACAGACAACAATAATGGAAAACAGTAACAGACAACAATAACGGATAACAACGGACAGCAGTAACAGACAGTAATAACGGACACTTAACGTGAAGGCCCACATTCTTTGCTACTCGCCTCAACCGTCGTGCAATAAACATCGATTAGTAACGAAAAACACATTTCGAACCGAAGGCGGACTGGAAACTGAAATGGGCATTTCATGCCCAATACACTTTTGCGTATTCCTGCGTATTTGGAGACAGCAAAAGTTGAGCAGGCGGGTTACTTTTATTAAGAACACGTTTACTTAAACAGCTGTGCTCAAAACAGTCAAATATTGGTTCCAGGCCTTTTAAAGGTTAGATCTGTTTGATCTCTCTGATGTTAACTAACTGAACTGCGCTGTGCAGCACTGCTCTTCTAATGCCAGCCGGCGTGACTGCTGTTGTATGTACCACGTAAGGTTCACACATTTGAGTACCGGGCGGTCAGATAACCGAACCATCGCCCCATTTTCATGTACAGATAGTTGAGTCTAATGACCGTGACATATGGAAGCTACAAATCAAGGGAACTGATACAGTGTGTGTGTGTGCGTGTGTTTGTGTGTTTATAACCCAGAAAATGAGCTTTAATTTGGATTTATTTCATTTGACTGCAGCGGATATGATAGTTACGGTTTATAAACGACATCCACAACATTATCGACACGTCATTAGTTAATTCGGACCCCCCCCCCCCCGCCACTGCTAAACCTGTTTTATACTTATCTCAAATAACTAAGTCTAGGATGCGGGGTTCCCTTTCAGAAGCTAGCAGGCGCTTAGCTGATCAAAGAATTCGCCACAAACTTTAGAGAAGACTCATTTCCATTTGCACAGCATTCTGCCGCCAGCTCGTATGTTGCGCCAGTTGAATCCACTGCACATCCTAATATAATCTCTTTGAAATCTACTCCAATTCGCCATTCACTAATCGTCCAAAAACTCGACGCAACGTAATCTCAGTTACTGACAGCGTCGTTAAACAAACAGACCTTGACCAAACTCACTTTCCACACCGACCTTAAAAGAGACGAAGCCTGACGCGACTCTGGCCGAAACAGACGCTTCACTTAGTGGTCTCACTCACTGCATGGAGCAGTTCCTTGTGAAGGCAGAAAATACTTCCTCTGCGAGCCGAATAACTCCCCGGTTTTTACTAAACCTGAAACTTCGTCACTGTCTTGAAACCATGCAACCCACTCGCCCCTATTCTGACACATTAGTCCAGTCCAAGCACAAACACTCTTACGATGCATTTTAATATTATCCTCTAATTTATACATGGACATTTCAAATGGTTTCTTTCAGTCAGTTACTCCAGCGAAAACTTTGTATGCAATACCCATCATTCTTTACGAGCTACATTACATGGCCAACCAGCCACATTCCCCGCAACTGCACTAACGCCAGGAAGCACGGTCACATCAGTCTCTTGACAGGCGCGCACAGCTACGCGCTTCAGTTTGCGCGCCACCAACCAGCGGGGAAAAACCCAACAACACTACAACATCAACACTACGTTCACTGCTGCCCCACGCGGGCGCTTTTCACAGAACTTAGGTTCGCGTCATTCCGCGGAACCAACAGACAAGCAACCACTGGCTTGCTCAGTCATGATGATGATGATGATGATGATGATGATGACGACGACGACGACGACGACGACGACGACGACAACGTGACTCGGCCAATCATATTTGTTCTATTTTTTACAACCCTAGAAAGGGCCTCACTACCGCCATGCAAATTGTCACCATGTTATTTATACGAATTCCTTTCACGTCGAAAGTAAAGTCGTGTTGCTGTCTCGCAGACACACACACAAACCAAAAGCACCTGTGTTTGCACACTTCTAACGCTCTCCTATGGATATTACGTCAACAAAAACCGCAGACTACACGCTGGGGAATGGGTGTGCGGTTTAGCGTTCACATTAACTCTGCCTTCAAATTATCTACTTTTCAAAAGCCCTAGGCATCCTCTTTTCTCCAGCTTTTCTGTCTCCGTCAACCTTAGAAAGCCACTCCATTTCAGTGTCCCAGTTTTGCCTCGACTGTTCCATAGCCGTGAGCTCCCCGTCGTGGCATACACACGCAACTTTGATGTTCCTTTCAAAACCACTGTGAAGGTTTGCTAACAGGTGGACAGGGCACTGCCCATCAACCGCACTGCACTCCTAAAAAATGTATCTTTTGTACTAAAGTGATGTAAATTTCATACAACTTTTACAACGCTTTTATGATTTTTGTTTCGATGTAGCCGTTTTCCGCTGGAGACTCTGAAGCCCCCTTCAAGAGGACTGAAAAACACCGGACATTTGTCTCGTTACGTCTGTATAACGACATAAAGACACAGACATTGTACATGTTGTCATTATGTCTGTATAACGGGCTGTAGCTAGACACTGTGACAGACGGAATGCTCTTTTGAAAACTTTTGTACCTGCCGGCAGAAGAGGTTCGGGTAAGTGAGGTGGGGCGTCTATATGACGACATGACACAGGAATATCGGGCAGCCGTGTCGTCACACCTGCATGAAGACAGCCAGCCAACAAATGCGTACAGCCAAATGATAGAAAAAGAGTCAATATTTAATTTAAAAGGAAGTGGGAGGAAGCGATGGAGTCTCCCGTTCCCTCCTCTCTCTTAGCGCAAAGTGTCTGCCTCAGCACCCTGCTCTCGAACAACTTCAGCCTAGGTTTTTTTCCCTTAATTTGAGAGACCAATCTTCATATCCGTACAAAACAAAAAGCAAAAGCATTTTTTCTGTACACTTTAATCATTGCACGCACACAGGCATCAAAAGCAAAGACAGAATGTGCCGAAGCGAACGGCAGTGGACACACTCCGAACGCCCTTTGTTTTTAATGCGTTCGTATTATAATTAAACACAACTGCTACAGCACATGCAGTTCTCTGAATTACGTAGTACCAGCATTGCATACTTTACTGCTATTCCAGATACTTTCACGATGCTAGTGCGTTTATTTCAGCCAGCCTTTGAGTGTCAGGTCTACACTGCTGAAAACGGCAACGAGAAGCATCCCATCCACCCCCTGCAGCGAACTGAAGAGCTCGCGTGACTGCAGCCGCACCTTCAAAGCTGCGGAAATTCAGAGCAGCTTTGCCTGGAGCAAGCCGAGGCGGGGCGTGGAGATAACGCTGCGTTATATCCACTGATAATGCAGCTTCAGATTGCTGTCGTCCGGCACGTGACGCAGTGCCCATTGCTAACGTTTTGACGTTTCGACTGAGCATACTGTGTCCACCTCCAGTACAGGAAACTGACGACACTGAAGATGCAGGCAGCGCGTTCCCTCGAAACGTACCCAGCACACTTTATACTGCATCGCACGCGGCTTACCGTAGCACAGTAAGATTGCATATGCTTGAATTCCATCCGATAAAGCACTTTAACGTGAGGCAAGAAATACAGGAAAGCCCTGAGATAAAGACTGCATGGAGAATTACGTCAGCGCCTACCTTCTTCACGTGCAGGACTGCAATTTGCTTCAGTCTGTTACATGCAGAATTCTTCTTGCGCAGATGACAGGTTCTCAGTTCCACAAGAAAGTGTCACTTTTGTGCGTGCTTCTTAACAGCACGCGCTGACCGTCTAAACACTGCCATGGTTACAGGTGTACCATCCTTTAATTCTTTCAGGAAATTCCCGCTTTATGCTCACCCTGTTTAATTATACGTTTAAACTACTCTGAAAATGAAGAACAGGTTTATTTCCATAACGAGTACTAAAGGGCCGGAAGTATGGCAATTTCCGAAAAAGTAGAGCTGTCCCTCTGCACGTTATGAACGCACACAAGCGGACCGGAGGTACAGCTCCACTCATTCTTAACCTCGGCGCTAGCTGGAGGTGAGTGGTCAACTTCACGCTCCGGCCGCTTTATCCTCGGGAAATAAATCCAATAACCAATTGAAAGGAAGCTGGGTGGAAATTAGAGTCGCTCTGGATGGTTTGGGAAAATATAAAAAGGCTCGACTGTGAAGGGGTTCGAACCCCGGACCGTCCAGCTTGCGGCAAGTTGCTGTGCTGTGTGCAGGTCGTTTCTGTACAGTAGCAAATGAATTTTTAAACAAGCTGTTGTTTAGACGAAATAGCAGGCACCCGAATTAACAACACAACGTACAGAGCAAGCGCAGTATTGCAACGCCTTTGTTGTTCTACTCCGATTTGTATAACCGCTCACGATAGGGTAAAATGGCGGGCTGTTGTGAATGCGGTAACGAACCTCCGGGCTCCATAAAATGCGGGGAATTTCTTGACTAGCCGAGGAACTATTACCGTCTCAGGTAGGACTCTGCCTGATGTTAGTCAGTCAGTCAGTCAGTCAGTCAGTCAGTCAGTCAGTCAGTTACTTAGTTAGTTAGTTCGTTAGTCAGTCAGTCAGTCAGTTACTTAGTTAGTCAGTCAGTCAGTCAGTTAGTTAGTTAGTTAGTCAGTCAGTCAGTCAGTCAGTCAGTCAGTCAGTTAGTTAGTTAGTTAGTTAGTCAGTCAGTCAGTCAGTCAGTTAGTTGGTTAGTCAGTCAGTCAGTCAGTTAGTTAGTTAGTCAGTCAGTCAGTTAGTTGGTTAGTCAGTCAGTCAGTCAGTTAGTTAGTCAGTCAGTTGGTTGGTTAGTCAGTCAGTCAGTTAGTTAGTTAGTCAGTCAGTTAGTTAGTCAGTCAGTCAGTCAGTTAAATCAGTACACACAGAAGGCCAGTAGGACAGGAAGCACACCTGTTTCCGTCACACTTTTCAATAGCCGTCTGTGCTACTCACAGTCCTGTCTGCAGCCTCAAGCCTGCACTCAGCCCACGGTTATCTGGGGAAGTTGCATTCTGCAGGCGGCGCGTCGACTTTAGGCCACGGTCTGAAATCCACTGACGAGTCTGACCACACCTTTCAACCACTCAACAAACGCCGCCTCTATGAACTCAAATTTGAATGGCCGTGAGCCCAAGGCCCCCCCCCCCCCCACCCGCGGAACAGCTGTTGACCCCATTAAGTCCAGCAGACCCGCAGCACATTCACGATGAGCTGATAAAGTCGCCACTGACATCGGAATGCATTTCGAGTGAGAACAGACACGTGTGTCCATCAAGTCGTGCAGCACGAAGATATCAAACGGCAAAAGAAGGAGCACCTTGTATTGTCAACAAGAATGTAAGCCCGCGCACGTGTGGAACACATTAAGAGATCACACAAGGTGTGATTCGTTTTTACTTCAACTTTCAATCTACGCCTCGGTCTGACAAGTGGCTTTACAAAGCTGTCGATATTCACATACCGGTCCGACCTAACAGTGCGGGCCGCGACACATTTGGTACGTCGCGACTTCCGACAAGATGAAGTTCATGGCTCACATCACGGCAACTGTGCATGCAGAATATACACACAGTGGCACAGCGAACTGTGGGTTCGCGTGGCCCAGCACACTCTGCATTAGCCATGACAGCTGCAGTTTGTCAAAGGATCTGCCCAGTGCCTTGCGACGCCAGTCTCTGCCCCTCCTACATCAAACGGCGTTAATCTCCTTACGTCGGACTGAAGCAGCACCGCATGGTGTTAGACGTACTTTGGATATTCACATTCGTAAAGCGTCACAACTCTCTGTGCCATTGGCTGTGTAAATCCTGGCATTTCGAAAGAGCATGGTGCCTTCGAAACGTCGGAAACCCTTCGCCTACTGTCACAGAGTCACATCCTTAGCAACACCGCTGCGAGAACCTCAAATCTCTTGCAATTTAAGACTAACGCTGAGTTATGTTACGAATCCGTGCCGCGAGACTGCAGCGTGTAAAAATGATCACCACCTATTTAATGTAATATTATTTACCATATAGACGTATATACACGTAGGTTTTTTAAAAACGTCAAAGTTTCTGTACCGCAGGTCATTTGAAGCACACAGCGTTAAGAAGCTTTCAAGATTACTAAGATGCGTCTGTCAGACTCCTTGACCACGGGGCTGTGCAGGTGTACGGTACATCCTTGTGTTCTGGTTTTCTCCATTCTGTGCCCTCTGATAGCTGCCGCAACTGCAACAAGCGAAGGCTAGTTTTGTCTCAGACCCCGCTTCATGTGTGCCTGTCATAACGACTCGAAACAGCCCACAAAATTCCGAACCGCGGTAACGTGCGATTTGCTGCCGTTACAGGGCACTAGCTTTCTACTTCAGCTTTTCAGACCACGTTTTGTAAACTGTTCAGCAACACATTTCTTTGTATAAATACGCTTTTAGGCCAAACTCTTCTACAGTTTGCCTTTGCAGGGCTAAAAAATATCCGGGTTCCTACTGCTCAGTTTGTTAGGAATGCTGGGAAACTTCAGCAATTCGTCTTTGTAAAGAAACAAAAAGCGGCCCTTGAACTCAGTACAGCCAAGTCTAGCTAACAAATCGTTGATCGTTCAGACAGTTAACAATGTCTCAAAGAGCGACGACTCGCCCCTCAGACTGCAATATACACTTTTGGAGAAAAGAATATTGGTGTCTATTGATGTGACCTGGACACAGCAAGATGCAAGGAGCCTCACAAAAACTGACAAATTTACGAAGTCACATGCTGAAACACTGACAAGGAACGTTTGCTGAGCGGAGTGGTGAGAACACAAGAAAGGCTGTCACTGCATGAGGATCACATGAAAAGGCGAATTCATGTCTTACCTAAGGACGTTTCGATCACGTTTTGACGCCTGCGGAAAAAAAAAAAGCAGACAAGTGCCTACTGTTAGACGTGGAGTCGTCACAGCAGTTTTGCTGCAGACGTAAAACTTCTGGGAAGTCCTTTTGTCAGCAGCACCCGACGTTTCGGAGGATCGTGTTCTGTTCATCTTTAAGGTAAATCGGTGCTAGGAACCGCCCATCCAAACACCCACCTTCATATCTCGCAAGAATTTAATGTCCAACAACACCCGCCCTTCCACTCTGACACACTCTGACTACTGCGAGGAAAGCTGCTACAAGATTCGCTTATGTTAAAATATTACCCTGTACAACAGCTGAAACTTGTAACAAGGTCCAACTTTCAAATCGCACAAATACAGTCACTTTACGACTGTTCACTCCGTGCGCCGTCTTCATCAACGCAATCAATTTATTACACAACAAATTCACTCTAATATTCACGTGTAAGTGTTACATACAAAGCTCCGACACGTTTCGATGCCAGTGCACCATCCTGAGGGAGCACATCCTGCCAATCTTGCATACAGTGTTTTAATCCTGTTTACCTCTAGCTATGTTCAAATGGGGGTGTCAGTTTTCGTCCACTGTCAGTCGAAGGCTGTAAAATCATATCGGTTTTCGTTCACGAGAAAAGCAGGTAGCTCTCAGCCCCTCGAAGGGTATATCCGATTTCGCCCACGGCTACTGTTCATGTCCGCATCCCCGTCAACGGTGCCGATCCCAGTGGCCGCGTGGTAAGGCGTGGGTCTGCGGCCGCTCGCTTGCTGGGATTGTGCGTTCGAATCCCACCGGGGGCATGGGTGTGTGTCTCTTGTGAGTGTTTGTGTTGTCAGGTAGAGGTCTGTGCGTCGGGCTGATCGCTCGTCAGGACGAGTCCTACCCACTGTGGTGTGTCTGAGTGCGATCGTGAAGCCTCAACAATGAGGAGGCGCTGGCCCACTGGGGGCTGTCGCACAATGAAAAAAAATATTGCCGTCGATAAAGACTATACGAAGGTGTCCGGGTGTGCGGTTGCCAGGTCATACTTGGTGAGCCTGCATGACGCAACCTTTCTGTCACCCCTATCCAGCAACATGTCCAGCCGATCAACACGTTACTGTTTTTATCTAGCCAGTCCATTTCGAGTACCGTGCTTCTACCTGATCCCTGCTCCTGCCCTCTCCGCTGACAGTTCTCACTCTGACAGCGATATGCAGGTAGGCAAGAGGATCTGCCGGCCCTCCACTTGTTCTTGCACTGTGTCGTCCGTGTTCTGACCCCACCACTTCCTGTCCCGGTCTGGGCGGCAGAGAGATCACTGCTGTCTGGTAACACGTATCTTACTGGAGATTCTGACACGATGATGGGAAGGGAGATACACAGTAACACAGGCTGCCTAGTCTGTCCAGTGGACAGTGAGGGCTTCACGCAGGGAATTTAACGTGAAACGGCGTTTTATGACGCATGGCAAAATCATTCAGTCTGCAGGTGGTGAGGAGGTACATTTATTGCTATTCTTGAAGTAAAGGTAAAGGTAAAGCGGTCACTGTACAGACTTAAGACCCGAGGGGGAGTGGAGGTTAGTTCTTCCCTTTCGTTAACCTCCGCACTAGATGGGGTGGGTGGCTAGCACAACGCTCCGGCCGCTTTACCGCGGAAAAGGGCCGGACTGGATGGATGCGGAAAACCTCGCCCCTACTGGGATTCGATCCCCGGACCGTGCAGACCGTAGCGAGTCGCTATACAGACTGCGCTGTCCCGGCCCAAATCATTCACGCAGTGGTATTATTTAATTCAAGATAAGGAGACGACAGTAAACTGCGCGAAGATACTGGCTTTGCCCAGCTGAAACACGTATATACGATAGCCACGTGAGGACCTAACCAGGTGTCTACCTGTTCCGTGCAGGCACAAGCGGTGTTGGAGTGCGCCACTTGGAATCAGGGGCGCACTCAAGGGCGGGGGGGGGGGGGGGCGGACGGGTTGGAGCCTCCCCAAACCCTCAAAACCGAAATATATAAAAAAACAGATTTTGTAGATACTATGTCAGAAGTTTTACGTGATTTCCCGCTCAGACAAAATCAGCCACTGAAATCGGCTGATGTGACCAGTACATTGGAATTTTGAAAAATAATTCAATAAAATAAAAAAACAAGAAGACAGGACACTGTCACTGCCTCACGGAACATGTAGTTACATCCGCATGTACATAAGTGCAGTTGCACACCGCGTTATGTTGTGCTGACAGCATGATTTTTGCAACATAATTTTTAAAATCAAACACATTACGTATGGCCTCAAGGTCAGCCCTGTGCACTGAGTTGGCACTTGCGGAACGCACAACGCAGTTACCGTCACGGCTGTCCCCCCCACACGTTGGAAACAAGACGTCTGGAAGCCGATCTCAACAGATTTTGACCGCTATGTTATGCAACACCAACAACAGGCTCAACGTGTAAGCTTTAACACGCCCGTACAGCAGTGACTGCTGCGTGTCTATGTGTTAATAACGAACCATTCACTAATATACTACACGCTGGTTGGTTACGAAAAATATTCTCCCTGAAGATGGCCGAGTAATTGCGGCCGAAACATGTCGGAGATTATACAAATACAGTTATGCAGTAATTGGTTTCATTAATAAATTCGTAGAGTCGGTTCAATCTCCTCTCCGGGCCCGCCATATGCTGGGTAAATCAACATGATGACCGAACCCGGCCCCACTTGCGTTTCAGTCCTTGCTGCAATTATGTTCGTTTAAGAGTGTCATCAAACTGCGGCTGCGTCAGTCTGATGTCAACCAACACATGCACACCATTATTGACATACAGAAAATGTATTTGAGACCCCTACATGTGTTTCAGCAAACGAGCTGCCATGTTCAGGGGGTTTTTAACACAGAACTACAAGAACTCTTTACTCGTGGCAATTCCTTTGCTGAAACGTATGTAGGGGCCTCACACACACGTTGTGTGTGCCAGCACGCATGTGCACTTGTTGGTTGGTACCAGACTTATGGCACAAGGCACGGTGCAGCCTACATAATACAACACACGTGTGCACTTGTTGGTTGGTACCAGACTTATGGCACAACGCACGGTGCAGCCTACATAATACAACACAGGCTACACTGTTTGACACAGAGTGTTGTGTTATTTCAGTGCGTGTCCAAATAAAACATTTTTCATTAAATTAAGCCGGCTGTACTTCAATCTTCTGCCCCCCCCCCCCCAAAAACAAATGTCTCCCCCAACAGCCTTTTGATCATTACGAGTTACGAACCGCGGAACTGCTGGTCGTGGACGAAATCGGATATGCCCGTGGAACCACGCGGTTGGTTTCAGATTTCGCAGCCTGTGCTCCCTGAAGATGGCGCACTAACGTCGAAACATGTCGTAGCGTTGTGTGTAACATTTATATGTGAATATCATAGTGCACTCGGTTGGTGCACAGACCGACTGTGTTATCCTGCAGATGTAAGTTTTATCGCGCCCGTCCAAAACAAATATATAAACACCTGCTTTCGCTGCATCCAACATCTGCGGCAGAATTAGCTCGCAGCTGTAACAGCAGTGGCCGTCGCGTTGTCACAGCATCTTAGTGTGCTTTCTGTCAAAGTCGGCAGCAGGAAGCAGTCGCGAGATATACCTTTCTATGCATTACGTATAAACTAGTCACATTGTGCCCAACACAACCGATGAGTTGAATTAAAATTTTCCTATTTCATCACTCGTCATTATAAAATTACACGCACTGCGTACGTTTCAGGGTTCTGGCATATTCTGTTTATTTAATCAGCGGTTACCCGCGCAAACGTAGCACCGTAAATTCTACGCGTAATGCAGTTGAATTACTACATTAAAACCTCATTATTCGCACAGTCATTGCAACAAATCCACACAACCCTTCGTGTTTGTGTTAATAAGTGGATGGGCTGAAAACTGCTCCCTGGGAGAGAGAAGATTAATTGGGCGAGCGCGGAACATTGCTACACAAATGAGCGGAACATTGCTACGCAAATGAGCGGAACATTGCTACGCAAATGAGCGGAACATGGCTACGCAAATGAGCGGAACATTGCTACGCAAATGAGCGGAACATTGCTACACAAATGGGCGGAACATTGCTACACAAATGAGCGGAACATTGCTACACAAATGAGCAACAGATGTTTAATCTTTAATGCAGAATCGATGGCATTTCCTGACTGGTTTAGAACCCTCTCAAGACTGCAGTTCATCTAAATATCTAATTCCGGGGCACGCCGCCCGCCTGCTGAACCTGAAGTTCCGCGGCTACCCCACACTTTATCGAACCCGGACTTCTACAGCCATGTTCATATTAGCCTAACACTTGGCCCTGCCCTCAGCAAGCCACGCCGTCCCATCTTATTTCCATAATGTTCATTTTAATATTATCCTCCCGTCTACCCGTAAGTATTCGAAGTGTTCTCCTGCCTTTCGATTTTTCCCAAAATCTTCTGTGCATTTCTGACCTTCCCCACATATTCTACACGCCCAGCCCACATCTTGTTCCTCGAAGACATCCGCATAACAAGCCACCCTCAGCGCCGTTCATGTTTCTTTTACCGCTGCACAGGTACCGCTTTTACATAATTGCACTTTGTATTTGTGAAAAAATTATTATCCAATTACAGATTTGGTATATGTCGAAATTTCTGTACATATCCTCAAAATTTCACATTGTCGTCAAATCTGTAGTTTTTGACGTAAACAATGCTATTACAGATCATGTAGCCATGTAGCAAGTGTAATTCCACCTGCCGTGCTCCAAGATGCATCAGTTTGAACGTGAAATTCAAAGCTAAGAAAAATTTCTCGTCCTTCTAACACGAGTCGCACGACAAGAGAGCCTTACAATGCTGCAAGCAGTGGCTTCAAGTACAGGGCGGTGTGAGTGTGATTTGCTGGTTAACAGCAATGTGCATGGTTTGGGAACAATAACTTGGTGGGTCTTAAACGAAAGAAATAGTCTGATTAATTCAAATCTAGAGGGCTCCACAAGTAGCGTGCAGTCGCAGCTTGGAACTGCAGCACTTGCTTGAAGGCACACGGAAACCAAGAAAACCTGTCGAGATGGCCGGTCGCACGAACTGTCGGAGGCATGGGCCTGCTCACTTGCAGCCTGCCGTCCCGACAAACAAAGAACAAAAAGCCCGCAACCTGCCCCGACAGGTGTTTTGCTGATAATTCATATTTCACGACGCTGTAATTATTAAGAGGCCGATAACAATAAATAAATTTTTATCACACAGAAAACATGTTGCATCCTCATTACCAACGACAACCGGTTAATGCTGGTCACAGACCTGATAGGTGTGCGTCACACGAACACACAAACAGACTACAGTGTGTAGATAAAGTGTGGAGACACCCCTGTGGCTGGGAGCGGTGCGCGCTTGAAACCCCTAATGCTGAATTTGCACTGAACCCTGTGCGTTCTGAGTGGCCGGCCATTAGACGTAATGAATAGAGGGCGCCTCCACTCTCAGCTGCACCGAGCACAGCCCCGCCAATATGGCGACCACGTGCAAGATATTGAACCGGCGGCCACACCACGTTGGTGCTCGCCGATCAGTGCTACCAGAACAGCCATCGCTTGCGTCCCTTTATTTAGGTGCGTTATTCAACGACGCTGTCAGTTGCTGGCATTATATACCGTCGGTGATAAAGAAATCAGTGTGGAGCATCGGTAGAATGATACTGACAGAGGGAAACAGCAGTACACGGTGAAAAACGTCTCCCCGTGCAACTTTGTCTACCACAAATCCCACATGGACTCTCTTGGAAAAGGACACGACGCAGGATGGTAGGTGTGTCCCATGCAAAACGGTTAAATCTGCTTTTCGTCTTTTCCTTTCACGGGGCGGTTCTCTAAGTTCTTCCAGTTTCGTCTATTCAGATTTTGAAAATCAACCAATTAACTGACTTCCCGGGCAGAATCCTTCTCAAGAAACAAATATTTTCTAAGCACGTCAAGAAGTTTATGTTACCGACAGCCCGACGTGTTCACAAAACCCCCTAAATGTTCCTATCCTGAATCAAAGGAGTCCAATGCACGCCCCCCTCCCACCCTTCTTTCTTAATCCACACATCTTGACACAGGGCTTCTAAATGGTTTTTTTTCCCGCAATTCTGCCCTCCCCCATACATGCTACATGCCCTGCCCATCTCAACTTTCTTTTTTGTTCGGTCGGCCGAGAATTATCTGCCGATCAGTACAAGCCATGAAACCCTCCTCTACGCAGTTTTCTCCAGTCCCTCTGAGGCCAAGTGCCTTCCGCAACACACTACCGTCACACACCCCCACACCTGTCACTCCCTCAGCAAGTTCCCGCAGACGGTCACCTGCTGCCACTTTTTTAAGCCTGAAGATGGCGTCAATACGTTGCCCCCAGACGTTAATAGCCATGCACCAGACTCTACGGCGTCATACCACGCGCGACGGCAGTACGAGTGTCTATACGCATTATTCCGAACCGACTGGCACGAACACAATCTGCTGCTCCGAAACAAGGCGGTGCTACCGAAATGTTTGAACTACGCCTTATTTCCGAGGGCCTAAGGGCAGAATATAGGCTGATAGTATTGAGGGGTTCGGTGCTGGGAAAGATATCTGCCACTGAGGGGGAGGGAGGGAGGGAGGGACAGGGGCGTCATCTTCGGTGCGCCTTACCAGAGGATCTAGAAGAATGAGATGGGTGTGGCTTGTAGCAAGTACAGAGATAAACAGCAAGTTGCTGCACAGGACTGAAGGAAACAGGCCACTGAGGAGACCTAGGTGCAGAAGGTATGATATTAATGAAAAGGAGGTTAATGCGATAGGGCGTGAGGACGAAGACTGCAATAACGTAGCTCAGGCTACGGGAAATGTTGGGCTGTTGTGAAAACGGGAATGAACATTTGGGTTTTGTAAACAGTGAGACATTTCTTGACAGCTGACAACCCTTAAGTTTGTCAAGGAAGACTTCGTTCTATGGTGCGATTTAGTTAATTAATTAATTATTAGGGCCTGTCTCTATATTGCAGTTATCGTGTCAACGAAAAATCAAATACAGGTCAAGAGTACGGCGACGTGAAGTAGTTTAGTAGATAGGTTCTGACTTTTGGGAGAACCTGCTACACGCAACAATGAAACTTTTGAGTAGATAAGCTACTGTCAGATTCTCGAACAGTATTCTGTTCCATGGATTTAGTTATTTACTTTCCACTGAGTCCCCATAGCTGAGCGGTACGAATGCCTACAGCCAGTTTCAACACCCAATGTTATGCAGTGAGTCCACACACTTTGTTTGTGTGTCCCGCTTGATTCTTACAGCAAAAATTCATCGTATCCCTATACAGCATTTACGGCTTGGTTTTTATAACAGAGTCTGAATTCGTTTACTGCGCGGTACGGACTAGACCGTCGGCTGTAACGTAGATTGCCTTTGTTGTTCAGGGGGTTCATCTGCAAAGTTCGTAAGCCAAATGCACACACAGACATCACATAATTACATTTACATGTTCCTCTGTGTATATATGTCTAAGTCATGCACAAACACACTCACTTCTCTAGCTACAGCCGTTGCTTGCCCAGGCTGTAGCTACCGGTCTCCCTGACATGGAACCGTGCTCTGTATTATCCGAAACTTTAAAGAGAGAATAACATTCACGCCGTTAAAATTTTGGAATAAACATCGAAGTCGCGTTCAAAACGCCTGCTGCTGTAACGTCCTTGGATGCCGTACATATTGGTTAGAATGTACAGTCAATTTGATAATATTGCTGGATGTTGTCTAAACTGAGAGAGTGTGCTTGGAGCACCTTCTATGCACAGAAGCAAACAAATCAAGGTGCCAAGCCGTGGGCAGGCGGCTGTGGTTCGGTTTGTTTTGCAAGGAGAAGCGGAAAAATAAACCTCAAGAGCCCAGAGGCAAGAGCTGTTTGCAAATCGTTGACTTCAGCATTAGAGACGGCTGCTTTGACTCACAACAGTCACAGAAACTTCCAAAGTCTCATTCTCTACCAACACGTTCCTTTAAGAAGCTTTACGAAACGTCTGAAATTCCTGACGTGTTACAATGTTACAATGTAACTCACGTAATGTGGCCACCTCCAGCTGTGCTTCTGCTGTCACTAAGTGCCTTAGCAACACAATATCTTTTGAATGGCCCATAACCAAAATACAACGAATGAAGTCAGGCGACATTGCAGGCCACGCAAACAGTCCGTGTGGAAATACACGTCGTTTCGGATTTTAAAGTTATTCTTTTCTTGCATTGTGATTTGAGTGTACAGACCCCCTGAAGATGGCGGATTCCCGCCGAAACATGTAGCGTTATGCACATCAGATGTACATATGTTGGTTTTAGACATCAGTAATCTTTCCTGACATTTGTCGTTCAAGAAGGCAGGACACAGGCAGAGAGGCTGCTGCGGTCTCAAAAAGGAGCCATTTTATGGAGTTCAGTAAGTCCTTATTTACTGGGGGGTGGGGGACAAGGTTCCCTCTCTTCTCCAAAAGTCGACGCCGGCTCTGGGCTCACCCAGCCACCTATTCCATGTGTATCGATGTTCCTTCCCTTTGTAAAGTGGCCACGGCCTGATCTCGGCCACTCACCTCCATCTGGGGCCGAGGTTAAGAATTAGTGCAGCTATATATCCAGTTGCACACATGCCTTCATGCCGGGGATGGGGAAACTTCAGCCTTCCTTCGAAGTATTGTTTCGGACGCACAGACAAAGAGCAGACACGAGCGCCATCATAAGCAGTGCTCAGCAAGCAGACGTTTCAGGAAGTTAAGCTGGCCTTGCAATATAGCATTTGATTATTCAGAGAGAAATGATCACAGAGTATAAATTAGCTGTGTTTCATTGTAAGGCTCAGCGCTTTGTGACTGCACAGTGGTTTAATTAGTCAGGGATGCAGACCGACTGTGTATTTTATATTAAATTGTTGCGATGTTAAGGCAAGACCACAAATATTTTGGTATTAGAAGAACCTCAGAGCATCACTGCAGCACCGCGACGGCAGTGCTTGTTATACAGGAGTGTAAGGAATAAGTGGACTGGGATGAGACTTTAGGTCACAGACTCCTGACAGCAGACGCCGTGTACTTTGGTAGACACAGATGTCTTGGAAGAACCAATTTTCGGGAGAGGTTGCAGGGACCTACCACACTAAACAGCTCCATGCTTGTGCAGGTATGGCGCAGACGTCTGCTTCAGAAAGCGTCTTGCCCTCTGCTGGTAAAATAAATCACTGCATTGTATGGAACCTGAAATGTCATTGCCGTATTCACAACAGCCGGTCACTCGTCTTTATCATGAGCCAGATGAAGCCAGTCCATGCCCTCCCATCCTGTTCGTTTGGGATCTATTTTAGTATTATCACCAGTTAGGCCTAGGTGTTCCAGCGGTTCCTCCCATCATACGTTCCCACCAGAACCCTGCACGCATTTGTCTTCTCCCCCATACGTGCCACGTACCTCTGCCATCCAACCTCGTTGTTGTGCAACCTCAAGTGATACTTCGCAACACTGCGTACTGTGAACCGCAACAGCAATGAAAGTAAATCGGCTGAAGTTGTTAGGCCGAACACGTTGGATAGGAGGAAATGTGCGATAAGATAAAGTGAAGGAAAAGAAGGTATAAAGCAGCGTAGCATGTAAAGATACCGGGCGACAAACGGAAGTAGGAAGGGGTAAGAAGCGAAATAATAGCAAAAATAAAATAAGAAATAAAGACGTGGGGAAAGAAGAGAGAAAATACGACAGCGTTCAATAAAAACAACGATGCAATAAGTGAAAGGAAATCAGAAGAAAGCACGGCAAGCAGCATTTGGCTGCGAGTCTGTACACAGCAGCGCCACCAGATCCGAACTGCATCCAATAACGGCACTTAGATCTAATGGAGAACACTTCACTTGCGTCTGTTGTCTTACAGGCGGTCCGCGCTGTAAAATGTAATGGCCAAGTGAGTGCAAGAACGGCTGCTACACACGTGTAAGTAATGCTGCCGTCACCTCGATATGAGTGTGGTGTTCACACACTACGTGCCGGAACGTAACGCTACGTGCCCATGCTTCGTTACGTAACAGTTATACATCGCTGTATCATTTGCAAAGTTACAAAACATATATTTTCGAGTTTTCAAGGCGGTAACTGTCAAGATCTTGGCCAAATTTGTTGCAACACCGTGTAGTCTGGTAGGAGGAAAAAGACGTTTCGGAGGGATATGCTTTCTCTATCTTCAGTGCCGAAGCACGGAGTAACTGTAAGGGAGGCGCTGAGAGGATTTCGGCTTTTTGCAATGTAATGTTGTGCACTTTGCGGGCTAGTGCGAAAACAACTTTCGGAAGAATTTCTGCTTCTATCTTCGGGATAATAAACATGATTTTGAAAGATCGCAATGAAATATTACTGAAGTCATCTCTTCTTTAAAACCGTTACTTACTGTCTTCGCCCGTTCTAGCGTGGCGTGGAGTGTGCACCTTGACTGAGTTGGTGGTGTGTGGAGGGATCAGATGTGCCGTCAGAACATATTGTAAGTTAATAAACAAAACTGCATATTTCAGTTTGAAATTAGAAACATGGTCTTAACATGTACGCAAAATTAGTCTTCAATTACATCAAAATACTATGTACAATGCTGTGCATAGGACACAAAACCGAAAAGTCACGTGTTGGTTTATTTTAACAACACGCACTGGTGGCATTTATCCCCACAAGACGCTAGAGGGGGTAGTATGCAGTAATGGCCGCTTCCAGGCTTACCGGAGGGCGAAGACAAAACATTCATCTGCAATTTACACGCCGCCTTTATATAAGGACGCGCAGATTTTGAAAAAATGTGGCACTTGGTCGCAAGCCCCTCAAGGCGGAGGACCGGGTTCGATCCCACGTCAGTCCGTGTGAGATTTGTGGTGGATAAAGTGGCACTGCGACAGGTTTCTCTCCCAGTACTTCGATTTCCCCCGTCAGCACCATTCCACCAGTGCTCGACACCCGTCTTCTCACTGCTGCTCTGTCAGGACAAGGGAGCGAAATTTAGAAATGTTCAAACAAAGCAGCATTCTTCTCAGCATGGGCTATCGCTGCACACAGAACTGGTTCTGCGTTTTAAAACATCTAAATGTAATACAAAGCACTCATTAAACTGACAAAAAATACAAACTGGGTTTTTAAGTTCTGAAGGCGATGTTAGCCTTCCGTGAGGTAACAGTATGGTTGGGTTTAATCGTGAGGGTTGTGTAAGCCTGTCCGTTCCGTGACTAGACAGACAGACAGACAGACAGACAGACGGACGGACAGGCACAGCACTGACCGGTCTGCAACTTCACGGAATCACTTCGCACGTGGCTGTAAACTGTGACGCAATGCTTCTGCAGGTTCCAGCGGCACAACTGACTGTTCTACGCCCGGGCGCTTCACACATCAGCCTTCCTCTGTCTGACTGCTGTGTGCTGTGGCCCCATGTCACAGCAGTCCTGCAAATGCAGGGTGTAAGTTGGAACAATTAAAAAAAGTAATAATAATAGTAACAGAAGGGGCCGGAATTTTTCAGTTGCAGAAATTGGGAAGGAGCTGTACTACCCCAGATTTCATTTCCAGCAGGGACAATCCTTTTTCTCTTTCCCAGAACGTCAAAACCAAAAGTGGGGCCCAAACAACCTTCCATTCAATGGGAAAAAATCTCTTGCCCCGCTGATAAAACGGCCGAAGCATGAGGTCAACGACTGACCTCCATCTAGGGCCGAGCTTAGGCAATACTAAATCTATAATTCTGTTCCCCCATACACCTTCATGACCTGGGGGGGGGGGGTGGGGCAGTTTTCATATCTCTATGTCTCACTGCCTTCATTGTTAGCAGACACGAGTTTGTGAAGCGCCTTCCCACGCTTGCGAGAAGACACTACTAGCTTCAACATAGCTGTCTGTCTGTCTGTCTGTCTGTCCGTCCGTCCGCACGGAACAACTCGGCTCACACTGGACGGATTTTCATGAAATTTAATGTTCGAAGATTTTTCGAAAATCTGTCGAGAAAATTCCAGTGTCATTTACATGTAGCAAGAACAAAGTTTACTCTGTACGAAGACCCACGCACATTTGTAACATCTCGCTTCATTCTTCTCAAAATGAGAAATGTTTCAGACAGCTGCAGGGGGAAATGAAAAACATTTTATGCTCAATAGTTTTATCTGAAATTCGTGCCATTTATGAGAAAATGTGGGAAAATATGGTACAGCCAGACAGCCACGGATGACAATATAATACGGTGCAGAAAACATGCCGTTTCCCTGCCGGATAGCTACGGCAAGGCGCAAATACACACTTATAATACTTACCGCTATCTATTATTAACTGCAGTACGAAATATTTTACATCGACAACAATGCAAACAGAACCCATTTTTGTGTTTCCATGGCAACACTGAAAACTTTTTACATTGTTGAAATCTGCGTCTAGGCCAACAGTAATCAAACAGATCGCACTGCTGCTTTCCATGGCAAAAATATTTATGCGAAGGCGCCACCATGTAATGTTGTACGCACATTCGCTGGCTTACCCTTCTGTTGTTCTCACACGGACAGCAAAATGTTTTGAGGCGCAACACAGCCTTCTTAAAATAGTATCCAGACAGCGCCACAGCACCAGCAGTGTCGCAGTGTAATATACGGGCCGATTATCTCTGGCAAGGTCAGCACACTAATACCGACTGAAGCACATATCTCACTGCCTTTTTGTTTCTGACAACTAGTAGTAAGCATCCTCAACACTTATCTCGTTTCTACTCAAATAACGACAAACCGACAACACTCAGTGCCTTTTCTACAGTACTTTGAAGAGGAGCGGAACTGATTCAGAAACGGAAGCTTAAGTTACACGAGCAAAAATTGTTAGCCTAGCCGCCGGGCCCCCCCCCCCCCCCACTCGAATACATTGGAAACGAAGGCTGTGGAAAAACTTCTCTTACGAAATTCTGTATTTACAAACAGCTATAAATAAACAGCAAGGAAGAAGAGTTAAAGAAAATGTACAGCTTACTTAGTCCCTCTGAAGTTACCAATAATTACAGAGACCTGTAGGGTTGGCAGCTCTGTAACTGAATAACCAACCGTAACTATTTATACCAGGCGAATTTTCATTGGCCGGCTGACAGCGAAAACGCTTTCCACGCGCAGGCAAGACAGGCAGGCAGCACGCAAATGCTGTAGGGCACTTAAAAACACTCCACAACAATTGTTTAATTAATGCGAACAAATTGGTGTCGTAGGAATTATACCGCTCAAGTAATGCGGGTGCTATAAACAGAAATGAAATTATGCATTTGGGCTGCGGTAAGGTTAGGTTTGTTGTGCCCGAAAAACCTATTTTTACTATCATAAACCGCTAGCAATTACAGTTTTGTGTTAATCTTAAAAATGCCACTATTTTTGAGTTCGAGTAACTAGGGTCAATTTTAAAATTCAAGATTCTAAACTCGTCTGTGACTAGAGATATTCACACAGGGTTTTGATGGGTAAACCTGAAGAACAGAGACCACCTGCAAGACACAAGCGTAGATAATTATATGACATGGGAACAGATCTTGCGGAAACACAACATGAGGGCGTGGAATGAATTGAACTGGCACAGGATAGGGACAGCAGTCAGGCTTGTGCGCAGGGGGTACTAGACATTCGGGTTACGTGAAATATGGGGTAGTTCTTGTTTACATAAGGAACTGTCAGCTTGTCGAGAAGAACCCTGCTCCATGGAATTAGTCAGTCAGTCATTTAGTTACTTACTTACTTACTTAGTTAGTTAGTTAGTTAGTTAGTTAGTTATTTGGTTAGGTTTGTCAGTCCGGTAGTCATCCGGAATGTGACGCCGTGTCTTTGGGTACTTCGTCTTCTTTCGAAAGTTGGTAGTGCCTTCAAAACCACTGTCAGGCACTCCGAGAAGACATGAACCTGAAGATGCCACCGCCGTTCGACACGCCCACAGCCACTCACCTACCGACGCAGTCTCACACCCCGAAGCCTTGAGTCGACAGCAGCACCGCTGCGAGAACCCCACATCTCACCTTTCAGCAAGCAACCTGTTTGTACTTCTTGGGGCCAGCCGGCCGTCCCGTCTTGCACCATTACACAGCGCCCATTCAGTCTTTAAAGCAGAACCCCTTGAATGTCCTCTTCATTGAGCCCTCAGCTGGAAACTATCGATAAGGCTCGAACAGGAGGACGTCAGTAATGCATCCAGCGGGCCGTCGGTTCTGATATGCGCTCGGAGCTTTGTGTGTAGCCCACTGGCTGCTACATTCAGCAGCTGTTTCTGGTTTATTCACATTTACCGTCTACCTGCTTTCAGTAATAATTCATAACTCCCCAACTATGTACACCTGGGCATTTCATTAGACCTGTCTTTATTGTTTAGAATGTTATTTCCAACGTGTTTCGACTTGTGCTCTGCCACCAGCAGGGAAATTATTCATATAGAACACCGATAGCTACTGCTAACGTTACGATCGTGTGACACACACACACTCACAAACAGTGGGATATTCTGCACCTTCCTCTGGTCCACACACACAGTCGCTTCAGTATGTATAAACACGCGATATTAACTCCAAGTGCGATGCTAATTGAACACCCAGACTGAACTCTATAACGCGCAATCCAGGCACTTCTCAGAACCTACTGGAATTACACGATTTAAGCAATGGAAACACTGCGACTTGGCATTGTTTTCTATGAAGGATTTTTCTGACGAAACGTGAAACAAATAGTACTGTACGCAGGTAAAGGAAGGTTTCATAGAAGAGTTTGGCACAAAACGTATCGCGTTTCACTAAATCTCACTTGCTTTGAACATTCGAAACTTCCGTCTGCACAAGCACGCACACAGTGTATTGAGTATTTCACAACATTTTTAGACGTTGCTTTTGTAGTTGAGGGGTGGTGTGTTATCTGCGAGCTGCGAACTTCATCTCCACACACACACACACACACACACGCAAGTGACATTTTGCACAATGTGCTATTAGTTCGTTCCCAGAAAAGCAGGAGGGATTCAAACTGAATGGGAAAAATCAGATCTGCTCCATGTTGACGGGGTTCAGTTATTCGGCGGGAACATAAATACTGTAAATAGAATCACAGCAGCTTTACTGGGCACTAGTCAGCGGGTTGGTACTGCAGCAGGTGCTGACACACCTCAGCGTGTTTTTATGTCTCATGAACAAAGGGCAGAAAGCCTGCACAACGTTGCAGACAGGTAATAAATGGTTTTAAATGTTGGCAGTTTGCAAATACTTGAAAATGGTACCAACGAAACAAAATTGCACGCGTAAAGAGAGTAAGATTAGTTTAAACACAAGGACTGCCCGCCAACACTTGGCCCAGTACCTTTTGTCTTCTCCCTTGCTACCTGAAGGTGCCAAGAACAAAACACACAGAAATGTTAGTTTTTTGTTGCTTGTGGGTGTGGAGCTCCCGTTCTGCTGCTGTCGGGAATCGAACTGCTGCTCCCCGGCAGTCCAACACTGTCCTAATCTGGACACTCACTGGGCGGTCTCGGGCCCTTAACAGTTGTGCTGAATTTCATTTGAGCAAGTTCGGCCTTTGTTGCATCGTGTCTGTGGCAGTGTAACTGTGAAGCAACTGAAATACGGAGCGTCGTCTGTGAAAGACAGACCAAGCGACGTACGTGGCGACTTTTGCACCGACAACAGTGCGTGTGTCTGCACGTCAGGCGTCTCGTTCGTGACACGCAAAGTGTTAGACCTACTGTCCTGCTCACATTCTGCCGATATGATGGCAAAGAGATGTTTTGTCTTCAGTGTACGCCTGTGAGGCAAATGAATGACACCCTTTTTACTCAATATGCAAACGTTTTGCTGTGCAACAGCCCAGTACAGGTCACGTAACGCTCTTTCACATTTCTTTCCTGTTTAAAAAGAAATTTTTCTCTCTGCAGTCGCACAACACACTCTCCAGCCTTCTCTATTATTTACTGCGCTTGTTCCACAGGATTGGCGTTTATGAACCACGTACGTCCTGTATCTGCGTTCGGGCGACCGCCTCTTCCTGAATGTTTTATAACACCGCTACAGTTCCTACCGTGATCTTGTAAGAATTCCGCCTGTGGGAAAGAAGGAAATTCAGGAAGGGCTATCTGTATTTCACGTGTTTCACTTATAAACATATACAGCTTAGTGACCGCCTGCATAGATTGGCGGGTAATACTAAAAGGGATCTTCAAGGAAAAGCTTGAAGCCTGTGGACACAATGGCGGCTGCGAATAGACAATGTTGGAATTCGCGAGCGCTGTAATTACAGCTCCGTTTCTGCCAAATGCAGGGAATTTCCTCAGTAAGGAAGATACTATAAGAAATACCATATTATATCATTTGCGAGATCTTGCAAAATTTACATTTTTACCTTCACCTTTAAGTTGTTGTGTAAACAAACACCTGATGATGATCGGCTTCATCGAAACGTGTAGTGTTTGAAAAAATGGTAATAAATACAGGGTGTGTCAGACGGAGTACGTAGTGTTATTATAAACACACGGTGTGTCAGGCGGAGTATATAGTGTTATTATAAATACAGCGTGTGTCAGACGGAGTACGTAGTGTTATTATAAACACAGGGTGTGTCAGACGGAGTATATAGTGTTATTATAAATACAGCGTGTGTCAGACGGAGTACGTAGTGTTATTTATGTAAACGTACTGGCAACTGTCCAGTATGAAATTTAATGCAAATCTGTTCCGCCGTTCGTGCCTGCTCCATGCCTGGAGACGGACGGACGGACTGGCAGGCGGGCGGAATGGTTTCAGTAGACGCTCCGGGGTTGCCGTAACGCCCGCACAGACGGCTGTGGACTCATCCCGAATTCTACTGGCGGGCAAAGAAAGTCAGAACCATGTCCAAGCCGTTAGCCCTGCAAGCTGGGAGCAACACGAGCTGTCATCGACTGTGTTCGTGCTTCTACATCATTCCGAAAGCTCCCGGTGCCTGAACGAACCAGAAGTCACTCCTGCTAACATGGACATTTGTAAGCTAAATTTCTACGCGTGAATTCCTTTTAGTTCCGGTAATACGTAAGATACAAGACGTGAAGATACACTTGCGCCTACACACGCAGTGAAGGCGTGTGGGGACATAGAGGCATGGTGCCACTTATTCTTAACCCCGGCACTCGACACAACTAAGCGGACATCCCGGCCGCTTTATCCGTAAGGAAACCCCCACTGAGATTCCAAAATCCAGTGTGTATTGCCAAAGAAGACAGAAATCTCTTTCTCCTACCGGTATTCGAACCCCGGATAATCCGGCCCATACCCTTGTCACTACACTAGTCACACTGAGCTACCCAGCGCCCAGATGAGATTTAAATTTTCGTTTAAACTTCTGTAATCTCCAGAAGCATTCTCTGAACCGAGCGAGTGGGGACACGCAAGGCAGCTGCACTGCCCCGTGCGTTCAGACGCCTCTTCCGTTTAACAACATCGATCATTAATTATCATTGCCTGCCATCTAGTGGTGGCTGCGTGCGGAAGGCGTAATTTGTGAAAATGTAAATGCCTTCCTATCAGGCGCAACGCTAATATCTTCTAAGCACGTGATTAAAATTTGTAAAGAACTAATCAGCAGATAAATAGTGCCCTGACAGTGTACATTGAGATTACAGCCTCTGATGTGACGCCCTGCAGTTTGGTAGCTGGCTCCAACGACAGTCGCAGTACACGGCGTCACGTTCCACATGACCATACCTTTGACACTACTGTCACTGTGTCGCACAGCGCCGGCTACATTTGCCATTAGTGCAGTCTTTAAAATGGAGGCGCTGCAGGTGCATTAGCAACACCTAAGGCCTCCGAAAGCCCCTAAGCCCGTCCGTCCATAGGGTGACGCCCTGCAGTGATCGCTCTGTGAAAGGCAGCGCAACAGCACCAGACGCACTCGCACTTGCATCGTGTCGTGCAGTACGTAAGCTGACGTGCAAACAGGTTACGGTAAGAGTGCTTACACACGCTGTACGAAACATTGCATGGCAACACAGCAACTGCAGCGTTGCCATGCAATGTGAGGACTGAATTTTGACGGCTGATATATTTAACACAAAAGTCACCATCCCAGTCTTCACAGAAAGAACACAACACGATTTTCGTCCTCTTTTTTATTCTACAAGATGTTTCGGCCACGTAGACTGGCCATCATCAGTTACAAACTTACAACATCGTGAAAGACAAGTGCACGTTGAGGCGAGGCCCCCTCTTTACAGCTAAAAATAAAAATTATAAAATTACGAAGACACACTGCCCCTTGTTGTTCCCTTAAGGGAAGACGCGGCCGAAACATGTCGTGGGATAATAAAAACGGCATGAAAATAGTGCTGTGTTTATTGTGTGTAGACTGAAATGGTGACTGTGTGTACGCACAGCGGGATGGTGACAGTGTGTACGCACAGTGGGATGGTGACAGTGTGTACGCACAGTGGGATGGTGACAGTGTGTACGCACAGTGGGATGGTGACTGTGTGTACGCACAGTGGGATGGTGACTGTGTGTACGCACAGTGGGATGGTGAGTCCAAAAAAGTTACACAGAAATCTGTGTTTGACATAATTTAGGGTAACCGTCAGTACTTTAATTCATTTACTGACAGCAGTAAAAATTACAAAGGTATGTAAACGGGGCGTCTGTGGCATGTGCGTGGTGAAAGGTGCTCCACATGTAATGCAATACACAATAACAAATTTGAAGTACAGAAAATTGGAACCAAATAAAATAACCCATGTTCTGTATCACTGTGAGACTCTTTCTTACCGCTTTGGAGATTTCTTATGTATTTTAAGATTCTTAGATCGGTTGCTCCGTCCACAATCGATGCAGGTTTTAGAGAAAGTTGTGCAGTTTTCAAATAGCCAATTTTCACAGAATGAACATTTTGTCCAGTCGCGTTCCCCCTTTGTCGGACAGCAGTACTCCTTACATTCCCCCTTTGTCGGACAGCAGTACTCCTTACATTCCCCCTCTGTCGGACAGCAGTACTCCTTACATTCCCCCTCTGTCGGACAGCAGTACTCCTTACATTACTTACAGCAGTCACTGTCACCATGTCATCAGAATTGCTCGAGTTCGAATTGTGAACCATTTTCTTGAAATTCTTCTTCGTATGTTGGCTTTTAGTTTCTGCTTCTGGGTAACTGGCGAGCCAGTGAGAACTCTCCGTGGAGACTTCTCCTTACCCTTGATGGTCCTGCGTTTGGTAACTTTGGTTGGCGTTTTTGCTGAGAACACCTATGTGGGTGTTGACGGACGGACGGATGCAGGAGTGAAGGCGCGTCATTTTAATACCTTCTTTAACACATAATGGGGGTAAATAAAATACATTATAGTCGGTAGGCGACAATTTTGTAGTTTTTCATTAACATATCAATCAAAATGCGGTATAAATTTCGATGTATGAACGTAGGTCAAACAAGCGAGTTAAAATATCAGGGAGGCATCTATACCCATCTTCCGTTGGGGCGACTCTACCCACACGTGGAGCAAAGATGCCCGGCTGATCACGTGACTATGGCGTGGCTTGCGAACGTTTGTAACGGTATAAAACAATAGAGAAAAGTCCACCCTTACTCCAAGCAAAGTGTTGCTAAAAGTGCTGTGTGCATTCACAAAGGGGAAATTGTTAAGCAATAGCTCCCTGAAATACAGAGGGTTACAAATCACGTTGCTTACCTTACAAAACAGTGTCAGGGCGCTGAGAAGAACACAGCAACTGTGATTTGCACACCCCCAGACTCACCACCGGAAGACCTTCTAGCTGCATAATACGTGCAGCTTCCTAGGGCTAAGGTTTCGAAGTAACTGACGGTGGGGCATCATTGGCCAGTGGGACATCTTTGCCCATTTTACTATAAAAATTTCTACAGAATGTGAAATTTTGATGTTTTGATGACCGATACATTTAACATAAAACATTTGTTTTTAATATGAATTTCCCAAATTTTTAGAGAATGTCATGTCTTGATGTTTTTGTGACAGATAAATTGAAAATAAAAATTTGTCTTTGACAGGAAAAATCACATGCTTCAAATAAAGGTAATAATGAAACCTAATACTGGTAATAATGGTAATAATGGGTCCAGTAAGTTGGGTTACCTCTCTGTAGGCAATACAGGTGCTGCAGTTCTATTGGGAAGAGATGAATTAAATTCTGCTAACACAGACCTCCCGCCGTGTTGGTAGCGTTGTGTGTTTGCCGAAATCAAAGTTTCTAACGTCACCAAAACCCCTCTTAAGTACGCAGTCATTATGACGCTTGTCGTGTTTCGGCATGCTGCATCCGACTGCGCGTGATTATAGCTGTTGGTGCGCTGTGCATGTTGCAGATAGCGCCTGTAAGCTTTGCTTGGCTTTAGCTGGGATTGCAGACTTGACGTGGCAGGTAAGTCGGACAGTATGCGACATCACCTGCCGTACGTTCAGAAGCTCACTTTGCGCTTCTCTTCCCCACACCATTGTCACTTCCGGTTATATTTATCGTAATTCCTTGGCCGTTTTCGGGCCTCTAAACAAAGAAGACAGCTCACATTCCGGCACCCGGGGCCACTCCACGATATTTGGCAACAACGTTTTTTGTCAAAGCGTGGCAGTGCAGGAAATAGCGTGCACATGTTGAAAGTATATGCCCTGTACTTGGTAGATGTTACCATCTGATGGCTGCATATATAGTGGCGCCACGGTCAGAGGCAAGGAAACCACGTGTGTTTTCGTATAGCTACGGTACCGTTGTTTTACTGTCAAGTACAGAGTGAATACAGAACAAAGACTGCCACGGTGGGAGTGGGAATTGTTACAACAGCCTCCGTGTTCTCCTGACCGCAGTCCCTGTGCCTAGGATCCGATTCCCAGACTGAGGATGTAAAACCGCAAGAACAGGCACTCAGTCACCACAAAACCTCTAAATGACAAAACGATATCAGATAATGCCCTGCCTTGCTCTAAAGGTGTATTGCAATGTATCTAAAACGCCGGACCGCAGACAGCAGGGCCGCTGTGCAGTAAGTGGCGCGGCCCTTCAGGGAAGCCCAGGAAGCAATGCGTTGCTCAGTTGAACCTCCACACGCCATCTTGCTTGCTCTGCAGGCAGGTGAAAGGGAAAGGACGGCGCAGTTAAGTGAATTTCCCCCAGCACGAAGACGACTTTCATGAATCACAATTGTATCACGTTGTGTTCCTTTGACGGCAATTGTGTTTCCAACAAAAGAAAAATTCTGTTTTTTCATTAAGTTCTGCTGCGCCAAACTGCATCAGTTAAGACACGTCACCGTGAGTCGGTTTCACCTTCACCTTCACTAAGGTTCTACTGTCTTGACTCCTGTTATTTAAATGCACATGCAGTTTACTTTTTGTGCTCTTTCAATTTTTGTAGCTGCCGTGGAGGAGTGCGAGGCGTGATGAAATGGTCTAATTGCTTACGGGTACAGCAAGGAAGGCCGTTACTGCTCTCCAGCTAGCGAATACACGTACGTTGCTGTGTTGATACTGGGACCATTGCTTCTGCTGGCGACTCCACGAGATAAGAAACAAACACCCTCCTGTCAAGCAGCCAGTCTCTATGTACAAAGGCATTAGCACTAACAATGCCCTAGCATAACATGCTCAATACTTGGCCTCGTTACTGAACATATGTTGAGCGACGCTGTCTCTGCAATTCTAGTTATTTTCTGCCGCTGTATAAGGAACAACTTGTAACCGTCTTGACGTCTTTTGAGTGTAAGCAGCAAGAATACGTCATGTCTGCGGTCCGTCTGTAGCATCTCTAAAACCGCTGAACGTGTTTTTATAAAACTCAGCTTTAATAAGTTCTGCTGGTGAGTTCCGGTTAAAAGCACGCCGAAACAGAGTTAGAGCAGCGTCACTTTCAGAAGGTGACAAACAGATGGCCAGTGCCTTGATAAACTGCAAAGAACAGCAATTTAGAATATTTTGACCGACATTAACGCACGGTGCAAAATCTGCGGCACATGACTAAGTGCACTGCGCGATCTTGCGTTGAATGTTAGTGCTACGGCAGACAGGGTCACGTGAGCGCCCGCTAGGCACACTTCTGTTTGGATGATTTTTATTACGCTGAGATGTTTCTTTATTTCAGTGCCTAGATCAAGTGAGAAATTTTACTTGTCAAATTTTCGTTCCACCACTTTAAGCTCTGTGGTTACTAAATGTATCCCAGGTTTAACATTACAGTTTTGTTTTTCTAACGTTTCTCCCAACAAAGAGCATTTACTCTTCTGTAGAAACTTAAAATGATCGGCTTTTATGACCGAGACGTGAAGAGCTTCCTGCGCGCTATCAACCGCATCTTCTGAACATAATGGAGGTACATTTTCGTCTTTAAAGGTTTAACATTATGCGGTAACACTAGACTGCTGCGTGGCTCGTCAGTTCGTATTCAATGACGCTACTTCTCCTTAACTGGAGCCCCTTTCTCCAGTGGTTCATTTATTTCCACATTGCCGAGTGCGATACCAAACTTGCCATTACATCATTAGCCCGGCGAGCCTGGATTTACGTCACGGTGGGCCGAACAATAGCCTGTTAAAACTCCACCTCTCAACAACGAAATTCAAACAACTCAATAAAACAGATTGGAATTCAATGAACCTAAAATCTCTCTAGAGAGAAACTGACCCGCAATATCTGTAATGGCCGAGAAGTGTTCCTCTCTGTACCACGTGAACTGGGCAGCAAACGGAGCGTGGGGTTTCCTTGTGACCCTTCCTATGGTACATGGCAGCTGCCCGATGTGCATATTTGCTTACGCTGTTTTTGGTCTCACTAGGGGCACAGACCGTCCGTACGGTTCCCTTGCTGCCCGTATGCTCCCCGTGCCTTACAAATACTGAAATAAGGCTGTGACAAGCAGATTCGTGGTTTGCGCTCTGCCCTTATTTACAGTGATTAATCTTTTAAAGCGTAGACGTCGCACTATACAGCGTATCCTGTGACGCCAAACAGGGTGCAAAACGTGGGATGGCATAGGCGTAATGCAATGGTGCGTTCGCTCTGTCAGGGCTCGAGTGTTGCATTTTATGAAGGCTGACTGCTGATGCCGTGTTGCTAATTGCATAAAGTAGCAATGGACGTAAGCTCTTGTCTTAAAAACATCCTTCCTCCAGGGATCCAAAGCTGCAGGCCTTTTGCCGGCGTTTCTATAGACCTGGTGCCTTCACCTTCAACTGCCAAGAAGTGCAGCTACGTCGGAAAAACTCGCCTATCAACACAGCACGGCCTGTCACAAGGCTTCAGACCTCAGCAACACGGCTCTGCGAACCGCAGCTCCTCCAGTGTCCATCCAGATTTACAACTGATAACCACCGACTGTACGGCTGTTACCAGACAGCAAGAAAACCTGTGTGTTGCGGTAACGGCACAAAGCGAAACGTCACAGCTGTGCTTTAGTGCGGCACTACATTGAAAGGTTAGAACAAATTTCTTTTCAACAAACTCTGAATTCAGAAAAGGCCTCATTTGTTTTTCGCGTGCGATGATTGTCCGGCCTGTGTACATGCGCATGTGCACAGCCAGCTACACAATCATTTATGTAAATGCGCATGTGCACAGCCAGTTACACAACCATTTATGTAAATGTGCATGTGCACATCCAGTTACACAATAATTTATGTAAATGCGCATGTGCACAGACAGTTACACAATCGTTTATGTAAATGCGCATGTGCACAGCCAGCTACACAATCATTTATGTAAATGCGCATATGCACAGCCAGCTACACAATCATTTATGTAAATGCGCATGTGCACAGCCAGTTACACGATCATTTATGTAAATGCGCATGTGCACAGCCAGTTACACAATCATTTATGTAAATGCGCATGTGCACAGCCAGTTACACGATCATTTATGTAAATGCGCATGTGCACAGCCAGTTACACAATCATTTATGTAAATGCGCATGTGCACAGCCAGCTACACTATCATTTATGTAAACTTCCCATTAAGTTTGTCAGATCTTAACCAGAATTTGTCTTGACAATTTATCGTAAAACTCCTCATGTTTCCCGATAATCCTTTCCGGCGTTCCCACGCACTTTTATGGCTACAGATGTCCCTGCACAGACTCTTCGCCAGGCGCTGTGCAGGGACACAAATGAGCCTAAAACTCCGTATTTTTTCCACAGGCTATATTTACGAGTTCCTACGAAACGTGTGACTTTTACTATCCGAGACACCTTTAAAGTTAAAGTGTGTTTGAATAAATCATACATCACGCCCACGTGCTTTCATTAGTAACTCCATGGAGCAAAATCCCCCTTGAAAACAAAGAATTCCTCAACTAGTCGAGAAATTCCCCGCGTTCCATGGAAGTTGAACGATTCACTACCGTGTTCACAAAGTCCCTTTCCTTTTTTCTATCCCACGACAGATCAATGCAGTCCACGAATTTTCATCCTGTTCCTTTGAAGTTCATTTTAATATCATCACTCATTCTGCGTCTATATCTTCCAAAGGGACCCCTTCCTTCAAGTGATCCCCACAAAACATTGGAAGTACTGCTTTTCCCCTTCCAACCTGCCGGACGCTTCGCCCGTCTCATCCTCCTTAATGTGATAATATTAAAAACCTCTGGTCAGTGTCACAGGGCATGACACTCCTCATTATGCAGTTTTCCCCAACCACTTGTCACTTCCTCTCTCTTTGGCCCAAATGTCTCCCCCAGCAGCCCACTCCCGGACACCCTCAGCTTGTGCTGCTCCCCTAATGCGACAGACTAAGACTCACCCACAAGGAGGTCAACTCGGTTTCTGCATGTTGTAACCTTCATACTTTTAGACAAGCACCTAAACTAGAAGCGAGGCTACGAATTGGTGGATCTTTACTTCTATTTCCCACATATGCCTTCATGACGTCACAAGGCAACTTTACCTTTACCTTTACGCTTTTAGACGACAACGAGACAAGACACTGTGTGTCCAAACTCAAGTAAGAGAATTACACCAGTAACCAAAACTGCAGCAAATACCAAGTGTGAGATGCTGTAATGCACGATACCAACTCATGTACGTACGTTTATGTATGGCAGTCTGTTTATAATTCTGCCCAGTGTCGTCGAACAGACAGACGTATAAAACAAACAAATAAAGAAATTTCTAAAACAATCCTTTCTTTAGGAGAGCAAAGTAAAGCGAGATAAAGGGAAAACTGGTTGGGGGAAAAATAAAGGCAAAAATCTGAAACTGGATATTGTCACCCCTGTTTGTTTATGCGCTCGTCTGTCTCCCCGCGAAGTTGCCAATATCTTAGAATGGAAGCTCCCTTAAGGGGAACACTGTTCCTGCCAAATAAAGGGTAAAATAATGGAAAGATAATACCGCGAGCACGTGGGTTACAAATTTGTTAAAATTATAAAAGCAATGTTACTTCTGTGGAACTGAACGTCTCAAGCAGGCTGCCGGCATTTGCTTCAGTAGATATGTCTGCATACCTTGCAAGGCGTAGGCAAGCTGGGCAATATTATACCGAGAAACACGCGAATTTAGTGTTTTGGGAGAAAAGAATTGTGAAAGACACTTTGCATTCGAAATAATTTTATTTCCTTTTTCACCGATTTCTGGGCACTTTGGAGGGACTTCGGGCACGCCCACATAAGTGAAGGTTATCGTTACACGACACGCCCACATAAGTGAAGGTTATCGTTACACGACACGCCCACATAAGTGAAGGTTATCGTCACACGACACGCCCACATAAGTGAAGGTTATCGTTACACGTCACGCATTTACAGTCTTTGTTTATCCCTGTCACCTACTGATATGACGTCAGCTTGCGGCAAACAAACCGTTTATTTGCATAAACACGACGCAATTTGTTTTCGTATTTTAACTAAAAGCCATTAATTTTACCGTCACCCATAGCACGTCTCGGTACCGAGGTGCATCCTGGAACCCGCGCTCACCCACTGTCCAGCAGCAAAATGCGCCTGGGCTGATTCTACTTTGCCACGTCTCTCTCACAAGCAGGTGTTCTGGTAACAGTGTCTTCGCTCTGACGACACTAATTTAGTTTCATAATACACCTGCAGGCAAGCAGGCACACTAAATGTGAGATCCCAGGTTAGGACAGCGGCATTGCTGAATGTCCAGTGCATTGTTGTGATGCGAGTTTGGTTTGTCGTGTGAGTGCCTTCCGACGTTCCATACGCTCTTTCCTTCAGGGTTATGCCGCAGAAAGAGTCCCGTCTTATCCTGACGGTAGATGCGCCCATCCAACGACACAGCACTGTATCGCACAATATTAAAGTCGTCAGGTTTATTTACCCTATGCCGACAGTGTCACACACGGTTGATGCAAGACGTAGGCATTTCCCTTCATGCAACTGTGACTACGAACACACAACTTTTCCGAATCTTCGTTTACTTCAGTCTTCAAGTAACTGTTGCAGCCCGCCCTGTTGTATTCAACAAAAGGAATTAGTCTTTACGTATCGTGACGCCACTCAGACCTTGCCAGTATGCCTCTCTGCGTTTGACGGACTTCACGCAAATGGGGTACAACAACGCAGCCTCTTGTCCTAAAAGTACTTTTCGTTGAGTTTGTGTCAAAAATTTATTTTGCCTTCTCCACATGCATTTAGAAAGCAGCTGCTTGTCTGCATCTCTTATACACATCCTTATTCTACTGCCGGCCACCAAGGGAAGGACACATTCTACTGCCGGCCACCAAGGGAAGGACACATTCTACTGCCGGCCACCAAGGGAAGGACACATTCTACTGCCGCACGCAGGGAACTAGGAGAGGGGAAGCAAGTGGAGACGGACAGATGTGCATGACTTCACTGCTCACCAAATACTATTAGGGTGATCACATGTATAAGGATGAGATGGGCAGGGGTTGTGGCACGCATGGGAGGAGACACGCGAAGAGAACATACATGGGAAAAATCTCACAGAAAAAGAACACCTGGAAGGCCTAGGTGCACACGGCAGGATTATACTGAAGTGGATCTTAGGGAAGGCGAATGAACCAGCTGAGTGGATCCGCCTGGCACAAGGCAGACAGGAGTGGCGGTCTGTTTTTAAAGGGCAATAAACTGTCGCTCCAATTAATGCGACTTTCTCAATTAGTACAGCGACTACTGTCTTCTCAATGGCAACCCCGCTGCTTGCAGTTAGTAGGAAATATGTAAAGCAGATAAAAAAGGGTAGGAGGGCAGCCAGTAAGAAAATTCAATGCGAGGTGCGGAGAATAAATGGGGGTAGACGGACGGCCGGACACACAAAGCTAGTCAGAGGCACGGGTAGTGTAAATCACGGAGCGATATTTCACAGAGTAAGAGGGAAAAAGAAGCAACCGACTGGTTGGTGTGGCGTGTGGATCTGCAGGTGCAGAGTCCTTCACGGCGCGTCCTGTGACACTGGACAGCCTCTGTTCTGCTGAAGCATATCACAAACCGATATACACGTCATGGCCTGGCGACGCGTCAGTGTTTGCGTCCCCTGACCCACGGTGGTAGATTTAAAGGCTTCCCTATATATGTGTGTATAACCTGCTTTAACATTAAATACTCTACGTTTTGCCCCACAGCGTGTTTGTGTATATCGTGTGATTCGTACAGTAAAGTGCGCCCTTTTTCCCCCGCAGTGGCTCCTTGCAAAGGAGATGCAGCGTGTTTACTCTAGGGTAGGAACTAACGTGACGGTACCGGCTCCCCGACATGTATTAACTATCACGTGAGGAAGGCCGTAGAGCGCAGTGGAGGTATAGCTCCTGTTTATCTTAATCGTAGCCGTAAGATGGATGTCAATAATCGTCAGGCTACGGCCGCTTTAACACCAGGGAACTAACCCCTGTGCCCACTGGATACAAGGTTGTTTGAACTCAAAAGCCAGTCTGAATTTCCTGGCGAAAGGGGGGTCTGTCCCCCCCCCCCCAGGAAGGGAATTCCATCCTCCTGTCTTCCAGCTTGTACACTAGTCACTATGACCACTGAGCTATCCGAGCTACAAAAATTTTAAGTGCATTATTTAACGACGGTGTCAGTTTTTAAGATTATATAGCGTTGGAGATGAATGAATAAGTGTGGAGCACTGGTGGAATGACACTGACAGGGGGAAACGGAAGTACTGGGAGGAAAAAACTGCCCCAGTGACACTTTGTTCATCAGAAATGTCACATGAACTGACGTGGATTTAAAGACAAAAATTAAACTAAATTATATTTAAAGATCCAACTCGTACCGCGCAGTAAACACACTACGTGTCTGTTATACAAACCAGTCAGTTAATGCTGTATAGGGAAATAATCGCTGTTTGTTCTGAGATCCACACAAAACACATAAATACACTGTGTGGGCAGAACGTAGAATTTGTGAACGCTAAACCTGGCGGTATATAAAGTAACCACTGGGCTTTAAAACTTTTAAAGTGGGTAACACAAAGTCTCACTCCGAAACCAAGTTGCAAATGGGGTGCACGGCTTCCTAATCAGTTCCATATACCAATTATGCACACATTACAGGAATTTTACTGGTGACTTCTATTTGCCACGATAAAAACAATGGCGCTAATTTCTGACGCTTGAGGACTTCGTGCGGGCGATACAAGTGGGACTAACAATGAGGAGTTGCCATGGAAACAGCCTCTCGTCCTGTGCCACAGAAGCCCTCGTCAGTTCAGGGCTGTCCATAAAGTCAGTAGTGTGTGTTTAAGTAACGGAAAGTGACTGCAGTTAAACGACATGCCGACGCGCTTCTGTCTGCTTACCAATGGAACACAACTGCAGCCGCCACTTGCTCACTCTCGAGGCACAGGCTGGTTGCAAATGGAACAAACGACGCAACACGCAGAACACACAGCCAGTGCCACGGATCCGGCGGTTTGTCTTCCGCTTGTATACCCTGCAGACAGGATTCGGATCCCAGGCCAGTTCATGTGGGATTTATGGTGGACAGAGTGGCCCTGGGAAGGTTTCTCTCCCTGTACATCGGGTTTCCCCTGTCATCATTCCACCAGCGCTCCGTACTCGCTGACTCACCTACCACCGACGCTGCCTAACATTGTCAGTTTGCAGCGTCCTCAAATAACACGCTTTAGAAAGCTACGTGTTGCAGTGACGGACTTTAGCTCAGTCAGTACAGTGACCAACCTCGAGTTCAAACAACCAAAGACTCGCGCTTCGATTCCCGAAAGAGCAAAAATTTTCGTTTCTCCACAGCTTCCAGGTAGACTCCAACGTCTTCGCCCTATCCACTGCGGACTTGTTTGGTGTGAAGCAGCCGGGCACTTCTACATTATACCGAAGTTAAGAATGTGTGGATATATCCCTCCGCTCCCACCCACACCAACTTGGAAAGACAAGACGCCTGTCCCTCAATATTTATTTGGTCAAAAGCACAGAATATCTCCCACAACAAAATCCGGATTTCTTGTGGACAGAGTTCAGACAGGATAAGGACAGGCACTGGAAAATGTGCAAGGAGGAGGCAGCGCTATAGACCACAACATAGACGGAAAACATGAGACCGCGATTAGAGTGTATCTGAATCGGCTTAGGGACTGCTGGTGGGCCTTTGTGAACACGGTAATGAACACTGGGCTTATATAGACGTTGGAAAATTTATATCCTAATTAATCCACTGTAAGCTGATCAAGGGAGACTCCTGTCCGCGGTGTCAGCTGATCCACACTTGCAACATGCACTACATGATTGCTCCTTGTGGCTCCTCAAGCGTCTCTTAGTCCCAGCCCGAAAGTTGAAGTGTTCTCAGATGTGACGCCGTGTCATTTGGTAAAGAGCTGTAGTGCTAGTAAACAGAATTATTTACCAACGACACGGCGTCACGTCCCAGAAGACCTCCGAAGCGTCAGCCACACGAAGTGTCAGCGCCACAGCTGCCAAATTCCGTGGCGTCGCTAAGGAACCTGCACACAAACACTCAACTGTACTTTCCCAGCCCTTATGGGCCTTCTCTCCTTTCTGTTTGAAGAAGGCAGACGTAACAGTAAGTGGTGTGCGGGTGTGTGCGAGTGTGTGCGAGGGTGTGCAGGTGTGTGCGAGTGTGTGCGGGTGTGCGCGAGTGTGTGCGGGTGTGTGCGGGTGTGTGTGAGGGTGTGCGGGGGTGTGAGGGTGTGCGGGTGTGTGCGAGTGTCTGCCGGTGGGTGTGGGTGTGTGAGGGTGTGCGGGTGTGTGCGAGTGTGTGCGGGAGCAGGCGAGCGCAGTTTGCAGTATCAACTACTGAACCAGCTGGCACAATTTCACACACTTGATACTGAATTCATTACACTGCACGCAAGCAACTACAAACAATGCAATCTCACAGCGTCGGTGTCACCAACATGGCAGATACTGGCGCACACTGGGACCGGCCAGTTATGGTTCTGCGGTGTGGAAGAAACAGATCTTCGCAAAACGTGCAAGTATCGGAACACGAGTTTTGTTGTCGAACATAACGCGGTAACATGGTAACATGGTGACACGGTGACACGGTAACACGGATGCGAACATTCATTCGGATTCGGTTTGACAGAAGTCCGTGACGAAACACAGGGGTAGGCGGGTGAAACTGATGATGGAGGTCACACCGCCAGAAATGTATTTGGGAGCGGGCCATAGCAAACATGGCGACGATGCGAAACCCTTGAGGTCTCTTGCGACATATTAACGAAGAGCGAGTCTATGCAACTGTCAGCGACACTTTGTTTAAAATGCGAAATAAAATAATTCAATTAAACTCAATTCCTGCTTATTTACGCGCAGGCTTAAGAACACACAACCACTTGCGCAACAAACACAGCGCAAAAATACAGAAGCAATTCTGCAACTCAATGATACAAATAACAGAAACACAGAAAGAAAAAAAGGAGAGGTAATTTAAGGGATGATTCAAATATCCTGATGGAATTCTGTTCGTTTAGTATTGGTACTGTTATCATTAAATAGAACTTCGAAATGCAGTTGACGCAATCTGAGTGTAAGTTATTCTTTCAACCCTTCACATCTTTTCTCTCCGGTCCACCGCAAGCTTAGGACTGGCCTCGCATGGCACACGTATAAAATACTTCGGTCACACAATGCCGTGTTTTCTATCTTCTATAATGCCGCGCCTCTCTACCTCAAAAGTAACTTTATGTCTGACGTTTTAGTGAAATATGTAAAAACCGCTCCTTCCTGCTCGCCTGCAGAGACCACGTCTAAACCTCTACACGTGTAAATTATGCACAGACCGAAGGAATTATAACTGTGTAGAGACACAAGCGTTTAAAAGTATGATACAGACAAACAGCACAAATTTTACGCGCTACGTTTTGTGTTGTTGCCACACTATACGGCCGCGCCAGTGTTATTCAGGAGCTGTCGTAAACAGACGTTCCAGCTGAAGGCATATATGTGACACATATGCGTGAAAACTTGATTCATTGGCTGGCAAATTAGTCTTCCACGTATTTACCACAAGAGTGTGGTACATGACACACAGCCTGTTGCTGACCCGCCAGATCCTAGCGCTCTGCCTTCACAGCGGCGGATGACAGTTCCAGTGGCGAGTCAAATCAATTTTGTCGATTCCATTTTCCACACGGCACTGCTTTTGATAAGGTCATCAGAGAAACATTCACAAAAGTTGCAGTAACTTTTTGACCGCAATACAAATCAAGATATTTAGAAAGAGCTTAAAACGCAAGCAGTTTTGGTACAAAGCAACAGCTATAACAATACACGGATGCACTGTGTTAGTACAATGGACAGATTCAGACTACGGCAGGCTGTTACGGAATATCAACCGGCAGTAAAACGGAACACAAAAAGGGACGTATAGAGTGTTATATTGAGACGGGAAACGGACACGTAGAGTAAGACCTTGAAAAACATGATGGTGGTGGTGGTGGTGGTGGTGGTGGTGGTAATGGTGGTGGTGATTGTGGTGGTGGTGATTGTGGTGGTGGTGGTGGTGATTATGGTGGTGGTGATGTCTTACACTGTCTTGATATTTATGATTTCGCTGTTGGTCGCAAGTAAAAACGGGCCGTTCAGAGAAAGAACATGTCAACTCTTCCTCCAACGTATGCTGTTACACTTCGGTCTCGCCAAATTTATGCGCGTTCGCCAGTTCATTCAGCTCAAGTCTCTCAACCTGTCAGTGTCAAGTGGGCCCCTGCTTCTGGCTGGCCTACAGACATGCAGGGAAGGTGGGAATAAAATGAATAAGCAGTCGGAGACAGCGGAAAAGCGGTGGTCCTCCGGCTTGGCGTTAAACAAGGGGCTGACAAATCCTCAACACAAGAAATGAACGATACCAAAGTTGCACAGGGCCAAGCATTTGGACAGGTTTTGGAAAGGACCGGGTTGATGTCAAGGGCACGTCGAGGGCCCCAGTGTACAATTTGATAAACTTGGGCTTCCACAAAATGCACGAAACTTACTGACGGCTCAGAAGTCACTAGCTTCATTAAACCTCTCCCATCTACGTTTGGTCTGAGTGCTGTCATCAGTGCTTTGTCTAGACACGAATTGTTGCGTGCAGCGAAGGAAACCAGCCAGTGGATGCAGTACAGGGAAATAATCGCTGTTTGTGCTGAGATCCACACAAAACACATAAACACACTGTGTGGGCAGAACGCAGAATTGTTGAATGTTAAAGACCCAGTCCGTACCGCGCAGTAAACACACTCCGTCTCGGTTATACAAACCAGTCAGTTAATGCTGTATAGGGAAATAATCGCTGTTTGTTCTGAGATCCACACAAAACACATAAACACACTGTGTGGGCAGAACGTAGAACTGTTGAATGTTAAACCTGGCGGTAAAGAACGTAATTCCTGGGATGCGGAATATTAAATTTCTCAGGCCAAGAACTTCGAAACAAATCGAGAATATAACTTTCTATGGTACAAAAGCAGTTGGCACTGGGGAACCCAGACAGCTGTAGCGACCGGTAACTTCTTCAAACAGCACTGATGTGTCGGGGAAACGGATATGTCGATATCTGGTTTCGTCTGTTTATTGCAATGTTCGGAGGCTGAAAGGCATACAGAGAGACGAATGGTCATTACTGCTTGCAGCACCTTACAACATGCCGCGTGATTACTCGCAAATTTTGTTTTGTTAATTTGTTTAAAATTTACGGGAAATTAAGTCAGAACTTTTCATTATCCCATATGATGCATTTTTCTTAAGTTTTTCTGTTACGAGTAATTTGCTGAACTGTGATTCATATACAGAGGATCTTACATTGTATAAGGATGAGCGAATTAATTAACAGGTAGGGATCTGCAAGGCGGACGTCTTCGCTTAATTTAAACTACCATCCCCCTAACGGTTTGCAGGACTGGGGTGTGCCGTGACTAGCCAATCAATCAATTAAATAGATAAGTCCACGATAGCGAATGCTTCTTTAAAGCGATTATTTCTTCTCTTATTTCCGGAAATTTCTTCTAATATTTTACTCCCATCTATGCCTAAGTCTTGTAACTGACCTGTTTCTTTCACTCCTCCCAACCGAAACTCTGTATGTGTCTCTCTTCTCCTCCCTTCCAGCCACACGCTCCGCCCGTTACATCGTCCTTGCCTTATTCACCCTAATCATATTTTGTGAGCGGAAAAAGCCATGAATCCCAGCGGCCGCGCGGTCCAAGGCGTGGGTCTGCGGCCCAGCGCTTACTGGGATCGTGGGTTCGAGTTCCACCTCTCGACCGCATCCGTCCGAGTTTTTCACGTTCCTGCTTGCACCTGTCTGTGTCGATCACGCCTCTTTATGTTACTTAGATGTGACATGAAGACGCGTGATCGACGCAGACAGGTGCGAGGAGAAACGTGAACAACTCGGACGGATGCGGTCGAGAGGTGGGAACGCGGCATCCAAGGACAGGGGGAACTGAGCGGAATACGTAAGAGACGTGTGCTGCTGTTTTAATACAGGTACTGTGCGCCGTATCAGTGTGAGAATAAAAGAATATTAAAAAAGATAAATCTAGGAAGACAGACTAGATGTCAGCAACGCGACTTTTATAGGAAATTTCGCCAGTTTTTTTCTGGGTTAAAGTGACTCCAAACTTGTTGCGGTATGTCTTCGGATAATGTTTATTATTGCTTTAACACTTGAGTTTTGCTTAGTACCCAGACTGACGACCAGTAGCGATATAGTGATCATTTTACGTTGAACACGTGTGATGAACCTGGGTTTCACGGAGAACATACCGTGTTGGCTCGCTTAGACCACTGCCTTTTGTTTGCAAGGTTCTGTGTCACACGTGTTTCATTTGTTACGGGAAACGAACGGAAGATATTAAAAAAAAAATCCCACCGGGAACATGGATGTTTGTCTTGTGCAGTGTTTGTGTTGTCAGGTAGAGATCTCTGCGACGGTCCGATCCCTCGTCCAGAGGAGTCCTACCGACTGTGGTGTGTGTCTGAGTCTGCTAAAGTGAAAATAACAACTCTCTACACCTGCTGTGACCAGGCAGGTAGAAGAGGGAAGACTGCGAAACGAAAGAAGACAAATCACTAAGCCGTTCATGCTGCAGTTCTCTCCAGTCGCCTGTCACTTACTCCCCACCCACCATACATCTTCCTCGGCACCCTAGTCTCGAACACCACAGCGAGCACAAAAACACCCCGATCCCCGTCTGATAAACAGAGCACGCAGCACGAATGACTGCTACCCGTTACAGCACGGCCCTCGACAGCAGGTCGGGCCTACTTACCGACACACGCAAATTCGAACGCCCTTGCTTCAGTGCACAGTGCCTGGAGGGTTGCTGGGTGACGTCACGAAACACTTGTCATGTAATCGAGCTGTTCAAATCTGTGGAGGTGGAAAGAACAGGCAGGGTGCAGCTGACATCGCACCCTTAACCCTCCAGCAACCACCCACACAACCACACAACAGTGGAAACTGCACCCTATCATACAACAGAATAGATTTAACCCTCCAAAGCACAACGACAGCTGCACATTAAGAATGCTCGCACTGCCACCACACAGTATATCTGTGTTTCAGAGATCCTTATACCAGCAGTTATCATTTCTTTAATCCAGCATTGAGCATTTCTTGTTTCCAATGGAAAATCTGAGTGTTTTCTGTGACGTACGGAAAGCTGTCACATATTCCTTACACTAAATTCCTGCTTCATGAAGTTGAAGAAGCAACTGGGAAAGCCGCTTACATTCCGGCTGCCGGGCCCCCTGCTTACATGGGCTGGGGGTGTTCGAGAATATGGCGCTGGGGCCAATGTTTGCGCCCAGTGGGGGGGAAGTAACCGCAAGCAGCAAGTCCAGCCTTCAGGTTCCTGAACAAGCAGAACACAGCTGAGTTCTCCTCTTGCTGTCCGTATCTCGTCCGGCCGCACAAGTATCTGTTTTGATAGACTGAGATGATGTACAAAGGCCAAATAAATGCTTCAGACTTAGGAGTTCTTTACGGACCATATCCCCCTTTTGTCCACTTGACGTTCAGTATCAGCCACTGAACTGCTCGATGGGATTTCACGAAATTCAGTACAGGCGTTCTGCACAGGAGATTGTCCAGCAAGCACCAGTTTCGTAAAAATCGCGCAGCCAAGGGCATAAATGAAACTGCAAGTTACTGGCCGACTGCAGAATGTCCCCACGTGATGCCTTTCACAGTTACCGAGTTTTGCAGCGAAAGCCGTGACAAGCCCTATCAACTTCCGCCCACATTTTCCCCATTTTTACTTTATTTTATAAATTTTAGTAAGGAAACTATCCACAAATATTTCACGAGCGATTGCGGTTTTCGTAACAGTCGGTACAGCGTGAGTAGTGCTTTACTTGCGGGCGTACGGGAATCTCGGTTTATACTTCCCACATTTACTGTACGGTTTGTCCGCAGTTCGATATAACAGATCTGCAGACAGCCAGTGCTGTTGAGCGCCCGTGAGTTTCCTGAAAATCGGTTCTGTGAAAGCCATGCTTTTCCTATGGAAGAAAATGAAATTGCATGTGCTGTGTGCCGTGACACCGTGTGACATTAAGAACGTAAAGAAGCACTTGCTAAAGCCGGTGTACTCCGCCATGGAGCGCACCATTCGCAGTCTTGTTATCTAACCCCCACAAGCAGCGCAATGCGCTAACACATGACAACAGCAAACAGCAAACAGCACTAGTGTGCACTGCAGCTCGGTGCGGCCAACAGGCTGACTACGCAGGAAGCCAATCAGAGATTCGCACACAAAAGACTGCAAGATGTTCAGATTTCGAGTCGTGAATTCCTGCCAGAAACAGACTTCGGGCAGACGGATAACATTGCGCTTTACAGCATTATTCGTCAGTTTCCTGACACTGCGGACACACTCTAACGCCCTCGCCAACTGCACGCAGCCAGTCCCGCAATTGCCTCAAGTCGCGTCACACTGAACGCAATCCCAGTGAAAATTACACTAAACTTCTTTCCAAAGAAAAAGCGTACTTAGGGACTGACAGCTTTATCAAGCCTAAGTAAGGTCCGTACAAACTGCGAGGGCACTGAAACTGGGATTAAGGGGGGCTTTAAAGAACTCGTTTATATTTTAGTGGGCACAGCCTACACTAAACGGAGTCTACAGTAAACGGAGTGTACACTAGACAGCCTACACTAAACGGAGTCTACACTAGACAGCCTACACTAAACGGAGTATACACTAGACATCCTACACTAAACGGAGTCTACACTAGACAGCCTACACTAAACGGAGTCTACACTAGACAGTCTACACCAGACAGCCTACACTAAACGGAGTCTACGCTACACGGAGTCTACACTAGACAGCCTACAAAGAACACGGCGTACACTGGGCAGAATGTACACAGAAGAGTCTACACGGAACAGCCTACAACGAGCACAGGTACAGTGAGCGGAGTCTGCACGGAACAGAGTCTACGCTAAACAGCCTATAATGAGCACAGCCTACAACGAGCACACTCTACCGTGATCATATTCTACACTGAGCAATTTCTACGTGAAAAGTCAACACTAAACAGTCTACAATGAGTAGACTGTACACTCAGCAGTCTACACTGTGTTACTCCATCACCCCCGATAGGCAAAGTTTGTACAATATTAAAAATAACGAACGTTCTTGTCCTAACTTAACCATAAAAAACAACCACAACCTTCTGAACTAGTTGACCAGGCCTCTGGAACATTTAGCGAACCGCGGGCCACACGGTTACAACCACTGACCTACTGACAAACTCTGATCGCGCTCTACAGCGTCACGACGACGGGCGGGTTCTGTGTAATATATGGAAATAGACAAAATACGGAAAGTTCCTTTGTACAATGAAAGTGCTGTGGAGGGGAGGGTGTGCAATATACCTGTTAATAGCTGCTAACACTTGTGACCCCGGCCAATACCTGTATCGATCATGCGACAGATCGTGTGCCGATAACTTACACACCGACACACACTGCCTCCAAATATGGTCCCAAACAGGGCGGTTCATAAATATGTAAGCGCCAATGTCTCGATCCATGCTGGATGATTACGTGTAACGCTGTGGATCAGAATATTTTCTGAGAAGCCAACAGCACGCCGTCTGCTACAGCCATCCATTCAAAGGTTCGTTATCGTGTTCACATGTGCCAGGCTGTCGTCCGCACACTGAGGCAGTTACATTTATTCCATACTAACTACTTGGTTATGATGCATTTTAATATTATCTAATATATTTCTGCCTATCCCAGTTTTGTGTTTCCGCCATGCCTTCACGCCAATAACTCTGACACAGTTCTCATCTATACCATGCGTGCTAAAGTGATCGCCCCTCATCTTAAGGCCAAATAATATAGTACTGTGAAGAGTGCAAATTGCTGCAAACTTTCTTACGCCCTCCCCCTGCTACCCCTTAGCACTCTGTTCTCAAGTGCCCAATTTTCACATCTGTACCGGACGATAGATTCTGTTACATTTCTTACTTGAGATACTGCTTGTCTTGAGTTATGTTTAGACGTACGGCCTGCAAGTTTGCCTGTCTTTTGTTTGCCACGTCTCGTTTATAGCGCCACTTAAAAAGTACTGTGCATGCTGCGACATTTCCTGGCGCTAGGATTATAACCGCATGTCGAGTTGAGACGGGTTCAATCCTCAACACTGCACTTAACTTGAATTTTATTCAGTCTCATTGCGTACCGCGCAGTAAACACACTCCGTTTCGGTTATACAAACCAGTCAGTTAATGCTGTATAGGGAAATAATCGCTGTTTGTTCTGAGATCCACAC
>BLKM01000661.1:504488-532817 GCA_013340265.1 Coptotermes formosanus | reverse complement strand
GGGGGGGGGGGGGCCCCCCTTTGAAAATATTTCTTCGCTGTTGTCACTTTATAAGAGTGCAAGAGGGCATATTCCATTATTGGTCCTTATTTGTTATTTTAATCGAAATACGTCGAAGAGTTCCTTAAAAAACACTGAGGAGGGCTGAATTTGGCGATGAAGGGCCACCTGACAGTCACACTTTGCTTAAGAACGAAAACGAACTTGTGCACGTGTTTTGTACATTTCTTGGCTGATGCTCTTGTCATTCGCCACAAGAGATTCCACACTTTGCATTCGCACGTTAATCGGCCCCTTCAAAATCAGGAGTAACGATTTATAGGATGTCACGTGTGGGGTTCAGAGATCGCTATGGTTATATGGGTGGTATGAATGCCCAAGCACGTTTCAACTGACAACAAAAAATTAATCAATGAAGAGTTTCTGTGAGAAATTAGAACAGGTATTCGATCCTTTCCCTCATTAATCAATAAAAATCCTATTAGGAGGCTTCAGTACTGGACTGGGATGAGAAAATGTATTCAGACAAAAATGTGGAATCCAGAATTTGCGTGAAAGAAGTTTTCCACATCCAAAAATATTTATTTTGTTGTAATATTTTAATTGGTATTCAAATTTCTTCTGTGTCCCAGGAAAAATTCACATTATTTTAACATCCAGCACAGTAACTGCGACACAAAATTATGCTGTCCCACAAATAATTTCAGGTACCGTCTCTAGATTTCTCTCTATACATTTCAGGCACGTCGAATTTTTTTGTTTAATAAAGCCATCACATGAAAGCCCACAGCTGCAGCCTTGTGTGTGTTATTTACCAGGTGCACTCAGGCAGAGTGGATTCTGATCACATTTTAAGCGGACCGCCGCCCCCCCCCCCCCCCCCCGCAGTCAAATTTCATACTAACGTAATACCGTGCAGCACGTGCGCCTCCCACTTAACTTGATGAACCGGTTTTATTTTATTTTATTTTATTTTGCCTTAACAAATATCTTTTAAATTGATGTGCCTTCGATAAATATTGTCTGCAAAACCAGCGTTGTCTGTCCCAGTGTGACTTCGGTTTTGAGGTCCTCAGGATGGGGAGTATAAATATTAAGGACTTCTGGTATCCGACGCCGTCTAGTTTGGTAAGAAGATGCCAAAGTTTGTGAAGAAGCTAGTTTTGCCGCCTTCAGGGTAGACACTACAAGGAATCATGCCCCAGAACTTCGACATATTAACACTAAGTGCTACGAGAATCTCAAATTTGGCACAAGTTTGCCTGCGGTTGTGCGCATACGAAATGTCACCTCCTTTTATCAAGACGGAACACAGACGGGGGGCGTTTAAAAAAATACAGAAGAAAACATAAGGAACAAACAGGGAGGAAGTGACAGGAGAATGCAGAGACTCACATAATATATAGCTCCGTGATTTGTGCTCTTTGATAGACAAAATGATTTGACCGGTTAAAGAGGGACGAGACAGGCCGGGCGTGCACTGTGAAGGAAAAAATTACAAATTAATAGACAGTTTTAATAACAGAGACTGAGCGAAGGTAGCTCCACGAAGACGCAAGCTTAGAAGTTGGATAATATTAAAAATTATGGTGACAGGCTTGGAAGCTGTGGAGCTGGTTGGCGTGCCTGTTCGTAGTGGCAGCGATTGGCTTGTGTAAAAATGCTGTTCACTGGCTTCATCAAGAGTGGGCACTTTTGTGAGTACTCGAAACCCTGTGCACCTCTGCGGGCGGACTGAGCCCCCGGAGCTGTCTATACCCTACTGGAAGAGAGAGTACAGTGACTCAGTCACGCGAAGGAAGAGCAGCAAAACGGGTTCCTTCCCCAGCAGGTAGTTATGTCTGTTCCTTCCCCAGCAGGTAGTTATGTCTGTTCCTTCCCCAGCAGGTAGTTATGTCCAGCCCCTCTGTGAGGCCCACCCAGCTTCTTACTTGGCGTTCAGCGAAGCCCTTGCCCGAGGCTGCAGTGGATGTGCACTGAAGACGACGATATACCTCCACCCAGAGTAGAAGGTAACAATAAGCAAATCTGCCTACACGCCCCCATACTTCTTCGTGAAGTGATGTTTAAATAAGCACTGTAACAGTTATTTGTTTTTCGGGCAGCCTCCCCCTGTGTGACAGATCTCGGTACGGAGGGTACGCCTACAAATTCTGACGCGTGTGTTTTGTTGATACGCGTCCTGAACTACCGAAGGGTTGGCCTTTACGCATTTGTCGTAAGTTGTTATTAACTCTGAGCTAACTGTTAGGATGTTCCTTCTGGTCCCTCAGGTGATATCGACTGCAATTGTGGGCACTGCAATGATTTATTTATGCCCGGCTTGAAGTGTGTCTTAAAATGCGGTGTAAGATGTTAGATTACACAGGGCCATACACAGATGTAGGAACGGGTGTGCAACATTGGTGGAATGGGTGCTGACAGGGAAACCTGAAACGCTCCTAGAAAACCCCGTTCTTGTGCCACTTTGTACACTACGTCTTACACAGATTCGCTTGGGATGAAACCCGGGACTCCGCAGGCAGATGCCGGCGACTAACAGCATGAGTCATGGCAAGGCTGGCTGTAACTAGTCATTGGTAACCCCTGACATCTGGTCCGTCGCTTTGAGCAGCAGGAGCAAAGACTGGGATCCCCCGCCTGTAACTCTGTAAGATACGTCACGCACTGCATACCCGACACCAGTTTTCCTTTCGTCTTAGTTTTCAGGATAATTAAAGGAAACTATGCGAACGTGGTAGATCTGTGTGATGTGTAGACCAGTGGCCTTCTGATATCTCGCAAAACGACGCGGCGTCACATCCGAGCGGACTTGCGGCTCCCGTAACCAATTCCTGCAAATTATATTCAGCAGATACACACCTAACTGCACGGAAGGGAGTCCGTCCTGAGCACCTAACGGCTACTCAGCTGCTCAAGAAATTTACCACATTTTATGGCACCCGGGGGTTCATTACCGCAATCACTAGTGCCAGCAAACTGTCCCTATCCTAAGCCAGAACAATCCACTCCATGACCCCCAGCCCAAAACTGTAGAACAAGAAAAGCGGGACAAATTTCCATGGCTACAGGATCCAACTCAAAATAATGCAGGTAACAGGAACAACGAAAGGCTCAAAAGAGTCGACATGCCTGGAACAAAAAGGCACTATTAAGAAGTAAAATTAATGAACTTGGAACAAACCGCAAGGTCAAGAACAGCAGACACCTGTAATTTATAGCGACATCGATACACTTAAGGAGGGTCACCGGCGTAAAAGTAATTGATTCAAGGCTGAGAAGGCCGATCTGTTTGCAGACAGCCGCCTTATTCTGAACACGTGAAGAAATCGTTTATCTCGGTTATTGCGCTGCGTGGGGTTAACGAGGTTAGGCGGACTGAAATACACACAGCTGAGCTGAGCAGCACAACCTGAGCACAGTGCCTTCAGGCTGACATGGCTATTGAAAAACTGATAGACTGAAATCACCAGGTGCTGCTCAAATTCCAGCAGAACGGATTCAAGCAGGCGGTGGGAAAATTCGTCGTGAGGCCCATAAAGTTAGTAGTTCTGTTCGGAGTAAGGAAGGACTGCCGCAGCAGTGGAAACAGTCAGTCACTGCACCTACAGGGCGATAAAACGGACCGCAGTGGTTGTCGAGACATTTCACGCTTGTCAACAAATTCAGCAGATATGGAAAAAGTTAGAAACAATGATTACAGCACGAGGACGTCACAAACTCTCCTCGGTTAGCAGCAACACTTACTTCCAGTCTAAACGACATTTCACTAAAATTTCAGTCTTAAGCTGGGGGTTTCGGGATAAAACTAAAAAAATCAATGCCCGGCTATCAATTCTGCCAATACCTCGCCCAAGCTTAGAAAAATCCTTCCACAGCTCTACCTATTCATAAACATAAATCCCACCGTCACTAAATCATGGTTTTTCTGCCGTGTTGCTGTCAGGCGTAAAATCTGATAAATGTGACGCCTTTCAACGCCTTTAAGGAGAATCGCAAAACGACGTGAATTTTAACGATCTGAAGCACAAACCCGCACAAAGTCCTCCATAGTTCTGTCTGTCTGAATGCAAATTGAAACTGGCAACTGGCAGGTACCAACAGTACCAGCCTGCTTTGGGGGTTTCTTTAAATAGCGTCGTTCTTGAGAAGCTAACAGTTGCTCTGCTTGTCACGGCATTTATTTCCTTTTATGGAAACAGAAGAACCCGCCGGCTTTCCATGTACTAAACCACGTGAATCCAGCCCACACTATTCCATTCCATTGCTTTAAGGTGCAGGTCTTAATATCCTTCCATCTACTGTCAGAAATTCCAAGTTGTCTTGCCATAAACACTGCTATAAACAGTCACATGTGCATACCCTGTGAATATGCGATCTATCATTTAACGCCGTGGCGTCCAGTACTCACTGCTTCACTAATTGCACGGTTGCCTGGCAACAAGAGAGGTGGACATATGTCACTTACGCACAGTAAGGCCCATTACAATTACCCAGCAGCCGGAGCAAATTTGAGACACACGAGCGCACATGTCACGGAGTACCAGAACACGTGAGTGTTATTGAGGTGTCTCATCCCCCAGAAGAATGCCTGAACATTTCCTCCGTTTGGGGAAGGCCGCTGAGTTCCAAATCCTTTCCAATTCTCCTTTCACCGATCACCCTGCCATCTACATTATGTACTCTGACAGAGCGACAGCAACTTAAAGTACACCAAAAGAAAAAAATCGCATCTTTTATGATGGATGAGACTCGATATCGTTCCATTTTATTTTTTTAGAGATATCGATAAAACCGAGGGAACGTTTTTAATGAACGCTCAGAAGCACGAAGAGCGAGAAGAGCGTACGCGTGGGTGGAAACGAGAAGTCATGAGAAAATGAAAGACACGCAGTTTTGCACGCAGAACGATGATCTCTTGACAGAGGGATCCAAGTTTCGCCCTGCCGTCCTTTTGCTACTAGCAGACGTACACACATCCTCCGAAGTTATGTCGTCGCTGGAATCATTGCGGGCGACTAGTCAAGACGACCTAAGCCGAGGCCGATTCTCCAGTAAACCCACTTTTAAATAAGGAGGACGGTTCCAGAAAATTTGTTCTGATCAAAAAACAAAGATATATTTGTACTTACGGAAACTTTACACGAAATGTGGTATCTAACAAACCAATGACAGTTTATGGCGGGGGCACTTTCCCATTATCTGCAGGCAGTAATCTGTTCAGAGCCTCCAATGTCCAGTGCTACATGTGGCAGTGAAGCGTCCCTGAAAATGACTTGAATAAATCAAGCACTGAAGGCTGGCGAGACAAAGACCTCTGCTTCGCCTTCAGCATCTCCGCACAGCAAGCAAGCAGGCACCTGCGTGACTCCGTTCCCAGTTGCTGCTCGCTGCCCGTTCCAGTCAATGCGCTCAAACACCCCGACATCAGCTGCAGTCACTCCAAGCCCTCAGTCAAGTTCAAACAGTCACGGTCCTCCTCTTAGGCTGGGGCTCAGGCTCCTCCGCTTCTTCAAAGGCCCCTTGCTTCCGAATTTCGAAAGGATGGTCGAAAGTGCTGTCCTGACGTTGCGAGTACCGCGACTGCGACACACCTTCAGCATCGCACCCGCGATTTTGCGCATTTGGCTTAATGCTCTGAGGCTGAGGGCAAATGGTGCCAGTGCGGAACGGCGTAAATCGGACAGACGTTAGTCCCGGTTTACTTAACGACTTCGAATAGAAGTTCCGGGATTTTTAACTACCTGGTTAGAGGTGAGACGTGTAAGTTTGAAGGTGTTTAGAGCAGGGAGTTTAGCTTTTGTGATTTGAACTGACAAGGCTGCGTGAAAAGCATGTAGTAGCAAATTTGAAACTGGAAAACATCTCAGGTTATGCTTGAAGATAAAGGAAAACCAGGAAAACCTCTGTGGAGGTAGGTCGCAGGAACTTCCGGTAACACCCTGACAACTCGGAGCATTCCGGCAAACAGAAGCGTGTAGCCGTCCGAAAGCTCCTTTAAATAACACACAATTTTTTTCTCACCTAAGACAAAATAAACTACGTCACCATTACAAAAGCCGCCATGTGAATAGCTGACTCACGCGAAACACACGCCCGCACTGTGATGCAAACTGCATAGGCTTTATTTTAAAGCACGTTGCACGCAAACGCCTCAAATCAGTCAAAAAGTCATATATCTCTCTTAGCATAAATTCTTCTGCATTGTTTAATAAAATCAGCAGTACACAGGGCGGTGCTGGTAATCAGTGGTAATGCAAACACCTTTACCGGAGCAGACAGGCTGAGCTGCAAAAGAACCGAACCATGTCAACAGGGTGTATGAGAAAGGAGATTCCAGTCTTGCTGCATGTGAGAATCTGCCGATGGACAAGTAATCTCCAACGTTTCGAAAGACAGTAGCGGCTTCACGTACAGCTTCAATGACTGATTACGAAGCCAGTTCTAATGGCAAAATCTCCCCTCTAAATCTGTCCAAAGTCGTGACAGGCGTTCTCGATTCACACATGCGGACTGACAGCCTTCACGTGACTGCACTTCACCCAATGCATTTTTAAGCAGCACACATCGCTTGCTGTTCATACACATGTAATTATATTTCTCTTTGTCACAGAGGTCAAGGTCATCACCGTCCTCGTGACTGAACACCTGTAGGTTCTCACAGCTGTGCAGTCTGATAAATAAGTACCCATATTAACGAAGAACTTACCACCTCCATATTCATATACCGTGAAACAGAGACTGATCGTTTATCTACCAGCCCGCACGGCCTCGCATACAAAGGTGGGTGGCATTCAGATCAACCCCACTTCTTGTCAGAAAGCAAATCCCTTTTCGGCGGTCGTCTAGTCCGTAACCCCCTCAATATACTCAGCTATCCCTGCCCCCAAAATATTACGTCTGTCAAGCCCAGCAGTCACTTTACGTACCGCCAGGTTTAACATTCGACAATTCTACGTTCTGCCCACACAGTGTGTTTATGTGTTTTGTGTGGATCTCAGAACAAACAGCGATTATTTCCCTATACAGCATTAACTGGCTGGTTTGTATAACCAAGACGGAGTGTGTTTACTGCGCGGTACGGGCTGGACCTCTAAATATAATGCAGGTTAGTGCTATCCTTGAACGCGTTAATCACGTACAGTTCACGCAGCAGCAGGCCTACATGCAGGTCTTACAAAAGGCCCGCTCAACCTTTCACGTGCTGCGGGCAACTTCGGCAAAGTTTGGTTCGCATGTGGCGAAGTGAAGCTCAATACACAAGACGAATAATGAATAAGAACAAGTATAATTACATGCACAATTCTACCTGCGCATTTGTCTGCACGTCATGTGCACAGAAGACGTTCTCTCATTTCCAGTGTCACCCCGCGGGCAACATAACACGGGGTCGCGGGCATCAGGTTGACCGCGAGCTACGGGTTGATCAGTCCTGCCTTACATCAAATTCTCAGTGCCCCTGAGGTCACAAAAGTGCAAAGCGTAGCAAGAGGTCACAATAGTGCAGGCTTCAAAGACAAAGAGAACAGAGAAATAAAGACACGGCTTCACTCAAATGGCTGCCCCAGCAGAGGACTTTGGACTGCTCCGCCCCCCCTCCCTCCCCATTGCGCTTACCTAGCCACACACTGACGGACATGAGGACGGAATATCCTGAGCGGCTGGCGCTTTCCAACTGCAGCAGACGTTACCTGGACAGTACATACTGTGTCCTGTTATTGCTTCTGCCTCGATATTCCTGCAAGCCAGTAGCTCTGTCAGAAGAAGCAGTAAGTTAGCTACTTCGACTGAGGAGAGTCTTCTTGCAAAGCTGTTATTTGCTCACACAGTCAGTACAGTTTCCGCACTTCACAGAACCCAAAAGGTCATTATCATCTTCAGAAAAGTCCTCCACTTTTTCTTGTTCTCAGCCATAAAAATCCAGTCCACGTCTTTCCATCATCGTTCTTAAAATTCATATTAATATTATCCTTCCATCTATGCCTAGATCTTCCAAGCGTATTGTGCGTGATTTCAGGCTTCTGCAGCGATGCAGATGATATCTGCGCTCTTCTGGGATATTACGTAGCACTGAGTTGTAGTTCTGTACCGACGTTTCGGGACAACCTACTGTTCTCGTCTTCAACAGTTCACTCGGAAATAACATGCCGAAGATCATGCCTAAAAGCGTGCCTAGGAACATGCTTAAGATCACGCCTAAGAACATGACTGATTCCCTCTTGATGTGACTATTTCACAATCTGCCTTCATAGTAAAAATGAGTAGAGCATCACACGAACGTAACGCGTTGACAAGTTTACTGCAGCTGTACACACGCTGCGTTATGCCTTACACTACAAACGGTACTTTACCGCAGCCATGACTCAACCTCTAGCAAGTCTGTAGGTTATATCGGATGCCAGACTCGTCTCTGTTTAGAGGGTGTGTGCACTAGTGCACTCAAAGTGCGCCAGAACCTACACGCATCTATCCTGACCGACACTGACGTCATCCATTCGACTCACGTGTCGTGACGTCGCGTCGGTATCTTTGTAACTTTGAACCGAGCAAGAACGGGCCGATTTGCAGTTCCGGCAGCTGTGCCAGGTACTCGCAACCTGCGACATGCGGTCAGCAAGTGACTTTCCCCGTATCATAAACGTAGAGTGCCAAGTGAGTGCAAAGTTAAATTTAGCTTACTTATTTTACTAAATTATGGCTATTTTTAACCCATCTCGAAGAGAATTGGTGCATTTCTTCCAAATTAGCGTCCGCTAAATATTCCGTCGCCGTGGATGTCAGGCTCCTTGTATTCGCAATGTTCAAGAACAGCCGTTTCCACTTCTGATTACTCTGCAATCGACGACTTCCCAAGTGCTGCTTCAACAGTCCGACCGAATTATCGTTCAACACAAGACGACTCCACACACTGCACGTCGGACACGAAGATTTGTTGCCGTCGTTTCACTGGAGACGTCTGCACCAGCCACGGTCATGTTTGCGCGCCTTAATAACTCTGGCGAGTTCGCTTATGTCGCCGTGATTGTCTCGAAAACTCCAAGGAAAATCTTATTCATTAAATATGGAACATGTTTTCCGCACTTCTGTGAAATGCGCTTCATTCGAGTTCAACATAAAACGAAAATTTCTTGACCAGATATCAGGCACTCTTGCTCCTACACCTGCAGCACAGTGTCGTCTGTTTGGGCTTTTCCCGGCTGTTACAATGAGAAATAAAAATTAAAGTTTATACCCAATAATACATGAGAATTTGCTAGTTATTTTACTGCAATCCATGCGTCAAAACCGCTTTAAAAAGTCATCAATTTCGCCGCGTTTCCCCCTTTGGATTTGCAGTGATCCGCAAGCCCAGTGCGTGAAATCGCCTGTAGAAGCAGTTAAGCGCAATGGTCGGCTGGACAGATTCATAGTCACGCTTACGTCAAGAGCTGGTAGGGTAAAGGAGGGCTGTAACTCAATTTAACTTGAGGATTCACTCCCACTCTACCCTACTTTACTTCACAGATCGATTCGAATTTATGTAGTGGGTTGGGTTGGGTCGCACATGAAGGAGGGGTGGAAGATAACTGGAAGGAAGCAAAAGATAAATTGACATCACATAAAGCAGGGAGGCAAATAGGAAGTGAATGAAACAGAAGAATAAAAACGGCAACGAGATGAAACAGAACAAATAGAAAGGAATGCAGCTAAACTGCACATCAAAGGCAACACGGAATAAAGTAACTCACATACACCGAGGCGAAAAAATGAGTGCAAAATCAAGGTCAGTTGTTATCTCTACAAATCTTGAGTGCAATCATAAGTACGCTTTCAACAAAGTCTGTATCTGCACATATTCAGCAAGGTGGCGTCATTAAAGTCGGTTCAAAACTCTGCATCGTTTAAACTGTTAAGACAAGAAACACACACGGCACATTCCCGATTGCAAAACGAAAAATTAGTGATCAAAAAACGGAATATCGGAAACCAATACGCCTTATCTTTGCAAGTCCAATATATATTGGGAGACTTTCGGCTTATTCGGTTTTCTCGTACTCCAAAGAAAAGACCTAAAAATTGAGCAAATTCTAAAAGTCACAACGCATTCGACCCTTTAAATCCCAGCGGTCACTGTACGCATCGCCAGGTTTAACACTCACAAAATTCCCGCGTGCTGCCCACACAGCGTATTTCTGTGTTTTATATGGATCTCAGAACAAACCGCGATTGTTTCCCTGTGTGTTTACTGCACGGTACGGGCTGTATCTTCATATATAAATCAAGTTAGTTCCAGTCTTTAAAGTGGGAATATACTGCGACCTTGAAGCGTACAGATGTTACATAAATATTTAAATTTATATCGACGTATGCATTAACAGTAGTCGCTGAATCCCTGTTTATTTATTCAGTACAGTCTGTCGTCGTCTGAAATTACAGTTAGGCTCTCAAAATCGCAGCTTAGAGCGAAACAAAGTAGAACACAGCACTTGTTGTTACATACGCGATTGCAGGACTCAGAGTGCCGCGAGCTGCCAGCAGACACAACGTCGGTCCGAGTCTCAGGAGATTTCGTCGAACGAGTGATAACTGGAATCTGTCGGCGTTAAGGCGAAGCGCGTTTGGTTCAGTCTTCCATTAATCAAGTTTCATGAAATGCATTTCAATAATTCTCAAGTTGTTACCTTTGGCAGGCCAGGCAGGCAGGCACAGCAACTGTTCGTTGCGAGTCTGCCATTTACTACGATGTTTCGCTCTGTGTGCTTTTATGAACACCCCGGACGAACTGTACATATGTACGAGAGCTATATGAATGGCATCAAAATAAAAATGAAGCTACAAATAATGAGGCATTATCCGTGCACCAAATGTCGCTACAATAACACAACTGCGCGGTCCTCTCCCTGCAGGCCGATCACTCAGTGCAGGCCTGTAACTTCGGACACACAGCGCCGGGCAAAAATGACGTCACCGACATATAGCGTGCTGTCCTCGGGGAATCACAGATTGACAAAAAAACTGTAATTACTGATGTATGTCCCTTATCGCCGTACCACCTGCCCCTGCTCCTCTGTTCGACGCGTTCCAGCGCTCTTTTCCTGCTATGTAGGTCACGCGTTCAGGCTGTCCGGGCTGAACCTTTCCACACTTTTCCTCAGTTCCTATAGGCGATAGCTCACCATTTGCCACTACCGCTACTTGTCACATTCTGTCCAAGCGTTTGTCGAGTTACCGCCCTCCTGGTCTACGTCGTAAATAGTGAGATGCCGAACACTCGCACTCACACACTCGCCTGCTCTGTGGACAACCAAGTACCTGCAAGATGAAGTCCCTGGCTGAAATACCGAAGACGTGGCGATGTGCAGGGCGGGAAGGCCTGTGTGTCCGTGTAGCAACAGAGGAATGGTGTTTGGCGGGGAAGACAGGACGCGTAGGAGCGGGTCCGATCACAGGAGATTTCTGGTAGACATTGTATCTCTGGCACAAGCTTACCTCTACATTTTGACATTTCTTTCACCGTTACCAAGTTTTCTACTCTTCCTGTGGTTTGTAAGGTTACGCCTAAACGTCACGAGTGTTTCCATCTGTCTAAATTGTCTGCTTTATTAGTTGTGTGTTCAATTCTCCTCCACTCTTCTAGACGGCGTACTGAACCTGCCTGAACTCAACTGCCTTACTGAAAAATCAGCAAGTGCCAGCCAGACACAGCTGATGCCCGAAGCTTGACAGTGTTCTGCCTGGTCGCACACCTGGAGCGATCCTGTCTGCGATACATGTCTCACGCGTCACGAGCTAGCTGCTAGCAGTGAGATTCGAGAAGGCCAAAAATATATAAACCAAACTGTACAGAGGCAACAACTAGATTGGAGCTGGTAGAGTGAGCCAGTGTAGTGGTCTGAGGAAAAGAGGAACAGCTGTGTTCTCTTGGCATGCTAAGATATGCGAAAGGCACGGAAACGCCCGAACAGACATTACGTGTAAAGCTAAGATATTCTAAGCTGACGCTGAATCTGTGTTGTTGCCTTGCGGCGAAGGGCTCAGGTTTGCACCCAACACCATAACACCTTTAAATATACAAATTTTAAAAAAGGGTAAAATTATCCATTTCGTAACTGACATCAAGACATGAAAAGCCACGGGGAACAGAGATATCAAGCATAACCTGAATTACAGTTAAATACTCAGCTCGTACCGCACAGTAAACACACTTCGGCTCGCTTATTTAGATAACAACCAGTTACGGCTGTACAGGGAAATAATCGCTGTTTGTTCTGAGATCCACACAAAACACATAAACACACTGTGTGGGCAGAACGTAGAACTGTCGAATGTTAAACCGGGCGGTACATAAAGTGACCGCTGGGCTGCAAACAGTCTCAGCAGCAGTGGAAGGTTTGTGCTGGTCCTTATGCCCCTGCCGCGTCACCTTCATTTGCAACCTGCTTGACAAAGGCGTCGCAGTCGGTTTGCATCCCGTGCATACTTGCACAAACCGCTGCATCTGCCAGCCTGCAAACCCCCAATTTTCCTCTCGTCCAGCCTGTACCTTAGTCATAAATACTGCCTCAACCCTCACGACTCTGTTAACATCAAACCTTAAATTACTGCTCTATTAATAAATATGAGCGCCGCGCAGCCATATATTTATTGTTATTTATTGGGCCACACAAAGCAAGCATAAGCCGTTGTAATTCAACTTTCAACTTAAAGCAATTCATCATCAAGGTGTCATGACCATCTGTGTGCAATTTTCATAACCCCTGACTCGTCCCTGTAGCATCCATCAACATGATATTCTGACTTTCAGCAAAAATATTTACAGTAGAATAACAATAATACGCTTCACTGCATACAGCGAGGCCTGTAATTTGCGACCAACCTGTCACCTGCTACATGAACGACCTGACACCTGCTACGTCTCTTAAACCCGTAATCATTCTGTTCTGAATGTGTTGGCAGTTTTTAGGTCACAAAACTAAAGTCTTACGAATCTTCATGTATGTAGGACTTCCTGAGCTTTGGCGACGGCGAAGTGTCGGGTCATGAGTCCCTGCTAAATAAGGCAGAGCAGCACTCAGAAACTTGCAGACTTTTCGCTACAAAATGACGCGGCTGAGCGACAGAAAACGCTTTATGAAGACAAAATGTGACTTTAAAAACAGAAAACATTGTACGAACACTAAGTGTGACTTTCAAATGACTGACAGTGATTTACACTGTAATATGAACACAAACCAGGAATATACAAACTGAACAGTTTTGACGATTCGCCGTTCTATCGAAACGTCGGGAACCACACACCGAACGACACAGTGTCACATCCCTGAAGTCTTGAAGCTTCAGCAACACTGCTGTGAGAATCTCAAATTTTGTTTAGCATTTTCAGTCTGTAAATTAGCACCTTACGTTTCCAAGATTCAGTGTTTAAAAGTACTCAGAAGAGCAACAGAAATATCTGCTTTTCCTCCTGCAGGAAATAATGCCTGTAAGAGACTACTCGGAAGACCTAAGTATAGATGACAGGGTAATAATACAGATTCTAAAGAAACAGGAATGGAAACTTTGGACTTGACACGGACAAACAGCGCCCTGGTGTGAACACGGTAATGAAATTTCCGGTTCCATACAACGTGGGTAGTGTGTTGTGTAGCTAAGGAACTATCAGCCTTTAAAGGATTCTGGTCTATGAAGGCAGTTAGTTAAGAAATTATACCTTATGTTTCCTGTCATAATTCGCTATATACACGAAATAACACAGATATAACACAAGGACAAATGTGTTATGTTTGAAGTTATGAAAGCATTCAGTTGCTAGAGTGTTTTATGAAAATCCTGCAGCACAATATACAGTCATTACTGTCGCCTTATGTCCTGTACAGCGGTCGTGTCCTGTACAGAGGTCTGTGCTGTACAGCGGTCGTGTACTGTACAGCGGTCGTGTACTCAGATACATAGCATAGTCTTGCACTTTCCCAGTTCAAATCCTCACCGGACTTACAGCGCCAGAAACGAGCAGTAATTCTGCTATTTGGCTGCATCATGATTCTCTGGTTTAAAATCCCACACATATTCCGTCCGCTCTCCAATGTTTATTCCCCCGGGAAACTATTTAACACGCAATAGCTTTTAATTCCCTCCTCAGGAAATATTTCCAATTTGTAGCGTGGTAGGTTGGGTGAGAAGTAAAGGTTGCTGGGTTACCATGGTCCTCAATCTCCGGCACCAGATGGCAGCATAAGTTAGCAGGAAATAAAGATAGCTTTGTCATAGAAGTGCAAGAGGTCAACTGCAATAAGTAGCGCTTCGGCAAGTCTGTCGGTAGTTCAGCCGATCCTTTCATGATACTGCCGCGCACAAACCTGTTACCAGCTTGTCAAAAGCACATCCATTTATTCAGCTTTATGGTAATAAAAGATCCTCTCAAATCTGTCTACATTCGCCTTCAATTTGCCTGCACTATGCTGAGTTACGTCACACTGAGACGCAGCTCACACTCCGCCAATATCCTGTATTAAAAAACCATCAGAGTGTACATCAGTCTGTGTTGTGTCTTAGATATGTTTCACTTGCGATCGCCACCTGCTAGCAGATCACTAATATAGACTGATGAAAGAAGAAATATTTCCCAGTTGGTACATGTTAAATCGCTAACACACAGCGAAACGAATCTTTTATTGATCCACTGGTTATAAACAATTTTTAGTTTGTATTTTTTGTTATTTCTTTCTATTCTTAACCTACATATTAATCTGTCTTAAATAGTAATTATTAATATTAATGTGAATTTTTAATATCAGTAATTGATGAAATTTGTAATACAATATCCAGAAGATTACCCAGAATTTGTTCGATCGTTGCCAAAACATTTCGGAGACAAAACAAACATATTGCAAATACAGTAAATAAGTCAGAAACGCACTAAACTTTCGGAGATACAATAAACATATGAGAAATACAACAAAAGTGTAGGAGATACAATAAATATGTTAGAAATGCGATACAAAACGGTGTGCACAGCGGTACATTTGCTGTGGCGGCTTTGATACGATATATCTAACAAGGACAAGATACAAATTTCCTCTTATTTTGTACGGGTGCGAAACTTGATTTCTCATACTAAGAAAAGAAAACAGGCTGTGGGTGCTGAGCGAGACATTTGGGCCTAAGATAAAGGAAGTGACAGGAGACTGGAGAAAACTGCATAATGAGGAGCTTCATGATTTGTACCGCTCACCAGCTGTTATTAGAGTGATGAAATGGAGAAGGACGCAATGGGCAGGTTATGTGACTTGTCTCGGGGTGCGAAAAGATGCATACAGAGTTTTGGTGGGGAAACATGAAGGGACAGCTGAGACAGATAGCAGAAGAATATTAACCCTTTAAAGACGAAGCGTATCTGTTTTATATAAGGACTCAGTGCGTACCGCGCTGTAAACACTCTCCACTTCGGTTATAAAAACCAATCTCTTAATGTTTTATAAGGCAAAAGTTGCTGTTTGTTCTGAGATCCGTACAAAACACATAAACGCAATGTGGGCACCACGTAGAATTGTTTAATGTTGAACCTGGTTGTATGTAAAGTTACCGCTAGGCTTTAAAAGGTTAAAAGAGGTTCTGACGCAAGAGAAGGGGGGGGGTGGGCAGGACCATTGTCACTCAGCGTGGGAAGAAGGGACGGGCTGTTGTGAACACTGGGTGCTAAAAACTGCGGGAAATTTCCGAACCGAGGGCTTAGTCACGTACATAACAGAACTTCTCTGATGTACATCATAATTTCACAAAGGATCAACAAATGTCCGCCATTAAATGGAAACACGGACGAGTTTTTACATAAACAATTGGCTGCACGCCACTGAATCTTCTTGGATCCACCACCGGCACTCCCCATTCGTCTCCAGCTGGAGCAATAAAGTAACAAAACTGCAAATCTGGTACTCAATGGCATACAACACAGGCTGTAACAAGGCGTTCTTTACTCTCGAAGTGGCACAAGTGTTCACGGTGCACGACTGAAGGTCATTTCAGTTACTCCATTACGAAACGTACGTCCTTTCCAACAGCGGTTTCTACATAACTCACAAGACGCCCAACAGCACTATGTGCGGAGTTCTTATACCGAATTTTGAGTACAAGAATAGACGTGGCCATTGCCGACACAACTGTGTGTACTGCCGCAAGTAGGCGTCGATTTTAGTGCACCGGTTTTCACGAAACTCACTTTTGGTCGACACTTCTTTGTAAAGAACTCCTGTACCGAATTTCATGAAAATGCTACAGAACGTTCAGTAGGTTACAGACGAAAGCACGGAAGGGTTGACCCTCTCCTCCATACATGGCGTTCTTTTTTACTTTCTAAAGAACGCTTGATACAAACAACAAATGGCGTGCATGTGCTACATATACCAATATGCCTGGACGCCACTGAAACCTGACACCAAGCCTGCACGACGCCTTAGTGCGAACACAACGCAAATTAATGTTCAGGCCGCCAGAGGGCAGAACACTATATAATAATTACATTACGCAACACAACTCTGCCGTCAAGACGTCCCTGTTTCAGCGTCTGGTGGGAGGACCAAAGAAGAACTCGCAGCGCGATACACAGTCTCCCGCCGCATATTTGTCAGCCTCACGGCGCAGTCTGACTCGTACCGCACTGCCGTGAAAACCCAATCACGTGACTGCCGCACACGAGCTTCTAAGCTTCTCCACAAATTACTTCCAAGCCGGGATATCTCGGTCGGTATAGCGACTCGCTACGGGCTCGACGCTCTGGGGATCGAAACCCGGTGAGGGTGAGTTTCCCGCACGCGTTCGGACCGGCCCTGGGGCCCGCCCAGCGTCCTGTAAGGTGGGTACGGGGTCATTCCTGAAGGTAAAGCGGCTGGGGCGTCACTCTGACCACCCCCCTCATCTAGGCCCAAGGTGAAAGAGTACATCTGTACCTCTGCTCACCCTTTGGGCCTTAACAGCAGTTTATACGGCCAGCTCTGCCTTTGCCCGTATCGTAGCACAAGTTCCAAAGAAACTGCGGCCCGCCCAACATCCTACTTAACTGGCACTGCGTCATCCGCGGGGGTAAACCCGCCGTTTCGTGAAGCTGACCGACTGTTCCCTTTAGTTCCGAAGTTGACAGTCAGGCGGACCGCACATCCACTCGTTCGGACGCCTTCCTACGGTGATAACATTACCTCGTGCATTGCAGACAGCTAGCGTCAGATGCTGCCTGCAAAAAGTCGAAGGTCGCGTCCTAGTTGTTGGCTAACAAAGCATGCTCGACTTGTACAGAACGTCCATTTTATCTGACAATCGTCCTTTGTCAATTCCCGCCGCTTCTCCGTCGTGGTTGACGTCTGGGAGAGTGGCTTACTTAAGCACGTGAATGCAGTGCAGCAGACACTTGTCGGATAGAATAATGTCGCTCTTCTTCCGACAGGTTTTCCATCTGCCTATCAGACCTCCAGCAGCCGCTTCAGTAGGCACACTTATTCGTGCCTTTACATTTTACTGAAATATTGATTTAAGAACTGCCGTATCGCCCCGTGCAGTTCAGTACCACACATTCACTGTCGGTTTGTTTCGACACTGTAACACAAGGGCCGCGCTTCCGCCATGTTGTTATTACTGAGGGTCGGAACTTTACATGTGACGTGTGCACCAGTGACTAATCCGTCCGTGGAACTTAGTTCGCGTTACCTTTCACAAAAATTAGCAGCTCAAAAGTTAATTGGGGCGGGGGGGGGGTGGAATATACACCCCGCCCTTATGGCTTCACTTTCAGGCGTGCGCTAATGTCCAGACGCGTAAAAAGTTATTTTATGCGGCAGAAGTGTGACTTGCACACAGGCACCGAAATACACCGAGAATGGGAAATAATTCCGCGGCAAAAATACGACGCGCTTTTCCCTGTAGAAGGGAGAGAAATCATTTCTGGTATGAAGAGTCAGCAGGAAGAGCTCTGTGGCTTTTAGGGTAGAAAAGTAATGGAAAAGAAGAAAAATGGAAGAAATGAAAACAAAGGAAGGGTGAAAATTCGTGTGGTGGGGATGGGACTGTCAGATATAATGTACAGGGGCGGAGGGGCGTGACTAAGACAGAGTCAGACGCTGTGAACTTGTTAACTCAATAAGCCCCCCCCCCCCCCCCAAGGCCCACAGTCTCGCTTCCCGCATTGCATAAGCAACACAACGTATTGGCCAAAACGAATTTAATTTGCACGCACACTTGACACTTGGTGGAGGTTGCGAAGTGGCCTAACAAGGCCCCGTAAGTGCGGAACCTACTGACGTCATGAACAGGGGGATTATACGGGCGTTCGTTCCACACGCCGCGACGTGCGCTAGCAGTCCCTCATTCTCCGCCAGACCAACCGCTTACTTCTGCGCACGGCAATGCTGCACGCCCGCTGATTTTCTAAGACGCCAGCTAAACGAGACAGCTGACAGTTTTTGAGGTCCAAAAATCTTAAATTCTTGACATCTGCGCTCTTCTGGGATGTTACGCAGCGGCGAGTGGCCGTTCTGTACCGAACGCCGCGGCAGCTTGAAATCATGAACGGCTTAAACTGTTATTCAATATAAAACGAGCCATCTAACTAACTAACTAACTCCATGGAGCAGAGGTCTTCTTGAGAAGCTAACAGTTTCTCAGCTAGTCAAGAAATTCCCTGCATTTTATGGAACCCGAAGGTTCATTACCGCATTCACAAGAGCCCGCCACCTGTCCCTATCCTGGAGCCAGCTCAATCCAGTTCATGCCCCCACATCCCACTTCCCGAATATCCATCTTAATATTATCCTCCCATCTACGCCTGGGTCTCCCAAGTGGTCGCCTTCCCTCGGGTCTCCCCACCAAAATCCGGTATGCACCTCTCTCCTCTCCCATACGTGCCACATGCCCCGCCCATCTCAGTCTTCTCGATTTGATTACCCGAATAATATTTGGTGATGAGTACAGGTCGTTAAGTTCCTCGTTATGTAGTCTTCTCCAGTCCCCTGTCGCCTCGTCCCTCTTAGGCCCAAATATCCTCCTCAGCAGCCTATTCTCGAACACCCTCAGTCTTTGTTCCTCCCTCAGTGTGAGAGACGAAGTTTCACACCCATACAGAACAACAGGTAAAATTATAGTTCTGTATACCCTAATCTTTGTGTTTTTGGATAGTAACCTGGAAGACAAAAGATTCTGCACCGAATGATAGCAAGCATTCCCCGACTTCAATCTGCTCTTAATTTCTTCATGAATGGAGTTTCGATTCGTTAGGGTTGCTCCCAAATATTTGAATTCTTACACCCTTTCAAAGGATTTATTATCTATAATTATGTTGTGATTGTGTCCTGCATTCTGATTTCGAGACATGACCATGTACTTAGTTTTCTCAGCATTTACTTCTAGACCAATCTCCTTACTAGCAATCATTAAATCTTCTGCATTTTTCTTTATACTATGTATGCTTCCACCCAATATATTAACATCATCAGCATAAACCAGAAACTGATGTGTACCATTCAATTTCAAGCCCTCCTGGTTTGCCTGAACCCTCCTAATGGCATATTCTAAAGCAAAGTTGAAAAGCAATGGCGACAGAGCATCTCCTTGTTTCAAGCCATTCTTAATAGGAAACGTGTCAGACATGTGTTTGCCTACCCGAACTCTGCTACACGTTTCACTTAGACACATTTTTATTAACCTTACTAGCTTCCTGGGGATACCGAACTCAATGAGAATATTATACAAGACCTCCCTCCTAACTGAATCATAGGCTTTCTTGAAGTCTATAAATAGCTGATGCACTGCCTCATTGTATTCCCATTTTTTCTCAAGTATTTGACGAATGCTGAATATATGATCAGTAGTTGACCTGTTACGTCGAAATCCACACTGATGATCCCCAATAATTTCCTCTGCATATGGAGTTAACCTTGACAAAAGAATGTTGGATAAAATTTTGTATGTAGTCGACAAAAGTGATATGCCTCGATAGTTACTACAATCTGTTTTATCACCCTTCTTATAAATAGGCACAATGACTGACTCCTTCCATTCCTCAGGCAATTCCTCCTTATTCCAAATAGAAATAATAAGTTTATGGATTTCAGACCGAATATCCTACCCCCTGCTTTAATCAATTCTGCTGGAATCTGATCAATACCTGGTGATTTGTGACTTTTTAGTTTTTCAATAGCCATCTCAACCTCAAAGGCACTGGGCTCAGGCACTAGTGGCTCTGCTGTGTGTACTTCAGTCTGCCTAACATCATTAATCCCGTGTATATTCAACAGCTGGGAGAAATGATTACTCCACCTGGCCAAAATACTGTGGGAGTCTGCAACCAGGTCACCCTTCTCATCCTTTACTACATTAATTCTAGGTTGGTACCCCCTCTTAAACTCATTGATACCCCTATACAAGTCTCTTATATTCTTGTTCTTACTGTTCGTTTCAATTTCATTAATTTTAGCTTTCAGATATTCCTTCTTTTTGTTCCTGAAATGTCTACTAGCTTCACGTCTTACGTTGTGCAGATTATCTCCATTATTTTGGTTTGGATTCTGTAACCACTGAATTTTAGCCTGCTTCCTTTTATCTAAAAATTCTGCACATTCTGCATCAAACCATGGTTTATGCTGCTTCCGTTCGTGTAGACCTAGACTCTCTTGAGCTGAGATTTTGATATTCTCTTTAATGTTTTCCCAAGCCCTATTTATGTCCTCACTAACATTTAAGTTTTCCAAAGCTGCAAACCTGTTTGAGATCTTAAGCTGATACTGTTTCCTAACCTCTAGTTCACTTAGCTTCTTGAGATTAAATCTCTCGGCATCAAACTTCTGTGCTGCTTGCTTACTTACTGTCAGTCTTTCCCTAACTTTCGCAACCACCAGATAGTGATCAGTATCACAGTCAGCTCCCCTGAAAGATCGCACATCGAGTATACTGGAATGCCGTCTCCTATCTATTAATATGTGATCGATCTGATTGTGAGTCTTCCCATCAGGAGAGGTCCAGGTGTATTTATGAATGTTTCGGTGCGGAAACATAGTGCTCTTAACAACTAGATTCTTTGATGCGGCAAAGTTTACTACTCTAACACCATTATCGTTGCTATCCTGATGTAAACTCTCATTCCCAATAGTCGGTTTGAAAATATCCTCTCTCCCCACTTTTGCATTAAAATCTAACAGAATTTTCATATGGTACTTAGGAAAGTGATAAAAAACCCCTTCTAATTCCTCATAGAAGCTATCGTTTGAATCATCACCTTTCTCTTCTGTTGGTGCATGCACATTCAGAACAATGATATTACACCAGCGGCCTCTCAGCACTATGTATGACATCCTAGCACTAACAAACTCCACTCTCTTGATTGCTGATACTATTCTCTGGTGCACAAAAAAACCTGTTCCCAATTGATGATTTTCCTGCCCTTTGCCATAGAAAAAAATATACTCCCCCGCTCTTACAGTCCCTTCTTTGTCCCACCTAACCTCCTGTACACCCACTAAATCTAACTTGTACTTAGCTAATTCCCTGGCCACTGTCATAAGTGACCCTGGCCTATACATGCTCCTCACATTCCATGTTCCAAAACTCATATCCTTTTTCCGTAGCTGGGGTCGTACCAAAGAATCGGTCGAGGTCCGAGGAATTGTGTAATGGTTCGTAACGTCATAATTTTTACGGTGAGGAGTTGTTAGCACCTCGCCCAACCCCCAAGCTGGAGGACCACCCCTTGTCGGCTGTCCGCGACTGCTTATTCAATGTATTCGCAGCTACCCTCCATAACTGGAGGCCGTTCCTCCATCCGCAACCCGAGGACGCGCCATGCCGTGGTGACAGGGACCCACATAACATAAACGAGCCACCATCTTGAAAAATATTGCAAGCGTGTCTGACGAATAAAATCCACATTACATTTTCTTAAAACGCATTTGATATTACCGTCCTGTCGACGCTTTTCCTAGCCAAAGCTTTCCGACTAGCGTTTGTATTCGTCAGTCACATTCACCAAAAACTGCACACAGTCAGATTACGAAATGTGCATAAATTTTAAATAACTGCTACCTGTTCCGGCACCGAGGTGCCTTGTCCACACAGTGCCAACAATGTTGCAGTTTTATGCTTGCCATTGTACGTACTTCATAACTGTAACACGGTCGAACGTCTGAACACCTGACACTGTGCCTCCAGGCTGCCGTATTGCTGCTTGTACTGCTGTCTATTTGAGACTGCCTGAATAGGGCGCCTCTGCGCCGAAACATGTAGCAGTTATTTAAAACCTACGTGCAGTTTGTGGTCCTATTGTATGCATTTGTGGATGCCTGTGATTGGCTGCAAGAATAATCCGTGGAATAAATGGTATCACATTTTTGTTCTTATTTTTCGCTCCTCCTATGCGTGTTACACGACTAGCCTACCCCACTAACCTTCAGCAGATCTGATAAAAATTGTTTTCGAAAATAAAATCTACGAATAAGTCATTTTTTGGACCTCACGGCAGTGACTGCGAAGACTCAAGTCTACTGGGATGTGACGCCATGTTGGTGGGCTGGCGAGCGGACCCCTTCGTGCCTCCATCTTCAGGGTAAAGCAGTGTGAACAGAATACTTCTGGATTGCTTCCTTGAAACGTTCGCAAGCACACGGCCAAGCGTACAGCGTCACAGCCCGGACGACTCAAAGCTTAAACGTGACTAACTCCATGAAGTAGAGCGGTCCGTGAGACGCCAGCAGTTGAAACCCGAGCACCGTCGCGTGCCCGTCGGTACCAGCCGACGCTGCGTAATATCGCAGAAGAGCGCAGATCTGAGCTACATCGCGGCGGAAGCCCGAAATCGCGGACGCCAGCAGTCGCTTACCCAGACGTTACGTACGTTACCGCAACAAAACATTATGGCTAAATAAGCCAGTTGTATGGCTTAGGCATAAGACAGTTTGCAAAACGTGACTCTTAGCCTGCGCAATCAAAACAGGATGAGAAACAAAGCGGACAGGAGAAATATTCATACTGGTGGGAAGTGGAAAGGATAATTTCGTATGCGTCTTAAATAATTATTACGAAAAATTTCGCAAGGAAAAAGGAGCGACTATCGTGTAAGGGTGTACAGAACCCAGAAGGGGTGAAAGGGGCGGTGCTGACTTCTCGCGGCTGTGTGTTGCAGGAGAGGACTATGTGCCCGTCAGCAGACACAAATACTTGTGTGTGCCATGTCACGTGCCACAGAGGCTAACGTTTAAGCAACTAATTAATACATGTTGTAATATGTTACGATCACGTTGTTCTGGGATGTGACGCCGTGTAGTTTAGTAGACTAAGCAGTCGACAGGTTCCTCCGAAACGTCGCTCCATATCCAGCAGGTTACACGCGGTCAAGTCCCTCAGCACCATAATCTTGATAGCACTGTGATCGCTTGCTTCTTCCGTTTTTTTTTCTTCTTAAGAGGAAGGCAGCAGCGAAACGTAAGGCACCGCGGCCTTTACAGACGAACGCATTAGCTTTCATCGAAATGCCGAAGAAGCTAGCGCAACGACTTAGGGCCACATGCCACAAGACCTGCCCCCCCCACCCCCCCAGTTGTTCACTCGCTGCTTAGTAAAGTAAAACTGTCCCTGTCCATGATGTGAACGCACATAGGGGGATTAGAAGTAGAGATCCACTCATTCTTAACTTCAGCACTAGGTGGTGGAGCGTGTTCACATCACGTCTCCACCACTAACCCGCGCGGACAGAGCCCCCAGCATTCCATGTTTAGACGGCTCTGACGGGCCCAGCCCTGGTAATTTGCCCCTACAAGCAATCTAACCGCAAGCAGTCGACTGTCCAGCCCCCAGAGTTGTCTGCAATAATTAAGTGCAGTTTCCTTTCGCTCGGCCGGAACTGTAAAATTCAAACGGTTCGCGGCTTATCAAACATTGGCGCAGTGAAGGAGTGCTTACACTGGAAATGTGCACAGTGTCTGTCACCTGCATGTGTACTGATGATGCAGATCCGCAATTATTATCGATTCATTCAGGCTTTCGGGGCGAAGATTATTTTAAATTAGAAACAAGAACTGTGCAAGGTTGCACCGCCTCCCGCCAGTGGCAACAGAACACTCTCGTCTCCGCAGAACCCACACCCGTCGAGACGCCAATTCAGCCTTCTATAAAATGACAGCCAGCAGTCCTGCTCCCTGGGGTAAAGTGGCCAGGGTGTGGCGACTGACCGATCGCCTGCATCTGACGTCACCACCAAGACTGCGTGCATCTACACTTCCCACCCTTCCCAAAGCTTCGCGGTGTGGTGCTTAGGTAATGGCAGGTAGAGACTATCTTGTCCCCTTTGCCCAAGCCCCAACACCAAGTGTCGCTGAAGTGCACACAGCTGTGGCGTGTTGTGCAGTAGGGCTCAGGTTACGGGTGCACTTCTAACAATTTAAAGTCCAAATGTGAACACTGTGCTGTCCAGCGCGCCCCATGTTCCAGAAGATCATCGCTTTGCTTGAACGTTCTCATACTTCCCCGCGTGTCTCAGTCACACGAGTAGCTTATAGATGCAGAATAGTACGTATGGCGCATTGCTTGAACTATATTGGCAGGAGTAAATGCACGTGCTCGGAGAAAACTTGTGCCAGTGTCACTTTGTCCATCAAAAATCTCACGTGGAATGGTCCTGCATAAAAGATGGACCCCGGCGTTAACAGGTCTGCGCCTAGCCGTCTGAGCCAAGTAACCTAAGATTTATTTCGAGACCCAGTCCGTACCGCGCAGTAAACACACTCCGTCTCGGTTATACAAACCAGTCAGTTAATGCTGTATAGGGAAATAATCGCTGTTTGTTCTGAGATCCACACAAAACACATAAACACACTGTGTGGGCAGAACGTAGAATTGTTGAATGTTAAACCTGGCGGTACATAAAGTCCGTACCGCGCAGTAAACACACTCCGTCTCGGTTACACAAACCAGTCAGTTAATGCTGTATAGGGAAATAATCGCTGTTTGTTCTGAGATCCACACAAAACACATAAACACACTGTGTGGGCAGAACGTAGAATTGTTGAATGTTAAACCTGGCGGTACATAAAGCAAAAATTGGGACTAAAGATATTAAATTCCGTAATAATTACCGACCACTTTAAGCTATGACATCACAACCTGCCACATCGCGAAATGTTTCTGAACTGAGTCCCGCCACAGGTGGCCTGCTGCTGTCTGCACGGAGCAGGGGCCGCCTTCAGAAGCTCACAGCCCACCAAGTTGCCCTTCTCTAACCGGACCCCAACATTCAGTACCATGTTCACAAAGACTCCCACTTCCCCTGTTATGAGCAGCATAAATCCACCCCATAGGATCCTACCCTACTTCTTTAAGATCCATTTTAATATTCTCCTCCCATCTAAGTCTCTATCTACCAAGAAGACTCTTCCCGCAGGTTTTGGTGTTGTTCAAAGTGTTAGAAGCGGTCAGCCCAGATCGTTCGCTTTTGACGCTGAGGATCCGAAGAAACTTCTACTGACAAATGCCAAGCTGGAGGACCACCCATTGCCGGGTGTCACCCGCAAAACTTGAATCTTCAGCAACACCACTGTAAGCATCTCAAACTTTGATAGCATTCATCCCGTTGTATCCTTGGAACAACCAAAACAACATCACGTGGTCAGGCTCACACAAATACATACTCTCAGAAAATGCCACATGCTGCGGATTACGCGATCCATTATCAGGCTAAATACAAACTTAAATTGCAGGTAAAAACGCAACTCACATTACTACAGTAGGATGCGACTTTTGTGAGAATATACAGGTGTGCTGCTTATGTGGTGTTTTAAGAACCTCTAAACTCACACGCCACTGTTCCACTTCCGCACGCCACTGTTCCACTCCCGCGCGCCATTCTTCGACATTTGATATAAGGTTCACGTTTCGAGGAAGAATTTTCGCTCTTGAAAGTAAATAAAAGGATTCACAGGCCAAAACCAAACCTGAGCTAAATATCAGCAGGCTTGCAGCCATATTACAAGCTTTCTGGGTTCTTCCTCTTTACACGGACACAACACGGGCAAAAGCTGTGACACGTTCGAAATCACACTGCGTAATTTACAGGCGCAGCAGAGCAGCTCTCGTGACTGCAGCATACAGCACAGCACAGCATAGCACATACCTTGATGCTGCCTGTGACAGCACCTGTCAGACAGCAGGTACGCACAGCCTGGTTGTGCATCATTAAAATATTTTGTGATGTGACACCCTGTTATTCGGTGTCTGGTTTCCCGAGATGCATTTTTATGTTTTAAATTTAAAACATTAAAATATAAGACTTGTGTTTTATATATTGCGCTCCTAGGGCAGCAGTACGTGTTTTGCGAATTCTTGTAAGTCTTTTAGCCATGACTTCTTAGTCTAACACAGCATTAATAAGTGTCAAACTTTTTACTAAACGTATCTCAATCCTGCAGTCCTTAGTATAATTGCTAAAAATCCGCTAACAAGTACTTTGTACTTAACTAGTTTTTCTTACTTTGTACTTATTTTGCACCGACTGCAAGTCAGACAACTTCAGAAGAAGGTAAAGCAATCCCTGCATAAACCCGGACAGCCCCTGGTGGTTCCAGGAACTTGAGGTTACCAGATTTCAAGACAGTCGGCATATGAAGGCAGTAAGTTTGTCAGCCCTACGCACCGGCCGTCTTTACCTTCCCAGGAAATACTCCTGCTGCTCGTTTCTTTTAGAGGCTGAGGCGACGCGACGGCCATATTGCGGTCAGAAGGATCGGGAATCGAACCAGCCGCCTTCCGGCCTGTAGCGCAGTCTCTCAACCAACTGCGCCACTGACAGCCAACTGCACGCAGTGCCGAGCTTAAGAACGGGGGCAGCTGTACCCCTAGTACATGGCCTGGACACGCAAAGCGAGAAGAGGCGCCAGTGTCACACATCCGTTTTGCTCGGTACCCTGACGCAGCACTGTACTGCAGTGGCTTACATACGCCAACAAACGCCGTATCTTCCCGTCGCTACAAACCGCTGGCGTTGTTTGCTTTCGTGGCGGAAGGGGCGGTTACGATATTGCGGAATGTAAATGTGCAACCTATTGTTCGGGGATGATCCTCACGTCCAGCTGTGTCATCTCAAGGCCAGCAAGATGGGACCCACAGATTAATGCACCGCCATATTACTCCGCCATCGGATTATTTTTGTCGCCTGTTAACCCCTTTCTACAGTCTGATACAAAGGAACATTAAACAGATACTAGAGCTGAACACAGACGGACGGACGGACTGTACGAAGGCTGATGAAGTGAATATTAAATTACGTAACGTACATTTGACTGAACTTTGAACTATCCACACCGCACAGTCACTAATCAGGCTGAAGTTCATCCCAGCCAGTGCCTTGTTATTGCAGCGTGCTTAACATTCCGACTGTCGCTCTACGACGAGATATTTTAAACACGTTCGTTACAGTTATGCAGCCCGCACTGCGTCTGCTCACATTTACATTGTAACTAATCTAACGCTTTTAATATTCTCAGTAAAGACAAAGACCTGCGCCAACTGAGCTGCATTTCAGCTGCCTCTTCTTTTACACATTTTACGCCTTGCAACTTCTGCAAAATATTGTCATTCCGGTTGTGTAATTGTCACTTTTAAACGTGTCCATGAGGATGATCTCAACAGGGATCGAAACATGTTGCAGCACCACACCGTAACGTACAGCACATTAAATAATAACGGTGCATTAGTTGGGACGAATGTGTGCGTACGTTCATCAGTTCACCAGTCACACCAAAGAAGCTGTGCTATGCTGTGCACGTTTTTACTTGGCAACAAGTTTCGGCCAACTGAAGAGCCATCTTCAGGCCACTAACAAGCACTACGTAAGCTGCTTTGCCATATTTGGTCCATCTTGCTTCGCCACAGAAAGGAACAATGTTGTTAGGTCGGTATGTTTCTGCCCGACTTCAGTTGTGAACTGCTGGACTGGCGTTCCCGAAAATTCGTATGGAATTCCTGCTACTGCAGAATACCGCACAGCCTCACTTGCTGCTGTGGGGTCTCGGTGTTCGTCATGAAATGGGGCCAATTAAACAGTCGTCAATACGGAAATCAACTTTCAACGCAAAAGGCCGGTGTGATTCCAGTCTTTGTTAAAATATCTTAACACCGCTACACAGTAACACCAATACACGTAACCAGAGTGGAAGTTTATTTTTAGTAAAATACATTTTTTGGCATTTAAAGCGTGTCATACGTTTAAAGCTGTCTCTAATTACACAAATCAAGAAAGCAGTCAAACATACATAACGAAACACAGAAACTGTCTGAGCCGAGGCTGGGCTGTGCAATAATGGGCCAGCGGGGGGGGGGGGGGGGGGGGGG
>BLKM01000661.1:409922-504390 GCA_013340265.1 Coptotermes formosanus | reverse complement strand
CCCCCCCCCCCCCCCCCCCCCCCCCCCCCCCCCCCCCCCCCCCCCCCCGACTCGTCAGTCACGTGGTTTCATTACAATTTGTCGGCACGCGTCCCCAAGTACCGAAACAACGGTACGAAACTGGTTTCTCACGAAAGATATAAATCCCGAACATCGAGTTTCACGAATGCCCAGGCTCTACTGTAACTTACTGGGGTCAGTCACAGCAACATGACGCGCGGCAGCGACGGTAGTGGCACTTGCTCCTTGGTTCTGAAGCGTGGCAGTAGAGGCCGCGACACTGCTGCTTCAGCTTCCCGTCTGACTGCTGTTAACTACTGGAGCCATGGAGCTGCGGGCGTGCAGTCAGTATGGTGACAAGTGAACACAGTGCGCACACGGCAGTGCTTGGCAGGTGTCAATAACGAACGTGACGATGACACGAATATTAGGGGATACAGCTGACAATGTAACGTAGCCATTTGCTACCACTCTCTCTTCGAAACTGTCCGTGTATAAATCATTAGTCTGCATTCTGTGTGAGACGTGTGAAGGTTAATCTCCACCGTGACGCAGGAGTCGGCGGGTTCTTGCTAAACGAGTGGAGACAGTCATCAGTGTACACGGCGTCACACACCGCAACACATGAGCCTGCATGTTAGTCTGAACTTGTCACAATGTATCCAGTTTTATGAATGACTCTGTTGCAGTTTGTTATTTGTTAGTTGCAACAGTTGGCAGCTCAGAACAGAAAACATGTAAAATAATCAGGCGCTCTGACGTATTTAGCAAGCAACAGTATGTTTTGTCTGAACCGGTGTGACGTTCTGAAGGCATCGTGTCATGTCATGTCATGTCATGTCATGGTCAGTCGCGTCACTTCAGTTTATGGGTGACACTGGTGACAAAATGTGTTTTGTTGAGTCCATCCGCCACAGAATTGATTGAAGCGCAGCTAAGCACAACAACAACACCAACAACTCCCTTAACATGGAAGTCCGAGGGTCGCCCTAATGTAAAACACGGGAAACACTATAATTCTGCAGATGTCGAGAAACTTTGATTGATATCAACAGAAGGTGCATGTAACGACACAATTATCATGCGCCATCTGTGTAAGACGCGTCGACAGTTGGTACCTGGCGTCCTTCAGCACGGAATTGCAACACTGGGAATTCTGGTTTTGCTAAAATAATTACTGCCTTATATATTAAGCCTTTAAAGCGCAGCGGTCACTTTATGTACCGCCAGGTTTAACATTCAACAATTCTACGTTCTGCCCACAGTGTGTTTATGTGTTTTGTGTGGATCTCAGAACAAACAGCGATTATTTCCCTATACAGCATTAACTGGCTGGTTTGTATAACCGAGACGGAGTGTGTTTACCGCGCGGTATGGACTGGGTCTTTACATATAAATCAGGACCCTTTAAACGCAGAATTAATTATCTCTAAAACACGTTTAAGTTTAATTTCATGCCCGCCTTTCTCAAGCTTTGATCTAAGATCCAGGATTTTAGCGCTGCCGAGTTTGCTGTAGTTTTCGGTGGATTCTTGGCCCTGCTGAAGAAGCACAATCACCTGGCCCTGCTGAAGAAGCACAATCACTTGGCGACTGTGTAAGTACTTGCGAGAATTTCTTGTTACTGGAAACTTCTATATTTCTTCCATATAGTGGCGTTTGAATTATAATGAATCTGGCCGAGTTCCGACAGAACTGCTGGGCAAACACTGACAAAACCCAACGAAATAAACATTCTCGAAAAGGATTTTCAGGGTACAGCAGTGGAAGGCGGGGTCCTTAATTTCGGGGCAAACTGTTTCCACCGAGCGCACATAAACGCTTTCTTCGCTGTGCTACTAATCAGTGCGGCACATCTGGTTGTCTAGACATATGGACTGCTTTCTCTGATTTATTTTGTCGTGATCATCCTCAGTGACTCCGAACACACACAGGCCTGTACTAGCTGAGTCTCATTCGTGACGTCACTACGTGGTGTGCCAGCGGAATTTTGGGGCCCTGATGGATGCAGATATGAAGATCAGTGTCTTCTGGGATGTGAAGCCGTGTAGTTGTAACGTTTCGGAGAGCCTTGCTCCCTCCTTCTTCAAGGTAGAAAAGTATGCTTACTCTTGTAAGGCATCACATCTCACAAAACCATAAACTTTATCACAGTATTTTACTTCACAGCGTCCACAGAGGCACTGGACCCCCCACAGCCTCCGATCCAACGCCTGCCGACGGCTCCTCCCCCGGGCTCAAGTCGCAGGAGCCTCGCCCATCCAGTGCATCTGTATGTAGTGGCGATGTAAGAGAAAGCGGGGAGCTGTTCCTACACACACGCCTCAAGGCACACGACGGCCTACACCGCAGGCACTGCACGTTCCCCGCTTGCTTGCTGCACTGCCGCTAACAGTCCGCAATGTTAACCGATCTCTTCATCACAACTTTGTGCGTGCGTCGATCCTTGTCTTTCCTTATTTTCTCTCACAAGCAGTAATCCCAGTTTCCACTCCACTGTTCCAAGTGTTACACCGGTTTTGGCATTCAGTTGCAGAACTTTATTGATTGCAGTACAGGAAGCATTCAGAGCTGAGGCCGATTCCAGCATCAGCCCAAATCCTGTGTTATTGGTCTCCAGAAATCAGAACACGTGCAGGTTACAAATGATCACGCCATGCCCCGCTTCTTCCTTACAGTTCACAACATTATGGACGGCTCGTAATGTAGCAACTATGCCGTCACACGTAGAATGTCTTTATAAACTCCATTTTAACCTTATCTTCCAAGTTCTGTTTCTTTCAGTCCTGTACAATATATATACCCTGCCTCACGAGAGTGCCTCTCACACGTTTAGCTTAACCTCTGTCAGACATTTTCCCCGGATAAACTGTATCTAGTTACCTTACCAGCGATCACAGCGGCTGTATCGGACAGACAACCTGTATCTGCCGAGGAACCTAGTAACAAATTCTGTGATGAAGGATAATATAAAACGGACAGCCTGTGGTAGAAAACTTCTTTGTAATTCTCAGCTGCTTTGTGTTTTTCTCTAAAGCTCACTTATTATTTGTGTAAATGTCTTGTGTGTTTTGTTTAGCGTCCATGTGAGGTGGGTGTGAGTATCAGCATGGAACGTGGCGGAATGTCGTGTTAACGAGATATTGAGGGGTTTCGGAATTCTCTCCTTCCTTGTAAATTCAGCTGATGCAGAGTGGGCTTAACTCGGAGGTGAAGGAAATTGCCCTTATGGTACAATTTCCTGTGGATACGGTACAACGAACATCACGTGTAATGCAGGGTCAGGGGACTGCTGTGAGGAAAGTAGATTCGAACAAGGCAAGACAGAATGGAAAGAAGTCAAAATGGAGAGGAAAAAGAAAGGAAGATGAAAGGTGGAAGAACTTAGGAAAGAGATGCCAGAAAGAGATAAAGAGAAAAACGAGGCAGACCGTGAGAAAAGAAAGAAATCGGACGAAGATTATAAAAACTAAACGAAGAAACCAGAAGGGTACAAAACAAAGATGGAAATGCTAATATACAAATAACGAAATGGAAGAAGGAGAGAAGAAGAGAGAGGTAAAGTTTAAGCAATAAAGAAGGAAAATTCTCCAACAGTGAATAAGAAAAAATTACAGAAGAAAAGAAGAAGAAGAAAAGTGTACTTGACGTTCTCACATTAGGGTAGCTGAAGTCCCAAGTCTTCTGTGGTGTTACGCTGTGTAGGTGGGTAAATAATTACGGACGTTTCGGAGGATCTATAAGGGTCAAGCAATCAAAGAAGGCTTCAGTCCTTGGACCGTTTTCTCGGAAAATGCCGGCACACTATCCTTCGAAACGTCGGCAATTTCGTACTAACCAACAGAATGCAACACCCCAGAAGACTTGAATCTTCCAGAAAAAGAACAGTAAGTGTCATAAACGGGGAAGGAAAATGGCAGTGCTCAGTCCTGCAGACAGACAGCTCTGCACCTCTGCTGCCTACACAACGAGGTGCGTCGTGACGCCATACTTCGTGAGAAGAGATGAACTGTACCGTCGCCGTCACAATACGTAGTCATTTGCCTTGCGAAACCCTCTCAGTTTTTGTACTTCACCGATATGCGTCGCCATGATCGCACAGGTGTACATCACGAAAGTGACGATCACATTCCGTCAGAACTGCGGTAACGTGTGGCCACACGGCACAGCTGGCTTAGTCTCTACGACAAATGTGAAGTGTGGCCACACGGCACAGCTGGCTTAGTCTCTACGACAAATGTGAAGTGTGGCCACACGGCACAGCTGGCTTAGTCTCTACGACAAATGTGAAGTGTGGCCACAGGGCACAGCTGGCTTAGTCTCTACGATAAACGTGCAGTAACGCCAGCAGACAGAAGAAATTTCAGCCCAAAATACATGTAGGATTGCGAGGTCCCTCTTCTAGGATACAAAGCTGTGTCATTGAGTAATCGCTCAGCTACCTTCGTTCGAAAGCCCACTGACACTTGAAAATGAAGGCAGGACGTTCCTTCGAAACGTTGGGACCCAACTACCACGTGACTCGGCGCTGTATCACACATGAACGGAATCCGCAGCTACATCGCTGCGGGAATTTCAGAACTCGTGTATTTAGGGATATTTCAACAAACGGAAACAAGGGAATGTGAGTTTTTTGTGGTGACGCGCCCCGCAGCAGACGCTACGGACGCACCGCAGCCTTGAGGCTAATTGTGCAGCCCTGTGATGAAGATGATTAGTTTTGTTTTTTCGTTTTTCCGTGTAATGGCGCACCGGTGGAATGAAACTGAGAGGGGAAAACCGAAGTACTCGGGGCAAAACCTGTCCCAGTGCCACTTTGACCACCACAAATCCCACATGGACTGACCCGGGATCGAATCGGGGCCTCTGCGGTGAGAGGCCGGCGACTAACCGCCTGAGCCATGGCACGGCCCGATATGAGATTTAGTGACAAGGTTTGTTATAAAATATGGCTTAGAAATGTCTGACACCACACCTGCCGAGGGAACCAACTGAATAGCGTGTCTTAGGTTAAACTGTCACCTGCAGAAGGAATGAACTAGTTTCCGAAAGAGTGTATCACTTGAAACCAATTTACATCACCAATCTCTCATTCCATAAAAGACATACATTTTAATATTATACTTCTGCCTAATGTCCAGACCGACAGCCGTTGTGTCTAATTCGGTATCCTGCCTGGACAGGCCATGGACTGGAACATCGGCGGTTCCGCTGCCGGCAGGAAAAAGAGACTTTTCCCCTCTCTGCACCTTACTTGGTTTTGTGGTCCAGCGTCGCTTCTATTTAATGGGTAAGGCGCCTCTTTTCCCGGTGGTTAAGTGGCCGGAGCGTGTAGGTGACCACTCGCGTCCATCTAGTGCCGAGGATAAGATTCGGTGGAGCCATACTTCCACTACTACTACATGCCTACATGACGTGCCCAGGTCAAATTTATTTCGTGCCTTACGTCTTGGCCTACAAATGGGCTTTTCGTACGAATTTCATGCCTCCCCCACGTATGCTGCATCCCGCCTGTCTCATTGTCCTGTCAATGTCCTGTGTTCTCTTACAGGCTACTCTCCCTTCTCTCCCCACCCCGCCTAACAACAACAACAACAACAACAACAACAACAACAACAAGCACATTTATGGGTTCAGCAGTGAAACTGAATTTCCTATTTATCCCTCTTTCTTGTTAAATCTATTTTGCCTCTGGGAATATATAGATGTCACCCTCGGGCGTCCATCTGCCTGTATGTACTTTGTCTTCAACCTAAGATTACTTTTTATACCGCCAAACATGGTTGTGTGGTTGTGGTATGCAGATCCTTATATTTTCATTTTGTGGTTTTTAAATTACTTCCCCTAACGGTATAACAAACAGCATGCCTGCGTTTTCCATTCTCCTGTTTCGACATCCAATAACACGTGTTTCAATACCAGGCCATATAATCTGTTTGGATTCAATATTGCGTACTCTTAGCAACGCAGTTCCATCACTGTGGTCTAATTCCTTTAGCGTATGACAGTGCTGCCACCCAGCCTTCCCTCACACCACATGCAAGCTCGACTTGCTTCAGACGCCACGCTGCCTTATAGCCAGTATTCCAGGCCACATAAATGCGTCGTTAATGCTGATGTAGTGACAAACCTGACGTCATGAGAAGCCATAAGTCGCTCAGCTATCCAATAATATTCTCATTTTTTCAGGACTCGAAGCTTCATTACCGCATTCACAACAGCCCGCCACTTGTCGCTATCGTAAGCCTGATTAATCCAATCCACAGGCACCATTCTACTCCTTTAAGATCCTTTTGAATATTATCTTCCCATCTACACCCTAGTCTTTCAAGTAGATCTTTCCTTTATATTTCACCACCATTTTCCTCTATGTATTTCTGTTCACCTCCAAGTGTGTCACATGCTCTGCCCGTCTCACCCACCTTCACTTGATCACCCTAATAATATTTTGTGTGCATTAAAAATCATGAAGCTCCTCATTATGCAGTTTTCTCCAGTTACTTACTCCCACTTAACCCCAAACATATTTCTCAGCACCCTAATCTCAAAAACCCTCAGCCTCTGATGCTCCCTTAACGTGAGAGACCCAGTTTTACTTCTATACAGAACGACAGGTAAAATTACAGTCCTGTATGTTATAATTTTTATCATTAGCGAAACGGAAGGCCCGAGATTTCTGACGTAGCCACATTCATTCCCTGAGTTTTATCCGCCTTTAATTTGTTGGAAACGATCAAGTCACCTGCCCATAACCAAACGCCCAACCACATCTCTGCATTCCTTAACAGCGGAGGATGGCGGCCCGTCTCAGTCAGGATGACAAACCGCAAGAGACTGGAGTAGCCGGCAGTACGAAGAGGTGTTGGCTGTCACCAGTAGCGTCAAGTGATTAGATAGCGAGACACGCTCAGCGTCCGGTTGGCTATTCCTGCCCATTCATCATGACGCTAGACGAGGATGTGTGAAATCCAATATGGCTGACGCTAAATCGCAATTAATGTTGGTTCAAGATCTAATGACCCATGCGTACAGCACCGGTCTGTCACCACAGCCAGAACTTTGCTTGGAACTCCGCCAAGAAAGTGAAAAGTTTGCACGTCATTCTTGTCTTTGCTACTTGACGTAAGTGCAGGCACAGTGGCGTAAAGACTGCAACGTCAAGGAACTGAATGACAAACTCGGATTGATTTAGTATACCAAAATAATTTAAATTGCCCTCTAAATACTAAGATTAAACCCAATTACGTTTAAAGATCCAGTCCGTACCGCGCAGTAAACACACTCCGTCTCGGTTATACAAACCAGTCAGTTAATGCTGTATAGGGAAATAATCGCTGTTTGTTATGAGATCCACACAAAACACATAAACACACTGTGTGGGCAGAACGTAGAACTGTTGAATGTTAAACCCGGCGGTACCACAGCCATCCAGTAGACTTCAAAGGTTAAGTAGCTCACTGACTCGAAGTAAAGAAAGGCCCCTGGCTCAAAATGAAAGCTCCTGGCCTGAATTCGGCCGCGTGGAGCAGTGGAAGCGCTGTGGCGTTACGGCGGTGTGCCCCGGCCACTCCACCTTTTAGTAGTATCACAACCGCCAGCTCTTCTCTGTCCATAGCATGTAACAATTCTACTTTTTTGGTCTGCGCTAACCAAAGTGTTCGCTCATTAGAAACTCCCCAGTCAGCACGCAACTAATCTGGCCAGAAATCCATCAGTCCGAAGGTCACCTGACAGCTTACGGATTTGCTGGATGTGTTTTGGGGTGTTACACGTTGTACTCCTAACAACTGCCACATATGTCAGTTTTATGTAACGGCACTTGCAGTAGGTGGGATCTCAAAGTGCCATGCTGCACCAGAAAAATACGTGGAAGGAAGTGGCCGTGACGTACTTTATTACTGCTAGTATCATCATCACATTCATAGCTGTTCTTGTTAAGCAGACAAAATTTTGGAAAGTAAAATGGATGAGATGTGCATAAGCCATGTGACGTAAGAAATGTCTTAAAAGTTTGTAGCCTGGAAAACTGAAGGAAAAAAACAAGTTAGGTTACTGCAATATAAAACATTCCTTTTTATTTATTAAATTTTAAAATTTCTATAGTACTTTTAAGATTCTGTATTGTGGCTAATGACGTGAAGTGTCATGCATTGTTACCAACGTGAAAGGTCATAAGAACATCGTACCAGCATGCTAAGAGGTTTAAATCCCTTCCCCCTCCGGCTATAAGCATTCTGTGAAGATTCCATGGAAGAAAAGCAAAAAGGTTACATTTTATTAAAAATTCTGCTTCCACTTAAAGCTACCAACGTTGAACTATGTTTTATCTCCCCACTCTCTTTCTGCTCTTGGTTCCAAAGCACAACAGTGCTTGGTAAGCTAAAAGAAGGAAGGTATCATATACAGGCTGTCCACAGCAGTCCATAACGCAGGGACTGTATTCCGGTTCAGCACTAAGCGCATCATAACATACTGACGGACCCACAGTTTGTGCGGACAGCGCAATTAATACCGCCAGCAATATGACCACGTGTTGTGGCCAGTACCGTTTGCGTTTTGTGCCAAGAATATACGCAGCTCCATAGTTTACGCAGCGCTATTTTCGCCTCAATGTTCACAAAAATACCGTGTAATGGAGTTCCGAGCAGCCGTACTGAATGAGCACTCTGCGTTCTCCTGTTGAAATCACATTTCCCTCAGTAATGATGCTTTGCACTATATTTTACACAGGAGCTATTTGGTCTCAGAACACATAAGAAAAGATGAAGTGGGGGGGTATGTATTACTTAGAGAGAGAAAAGAACTGCATACAAAGTTCTGGTGGGGGAACTTCAAGGAAGGAGACCGCTTGGAGGGTATAGGCTTGGATTACATTATATTATTAAAATGAGTCTTAAATAAATAAACACAACGCAAAGGCGCGGACTGGATTAATCTGGCTCAGGATATGTATAGGTGTTTGGATCTTGCGAACACGGCGTCGCACGAAATCTGTGAAGTTTCTTGACTAACTGAGGAACTGTCAGCGTGTCAAGAAGAACTCTTATCCACGGACTTTGTCGGTTACTTGGTTGGTTGTTTAGTTAGTTAGTTAGTTAGTTAGTTAGTTAGTTAGTTACTTTCTTTGTCGGTTATTTAGTCAGTGACTCATTCACTCAGTGACTGTCCCTCACACTGTCAGTCAGTCAGTCGCTCATCCAGTCTATCAGTCACTCTCTTAGTCACTCACTCAGTCGATCAGTCGCTCAGTCAGTCAGTCAGTCAGTCAGAACTACGTTTCAGTGACGCACGGTGGTGCCCACAGACACGAAGGCCCGCACTCTGTATGTCCACATGAAGGATTAACCTCACACCCAGCAAGCTTAGCGGTCGAGTTTTTCCCGATTCGCACTCAAGTCGCAAGAGGTGAAACTGCAGCAACCAAACTGATGTCCCACATCCATCACTGCATCTCAGATGTCAACCAACTGAATCAAATGCTCGTGAACACGGAGAGAAAATAATAGAGATAAATATCGACGGAAAGGGAAACGGAGCGTGTATGTTGCTGTTAATGTTGCTAACAGCGATCAGCGTTTTTAGCTTTTTTACTTTCTGAGGGAAGTGATGTTGTGGTCGGGAAAGCGTGACGGGAAGTCTGTAGTGCCGCAACTGCTGCAACATTAGAAGTGCCGTTTACGTTGAAGAAACTTATATATCTTTCTTTACTCTTTACGCAGAGTTCGTAAATATGTACACCGCCAATGTTAAGGTTAAACGGCACAGAATTGTGGCTGCGAAATTTATTTGTGGCGTCAGTTCTGTTCTAATGATAAACAACGATTCGTTCCGTAAACGCCCTAGCCATACACTGTGCATTCCGCACACACGCACAATGCGTGTACTGCGTCAGACTCTCATAATAAACAGAACTAACTTGTCATTGTTGGTAATGGAGAAGCAGTGTGTTTTCTGTAAAGTTGAAAGTGCATTATTGACATACATTTCAGACTTCAAGAGTTCAACCCACCATTTCTTGCAAAGCATATGCTGTGTGTTTTCTGGGAGGAGCAACAGCCTCGGGACTAAACGCCCTGGCCGTGTAGACTTAACAAGAACGGAATTTGTGAAGTCCCTTAGTCAGTGTCAGTAGCCTTACTGAAGCGATAAAGGACAAACTGCTGAACACGCAGTGATGAAGCCAAAAACTGTTTAAATTGAAACCGTTACCAGATGATCAACATTCGCTCCCTGTGTTGCTGGCTTGGCAGCCACACTGCACTGCTTCGCATGTCCCTACACACAATTCTTCTTGTATCTAAAGGAACACCGGCAGGGTGCCGCACGGGTGACACAGCTGCAGCTACTTTTGCCCAATTATAAATATACTCCACAAGTACAAAAATGCAGGCGCTTTGTCAGATTATAAAAATGCTTCTCAAAGTTTTGTGCTTGGTAACCCTTGAACCATGCAGGCACAATTAAGAGTTCTAAGTTCCAGCTGTCTTAACACGCTGTACACTATAATCACCGTTACGTACAGGCTTTCGACACTTATACAGGCCCCATCCTCAACATTCCGAATGCTAAGTTTGCTTATTCCAACTTGCGTGTATGGTTCACAGCTTGTTTTCTGTATTTACCTCCGTATTGCACTGTTTACCGACGTCAGGTTCAGTCCTATGTCACGTGGCTAATATTTGTCCCACTCATTGATTGGGTTTTACTGTTGCGGCCTTTGTTTGGTGTGTGCTTACACCGTGCAGAGCGGCACAGTACGTGCGGTAGCGAGTTAGTTTGAATCAGTCAATTAAACGCATTTAGACTGACACTACTGAACGAACTGAGGAGACAGAGAAATAATTTATAATTGGCTTATAACATACAAATAAAAACACAGAATTGTCATGTGTCTTACACTGGTTCATCATTCAATACCTGCTGCGATCGTAACGTGGTGAATAAAAACCAAGTACACATGTCCTAGTGTCAAGGGCACCCCATTTTATTGTTGTTGTAACATATTTCGGCCCTTCTGAATCGTCATCACGGATTACACACAAGTTTCAGTGGAATACCCTATGCTCAGAACACCCTTCAGTATTTTAAATCCGACGTGATATGTTTTACTAAACTTCGAAGTCTTAAACATATCCAGCTATATCTAAATGTTCAGTTTCTAACATTTGATAGAGCGACGCGGTGTCCGTTGCAAGAACCAACCCCTTATTTCTGCTTAGGAAAACCATCAATAGTTACAGAGAGCATCAAACAAAACACGTAAATTAAACACACTTTGTAAGCAAAATGTTGAACTTTTTTACATAAAGTCAGAAGGTATGTACAGTGATAGGTTCAAATGGGACACCTGTCAAAGTGAGCACATAGGCCCACATAAGGGTGCGTTATTATGTAATGCTTTTCAGGCGCGTTCGCAAGATTGCTACAGCGACCCTTATCTTCGTCATGTCTGTCTGTCCGTCCGTCCGTCCGTCCGCATGGAACAACTCTCCTCCCACTGGACGGATTTTCATAAGATTTGATATTGTCGGATTTTTCGAAAATCTGTCAAGAAAATTCAACTTTAATCAAAATCTGGGAAGAACGAAGTATACTTCACAGGAAGACTTGCATATATTTATGATAACATGTCGCCGAATTGTCCTTAGAATAAGAAACTTCTTAGATAAAACTTGTACAAAAGAACGAAACACACATTTTATGTTGAAAAACTTTTTTCCGAAAATCCTGCCCTTTATGAGATAATAGGGAAGCATATGGTACAGCCGGACAGCCTACAGATGACAATATAATGCTACGTAGGAAATATGTGTTTTGCTTGCCGGATAACTAAGGCAAGGTTACAGACACGCACCCGTAATATTTAATACTTATTGCTTCATAACTGATTAATTCCATCTGATCTCGTAAAATGTTTAACGGCAGCACTTACAAGGATGAGAAATTGCGCAACGACTTGTCTGTCATTACAGTCGGTTTCGCCAAAGTACGAATATATGCCTAAAGAAGGCCACGAGCAAACGGATGTTCTTTCGTTTCAATGCGGCATTTCTACGTAACGTGAGAAAAGATTGCAGATTATGTGGAATATGGTTTCTTTCAAAAACCAGCAGGCATAATTCGCATTGCCGCATTGTTGTTCAACACCCAGTATTTGCACATAGTTGACAGGAACACGTAACCCCACACCAACGCACTCAGAATGAACTGTTGTGTGTCCACTGCAAAATGGCTACGCGAAGGCGCGGCGCTGCTACAATATCGCGTTACAGGTACATGGCCTGTACTGCTAACTTACAACACCGCAAAAAACAACGTAAAGCGATATGTACCCGAAGCGTCTTTCCCTTCATCACACTTTGGCGAAGGTACTACCCTTACTGCCACTGCAGTTTCTTGCAGGTGTTTCAACATTTCAAGGTCATCCTTACCTTCCCTCCATGATCAACGCCACCGCCATTACTGTCCTTTGGCCACCAAACAGCAAGATGCTTCATGTTCCACACACTTTAATTCTACACATGTAACACCATTAACGTGTCTTCCAGTAAGTTTTCCGCATTCACTAATAACAACAAACTGTTGAATACACACTGTCACACTTTTGAATACCTGTTTGCTTATTATTCACCATGAAAGCACTATTTATGCGAACACATGAATTGTTTCCACACTGGCAGGAAGACAGACTACTGCATTCTTAATCGGGTGACATCGGAAGAGGGTTCGACAATTTCCGGTAATGAGGCGAATGCTAAAGCAAAGAATTAAGAAGAAACATCGTAAAGAGAAGCCACTTTTCACGTTTGCGGGTTGCAGGTTATATACGTCCAGTAGTTTGAAGCAGACTGGTGCTGTAGCATATATTAATGACGGAAAAGTGATGCGTATTGCCAAATTAAAAGAAGTTTGGGAGAATACGAAGTTTAATCTCCGGCACTGTAGCAGCTTTTCCAGCCGTGTTTCAGCCGTACTATATTGTAGCCTGCCTGTTAACACTCGTTTTATGTAACAACAGTCTATTATGTTCAATGTCTCTGCAGCATTAAAACAAACATTCAATAATGTTGATTCTAAGCCTAATGTTATTGGAGTATCGTGACCATCAGTGGCAGCTGCTTGTTTGTAATTGGTAGTCCAGAACTTGCAAGACAGATTAGGGTATACAGAACTATAATTTTACCTGTTGTTTTGTATGGGTGTGAAACTTGGCGTCTCACACTGAGGAAGGAACAAAGACTGAGGGAGTTCGAGAATATGGTGCTGAGAAGGATATTTGTGCCTAAAAGGGACGAGGCGACAGGGGAGTGGAGAAGACTACGTAACGAGGAACTTAATGACCTGTACTCAGCACTAAATATTATTCGGGTAATCAAATCGAGAAGAACGAGGTGGGCGGGGCATGTAGCATGTGTGGGGGAGAAGAGAGGTGCATACAGGATTTTGGTGGGGAGACCTGAGGGAAGGCGACCACTTGGGAGGCCCAGGCGTAGATGGGAGGATAATATTAAAATGGATCTTCAAGAAGTGGGATGGGACATGGACTGGATTGACCTGGCTCAGGATAGGGACAGGTGGCGGGCTGTTGTGAATGCGGTAATGAACCTCCGGGTTCCATAAAATGCGGGGCATTTCTTGACTCGCTGATAAACTGTTAGCTTCTCAAGAAGGCCTCTGCTCCATGGAGTTAGTTAGTCAGTCAGTCATTCAAAAAGATAGTTAGTTAGTTAGTTAGTTAGTTAGTTAGTTAGATAGATAGATAGATAGATAGATAGATAGATAGATAGATAGATAGATAGATAGATAGATAGATAGATAGATAGATAGATAGATAGATAGATAGATAGATAGATAGATAGATAGATAGATAGATAGTTAGTTAGTTAGTTAGTTAGTTAGTTAGTTAGTGAGTTAGAACTTGCAAGCAGAGGCTGAAAGAAACATGCAGGTGGTTACTCGACAGGGCAGGAAACCTTCCTGGCCTTACAAGAAAAATTTCTGGCCATCAGCCTCGAGCGCAATCACTAATTACAGCAGCCTGCCTGCAGTTCTTATAAAATGAACTGCAAAAAATAACTAAGATTAATCCCATGTTATTTTAGCTAAGGTGCCGCATAATGTTGCTAGAATACACAGTTACTAAGTGCGTTCGTCACTCCGAAGTCTCGCAGCAAGCAGCTCATTTCTGCCTGCGCTCCAGTGCCCTTGTTTTGTTGCGACCTGCTGACGTTGGAGCTACCGCGAGGCTGAATATTGTGCTCGGTATCAGGCCTGCGCCCCAGGGCCAGCACAGTGAGACTGTCTGGCAACAAGTCGCGATGCTGGCCCTAATGCCAACTTTTGCTTAAGCTATACTGCACCAGTCATGGCAATTGCGCAGTCGCAGGGCTATTTGCATTCATGTCACAAACATTTAAAGCGTACAACTAAGAGAGTTTACAAAATTTTAGGCGCTTTCGCATAGCCACGAAAAGCGCCTATTATCTTCGTCATTTCCGTCCATCTGTCCGTCTCTCCGCATGTATCAGCGCGGCTTCCGCTCGAGGGATTTCTGTGAAATCTGATACCGCAGCTTTCGTATGATCATTATGTTGCCAGTTAGAAGTCTTAATAGGTGCCTCATTCTGATATCTCGGGATAAAGTCGTGTCACTAATGTAAGCGTCATACATCGTATAATGAAATAATCGCTGTTTGTTCTGAGATCCACACAAAACACATAAACACACTGTGTGGGCAGAACGTAGAATTGTTGAATGTTAAAGACCCAGTCCGTACCGCGCAGTGAACACACTCCGTCTCGGTTATACAAACCAGTCAGTTAATGCTGCATAGGGAAATAATCGCTGTTTGTTCTGAGATCCACACAAAACACATAAACACACTGTGTGGGCAGAACGTAGAATTGCTGAATGTTAAAGACCCAGTCCGTACCGCGCAGTAAACACACTCCGTCTCGGTTATACAAACCAGTCAGTTAATGCTGTATAGGGAAATAATCGCTGTTTGTTCTGAGATCCACACAAAACACATAAACACACTGTGTGGGCAGAACGTAGAATTGCTGAATGTTAAAGACCCAGTCCGTACCGCGCAGTAAACACACTCCGTCTCGGTTATACAAACCAGTCAGTTAATGCTGTGTAGGGAAATAATCGCTGTTTGTTCTGAGATCCACACAAAACACACAAATACACTGTGTGGGCAGAACGTAGAATTGTTGAACGTTAAACCTGGCGGTACGTAAAGTGACCGCTGGGTTTTAAAGGGTTAAACCCTGACAATTCCAGCCGCTGCCAGTTTGTATTTGCCATCCACCCCGTAGCATAAAGCAGACGCCAGCCCTAAACATGAAATGTGGGGAGTTCAGCACAAAGCTGCCCTTTGCCAGCTTGTGCCAGTACCAACGCATAGCGTACAGTCCGTAGGGCAACGCAGCCCTAATCAGAGGGCACCGAACTTTACATTGCCATCCTTTAAAGCGCAGTGGTAACTACCTGTACCAGCCAGCGTAACACTAATGTCCATATATTTTGCCACCTGGTGTATTTACGTGTCTGCTGTGAGCTTCCCAATAAACAGCTGCTGTTTGCCTAATCAACATCAACCGGTTGCAGTTNAACTTTCAGACAAAACTGTACAATAAAGTACAGTCAGACACAACACCACTGTGTATTCTGCATTAGCAAGCACGTGACGGCAGTACTGTGTACGTGCGTCAGTGCGTTACGCCATGTTTCGGTGCGACTGAACCGTCATCAGGCGGTGTACATGCCAGCAGAACACAAAACATATATATGTTTTGTGTTCTGCTGCCATGTACACCGCCTGATGACGGTTCAGTCGCACCGAAACATGGCGTAACGCACTGACGCACGTACACAGTACTGCCGTCACGTGCTTGCTAATGCAGAATACACAGTGGTGTTGTGTCTGACTGTACTTTATTGTACAGTTTTGTCTGAAAGTTAACACATCGGCATGACTCAACCCAATTTCTCAAACATATGACGAGGCTTGTAGGTGGCACAGGCTGGAGATTCTGTATTTATTCCGCCTCCGTTCAGCAAGACTCTTTTACAGTTGTTTATCCATGTGCCAGATGGCAGTAAATGCCTCAGAATCGTGTCGTTACAAGCAGTCAAACGAGATATTTTTGCTGCAATGTACCGGTCGACTTCAAAATTTGCAGGTACAACGTTAGAAAGACCAACTGTACACGGCTGATGTTATTTAAAAGGATTGTAGTGGCGAACGATGGATGGTGTACTGACATACAACACACAGTTTCACAGTGCGTGTCCTGGCGGCCCTTGCAATGCCGTGCTTGGGCAGACAGCAACTGTAAATGGAAACAAAGAGGGTGCTTGCTGGCGATGAAGAGGTAACAGTTACAGGACAAACTGGGGGCTGGAAGCTTCGACTCTCCTGCGGCGTGACACTTCGAAGGATCCTATTGCCTTCGTTTTCAGGCCAAGCACTCCGAGAATTCCCTGAAGATGGTGGCGTTACCTTTCTCCGAAACGTTACATCCGAGAAGACTTGAAGTTTCAGTCACACCGCTGTCATAATCTCCAATCTCGAAATTTGGAATATGTTAATATTTGCTTTTTAACTCTTGGCCACGTTAGTGAGCCGCCGAGTGCTAAGTTCAAGTTCCGACTTAAGGAAACGTGTTGCTGTTGATAAAGGAGGTTAAGGTTCGATACGTCAGGCAAAATGTGTTCCGTCAACACCTGCGCGTAGAAGTTTCAGCGGCTTCATACTGCTTTAATAACATCGAGTTTGTGCCCAGTTTTGACGTATTTAGTGCACTCTGGTCAAGTTTCCTTTCTTCTGCAGTAAGAGTCTATGTCGTGTGCCAGAAGAAAGGAATCCGCGAGATTACTTTCATTATTTTATCTGACAACTTCGTGTTGCCACTTCTTGTCTTCTTATTTATCGTACTAATGTAGCCCAGCGACGATGTAGCGGTGGCAAGTGACAGACGTTAGTTGTCAGATAAAGTAAGGTCTCATATCACTCACCAGCACGTAGACGGCGAACGGCATCACCACCACAGCCACCAGCAGGTCTGCCAGCGCCAGGCTGACGATGAAGTAGTTGGTCACAGTCTGCAGCGTCCTCTCTCTGCACACGGCCAGGATCACCAGGACGTTCCCAAAAAGCGTGAAAATCGGAAACAGCACCAAAATGAGGGCCCAGTAGCTGTAATCAGACACTGCGTCACTCAGAGTTCCATTGTGGCACGAACTGTTGACCCAGGATGCATTGCAGTTCGGCGGGAAGTCATAAACACCCATCACACTTTGCACTTCAAACGTACTGTTAAAAGCGCTGTTACTGTTTAGAAAATAGTCACCAACATCTTCAGCGAGAAACACAATGGAATTTGTCGAGTTTAAAGAACTGTTGTAAAAGGCTGTCTGGAAGAATGTAGGTACGTCGCCACTTGCATTGTTGATTACGGTCGTCATCATTTCGTAATAATTTGAACTGTTGAAAGCTGGCTGTAAATTTTGGTTTGTTTCGTTTCTACCAAAAATTTCGTTTTCGAAATGTTTTGGCTGTGGCCGATTTGACGGGACAAAATGCGTGTTGTTTTCATTGGCATGGGTTAACAAAGACGATGTCGATGACGTCACCATAGATATTAATGATTTTGTAACATTCGGCATCTGATATTTACTCTTTTCGGTATTTGTGGTTGTCATTTGGACAATTCTTGACTTCTGATGACGTTTCCCGTCCCGCAGGTCCAGGCTGCACTGCGGTTACACTTCGGGATGATCACAGCCTTCCGCTTTACATAGCCACACATACGCAATGCACTTGCTGAGTGCTAGTGACCATTCACGAGATGAAGGAGTTGTTTTATCTATGTTAATCGGTGTCATTGTTTTGCACGTGGTATAGGCTGTCAAATCCCTACCAAATGCTGGCATACATCATTTCGATATATGTTACCGCAGGTTTGTTACAGGGGGTTTTATAAATACTTCACTACTCTGCAAATCATTGGGCAGAATAGCGGATTGACTCTGCTGTCGTGTTCAGACATTTATTTTGGAATTAATTTGAAAATATTATCTTCAGGCTGTTCCACATTTATTTGCAAATACAGGCCTCTATTTAAATATCTGCAGATCAGATCCGTAGAGTGCCTTCAGCTGTCTGATAGAGGGTTCAAATCAATATTTGAAATAATGTTATTTTTCATGTAAGTGACGAAGCCCTTCTTGCGCGAACATCTGACACCCTGTGCTTATGTTAGTCTAAATACTTCCCGTACACGCTACGTGTGTACTGTAGACGGACGTAAAATGATACAACTACAGGCTTTGCTGTCTCTTCGATCTAAACTGTAAACAGACTGGCACGCTACTAAGTCCACAGAGAAAATTCTAAAATTTAGCAATATATCCGACTACATACTATAGAATAAAAGGGTGTTCTATCCATAGCTCATCATAATTACACCGCGTTTTTTGTTCCTTAGAGACAAAAAATATATTTTTCAATATCTAATTCCTTTCTTTGCGCAGTTTTGTGTGTGTTACAGTTCAAACCCACATCAGAATCAACACTTAACTCTCAGTTAACAGACAAAAGTCATACACTCGTCACACTCCAGCAGTTTCTGGTAGGATCAATACAGCAGTAAAACTGTACATATTTTTGCCACTTCGTTCTAACACTGAGCACGCTGCCATCGCATTAGCAAGTTCAGCCCTACCAACATTACTTATTCTTCACTTGTCTTGAGCCACTGGCACCGCAAAGTGTTCAAACGGAAAAACCTGTTGTCACGTTAGCTTTCACCGCACAAGGACTGAACAGACTTAAGATGTGCTTTTGTGTTATACCGTTACATGGAACCTGGAACTTGTTAACGACAGGAATAGAGAAACATGTGACACATTGACGCACTGAACACAGAAAACACGCCGAGTTTGTTTACATAATTAACAAGTACATTTGTACACACACACACACACACACACACACACACACATAAAGTTTGGAACAGCGCACTGCAAACTACCAAATGTCTGTCCTAATACTATCAGCGATACTGACAATGCACATGTTGTGTCTTCTATAAATATACTGTCAAATGGGGCTTTCTTTATACGTTATAGCGTTCTTCGTGGTAACAGGACTTAAATTTAATGAAGACAAAGCAGAGAGATGACGCTGGTTTGATTGTATTACTTAAGACGTCGTTAAATACAATATTTTACATAATTCTGTAAGATGAGTACAAAACTGATCTTGGCCAGAAGTTTATTTTCTTTTCTTCCACGTCCAGAATTTTTAAAAACAACTAATTTGTCTGCCTTAAACTATTTACGTGTTTATATCTCTAGAGAAATGAGCGACAACGGGCGGATTTTCTTCTAGGAACTACGACGAAATCCATACATACATACACACACACACACACACACATACTTCTGTTAGCAATCGGTGTTAGCAATCGGTGGCAGCAATCGGTGTTAGCGAAGGCTCTTGGAATTAAAACATTTTCAGACGCCGTTCGTCAACATCCCTCGTCACAAACCCAGTCATGTACAGTCAGGTTAAAACAACTTTCTGAGCTATAATAAACTCACGAGTTGTATAATTTAATGCTGTTAATGATTGAATTCAGCTGGCGTCCCCGATGTTCAATCGTGATATCAAGAAAGACGCCGCAGTGCAAGACATTTGGACGTGTCGAAGCGTCCGACGTCACCCTCACCCGGCACTGAACTGCTTCAACTGACGACGAGAGGACCCACTGACCCTGCGCGGGACAGGGACACGCCCTCACCGCACCATCTCCCCCGAAATGCCCCTCTGGCTCGAACAAGCAAACAGATGGAACCACATACTGAAATATTGCACAGGCCCAAACCTGCCGCTGCGTTATTTATTTCAGACTGATTTATGTTTGCATTTATCGTTACCTGTTTACTGCGTATTTAAGGACGCTGTCGGCGGGTTTGCTATGTCCAGTGTCAAGTGCGTAACCAGTTTAACAACACGTGCAAACAACAGGTCGCTCTTGTCTGTGTACGTCTGTCGGACATTTCCTAGAGAAACTGCGGAAAACTACGGAAACTCCGTCAGGTCTTGGGACCGAAATTTGAAGTCGCGACTCAAAAGATAAAGCAGTGCAAAAAAGTCGACCAAGTCTTTCGGTTTTATTAATACCAAATTCTCGAAATCTGCGAATTTTAAGTTCATAAAGGCACAGTCACCTCCATCTAAAGCCGAAGGTATGAATGAGTGGTGCTGTACCTCAACTCCCTCCTCCTGCCTTCATGACGTGCAACGCAATAACTTGATCTGCACGGACAATGCCATTATTTACGGCATATATCAATAAAAAAGCGTATAATTATTTGTTGCCCATAAATCTAAGAAATTTGCAAAGGCAGCGATCTAGACAATTACTTGTCGAGACGTCACACGCACAGACCGCGTCAGTTCACACTGCATGTTGCAATCAGGCACACTCCATTACAGGAAACCTTATCGGCCACCAAAACAGTGAACTGACTGACACATTTTAGAATGTCACACACCACAGCATACTGACCCTAAAGGCTACGGTCTGCCTTAAATTTGCTTAAAGATCCAGTCCGTACCGCGCAGTAAAGACACTCCGTCTCCGTTATAAAAACCAATCACTTAATGCTGTGCAGGGGAAGAAATTTCCCTTCGTTATTGGTTTCGTAAGAAACACATTGCATAGTGACATAACACAGCACTGAAGGATTAAAATGGATGCCAATTAGAGAAGCCAAGACTTATTAATTAGATGAAAGGAAATATTTAGAAGAGACTCTACGTAATTAAAAAAATGCACTAATTTGCAAATAATTGTGAAGTCTTGAGCTTTCGCGGCAGTGAATGTGAGGTCTTCAGCCGTCCGGGATTTGGTGCCGCGTCGCAGGATAAATGGTGCCCGAGCAAGAGGGGCAGGGCGGTGCCTTGCAGTGTCGGGTGTTGCCCAGTTTTGTGTAACTCAGTTGTTGTTTTGGCTTATACAAGTGGTGTGTGCCTGCAGCCACTGTCTCCACGTCAGCGAGTAGTCTGAGGGGGTTCTGCCGCGATGCACAGCGTGTTCAAGAACACAGTGAGTGTGTGGGCATTTGACTTGACTTTGAAGGACAATCTGCCCTACGTTTGACAGGTTTTCGTGACGAAACGCTGGGAGTTTAGCATTACGAAGACTGCGTCCTGCTGTACAAAGAGTGGGTGGTTACTGTGAAGACCCATTTTTCTTTCACGGTGAAATATCGAGGAATTAAGAATAAATTGTTAGTAGAATTTCAATTTCCGTGACGATCAATCAAGTTGCGTAATTAGTTTAGTAGAGAACGGAAAGAGATCGTTAAAATTGTGGGGCGCTGCTGGAGCGGAATGGCTTAACAAAAGTATTCAAATTAAATTTGTATTGGCTGAAGTGTCAGGCAACAGAACGTAAGTAATAAGCTTTTGTAACTGTGGCAAGTAGCAGATACTTGAGAAAGATACCAACAAACCGAAGTTGCAGGCCCAAGTTGCTACAAACAGAGTGACAATCAGGAGAGCGAGCTGCCTTTCGTTTGCTGTGCAAAACGTGAACACTGGAACTTGCAGGACTGAAGAGCAGGCGTCTTTTAGGCGGCGGTGAAGCTGTGTCAGACTCGGGACAGAACATAGGCTGAAGGTGTTCGAGAATAGGCTGTTGTGGACTATTGCTATAGGACTATGTGTCTAGTACTGGGTCTTTATAGATGTGCTTCTTTCATTCACCTGAATGTGATTCCTAAGGCGGGGAGCTATTTTCTCTGCCTGTAACGTCAAGACTGGCTGTGGGCCGATCGAACAAACGCGAATTCTCTTTCCCTAAACTTAAAGCTGTCCTGGTTAGCACTAAAGCATTTATCCATCCACTTCCGTGGTGGAGAATGCATGGAGTTGTGCTTTTGTATTCCCCACGCGCTTTCATATCGTGACGTCTAATTAAGAGACGGAGCAGTCTTAGTTTCAAACTTACTGAATGACGGACAATCGTGCAACATCGTGCCTTTGCGTATCAGCAATATGGCGACACAGAACTCCTTGCGGAGAGCAACACACGCGGGTACAATGTAGGTAAACAATAAGCAAGCAAAGGTCAGTCGACGTTAACTGCTCTTTACATTGTGTAATTCGCCGCGCAGCCATGCAGTGCCTGCGTGACGCTATCTGTGGTGCACACTACGTTGCAGCCCATGATACGCGCGAGGAACGCTTTATAAGTCACTACAAAGGGCTGTGAATTAGTGGCTCGCGGCTGCTGAAACGTCCATTCGCCCTCGTGTGTCGACACACCGTTCGTAAACTACGCCACTAGGATAGCGCGAAAATTTTAATCCTGTAAAACTAAAATCAGGTGAAGTATATGTAAAGATTTGTGTCGTACCGGGCAGTAAACACACTCTCCGACACTTATAAAGACCAATGACATGCGGGGATAAAGACTGTGCAATTTATTGAATGTTAAAGCAGGTTGTGTTCAACATGAGGAGTCAAATGTCCCCGTGGGCGGAAAGAGTTCGGAAAAAATCTCATTCATGTTTCGTATTAGAGGCTTTGTAATTAATATTGGCTATAAGTTATCATTATTAACCCACTTTATGTAAATTTTTATTTACCGGAGACGTCATTATTCGCATATATCCGTGATAGCTGGTATAAGGTTTTAATTGTTAAAACTACGTACCATGGCTTGTCAAAGGCAAAGACAGCAGAAACACATTTACGTCGAAATTATTAAAACTCCGAAGTTTTCCAGAGCAGAAGTGACTTTCGTACCAGTACCGCACACACAGGAAGCAGAAGTGACTTTCGTACCAGTGCCGCACACACAGGAAGCAGAAGTGACTTCCGTACCAGTGCCGCACACACAGGAAGCAGAAGCGATCCCTTGACGCCAGCACGTCACACGTCTGTGGCTTTAGCAGCCGTTTGTAACGAACTGGACGACGCGGAGATCGCGGTTCCAGTCCCGACAAGAGCAAAGGAACGCGTCTCTATCGAGAACGTCCAGAGCGCCCCTGGACCCAGCTACGCTTGGAGGGCTTCACCCCCAGCACAAAGCTGCCGAGGCGTCAGCTGGGCACAAACCTTCAATTGTTTTCAAGATTAAGAATTGTTATTATTATTATTATTATTATTATTATTACAAGTTAAACAACTTTAACACTATTAATACTGTTTTTAGATTTAAATTCTGATTGTCTCTTTTGTTTGCGTTTTCATTTGTTGTTTGCTATGTGTGTATTTTCCTTATTTTCTTATGCTCTCTCCGTAGTTCGCCTTATGGCTGTTGTGCCAGTACATTACCAATAGAGAAGTGAATTACTGTTGTTGTTGTTTTGTTTTGTTTGTTTTGTTTTGTTTTGTTGGTAGCTAAAAGCCAAAATTTAAGAGCAGCCTACACATCTCTTACACGTTAAAAAACAGCAGGCTACAATCACCACCAAAATTTTAATTCTCACTGACCAAAAAACAAGGAGGCACGTCACCAAACTTCTTAATCTTCGGTTCTTCACGTCATTTCACCTGCTTTGCTCTGTCAGTAGTTACAGGGATGCAAGTGTCTGCTGCGGCAGTGCTTTGTTTGTGTACGGCTTGCATTTCCTTTATGGCAGGTTTGTAGTTTAAACAGCTGTTGTTAGAGGGCAGGAGCAACAGGACGCTGCCAGCCCCTTGGCTATAATTAGCAAACTTGTGGATTTCGCAAGCTCGTCAAGATTCGGTACTACAGTTCCCTGGAGCAAGCCGGCTTTATTTCCCTCAAGAAATGAAGAAGTGCCGGAAAGATGGCGAAACGCAAATATTATAGCATTATGTGCAAATAATATTAAAACTGACTGGAAGTAACGGCAACACGTTTCCAGTTTTGGCACATGGAATTTAGATCGCCAAAGGCCAGCCTAAACCCTCGGTCTGTTTACCCTCGTTGTAAATGCCATCCATACCCATTACATAGAAGGTTTAATTGGGCCCGCAAATGGTCTCAATAGAGCTGAAGAGAAAAATCTGTACCCTTGGCGGGGATCAAAACCCGATTCATCCGTCGTCCAGTCAGTAGCCTGGTCACTATAGTGGCTACACCGGTACAGGATACTGACCATTTAAAGCCCAGCGGTCACTTTATGTACCGCCAGGTTTAACATTCAGCAATTCTACGTTCTGCCCACACAGTGTATTTATGTGTTTTGTGTGGATCTCAGAACAAACAGCGATTATTTCCCTATACAGCATTAACTGGCTGGTTTGTATAACCGAGACGGAGTGTTTACTGCGCGGTACGGACTTAATGTATACAATCCAGGACATCGTTAGCCTTTAAAGAGTGAAATCAAAAAATTGTTAACCTGCCACTGGCAAGCAGAGGATTGGATTTGTTCGTCCCCGCTTGCGACTGATGGTCCTTTGTTCTCGGGTTACTAAGGGACTGTCCCTGTGTCAGCATCTGTCACGCAATGTTGTCAAGCGCACAAAGAAGTCTTTTCCTGTAGCAGTCGTGGAATGCATTACTAATAAGACGCGCAAGTTGCGACTGTGCACAAAGTGCTGTGTCATGCAACACTAAAAGTTTCCGAACCAGTTCGAACGACTAGGAGACATTACAACGGATACTATTATCCCGTACAAACACAGAGGCACTCTATGAGACGCACACTTCAACGTTCTATATTTACACTTTCTTATCACCTTCCCATGAATTTCTAGTTCTCTCACGTTGTCTCCTAACATAAGATGCTGTTCCCAGAACCCTGTACGAATTTCTCTTATTCCCGCGCACCGTACGAGTTCCACCCACCTCGCCCTTCACTTCATTACGATAGCAGCATTCGTGACCAATATTAAGCTCTTCGGCGTGCTGTTTTCTCCAGTTCTTTCTTCTCTCGTCACTCTTAGGCCCAAATATCTTCTTCAGCACCCTCTTCGCTTTCACCCTTAGCCCGTGTTCCTCCATCAGTCCGACAGACCAGTTCTCACATTCGCATGGGACATTGCTTAAAAATAGTTACGTGCACTGGATGGGTGTGTGTGTATATATATATATATGTGTGTGTGTGTGTATATATATATATATATATACACACTCGGGTAGCAATGCAATCTGCTCTTAATTTATTCATGCATGAAATTTTGATTTTTTGTGTCGTTCACCAATACTTTAAAATTGCCAGATTTCCAAAGCATATATTAAATATATCGGTTTGTGATTCTGGCGCACGTTGTGTTCGCGGGCGCTGTGTTAGTCTTCCAGGGTTTACTTCTCGACACGATGTAACTTCCGCAACTTTAAATCTGGACACGCAAACCGCAGATTATGTACAAAAGAAAACCTTCGAACACCGAAACGTTGCCTTCAATCAGCCTTCGCCTCTCTGTGTGTTTGTGCGGTTGGGTCCAATTGTGACGCGTCCTGCTACGTCGGAATTCTGAGTGCAAGATGCAGGGCACCATCCATCTTCAAGAGTCGACGTGACTATAAGACCAGGACGTCTTCAGTGACGCAGAAGGTGTCACCGCAAGGCAGCTTTGTGCTTTGTCAGGCTTCTTATGTGAGAGGCGTAAGCGAATTTGATTGAAGTTAGCTCGCAGTTTAACAATTTATATTTCGAGATGCATGGTTTCACGCGAGCAAGGAAATAAATTGTTTCATGTGGCTGTGGAGGGAAACGTCGCGTCAGAATGAGTTATCGTTTTTATTTGCAGTGGCAGCATAACGCCCGTTCCAACATAACGGGAAGTTGATGCTCTTATCAAAATCAGCATCAGTTTTGGAGCATGAAAATTTATGTAGAGGCAAGTATTCAGTGAATATAAAATTTTGATTACAATAAGAAAAATCGCAAATTTTAAATCATGTTTTTGCTATACGACTCCGTATAGTCTGGTACATATGTATGACGTGTCAGAAAAAGCTGAAAGTTCCACTGTCATCCATACATTATAAACACGGAGGCGACAGGAACCTCTGCAATGCCGGTAAACGCTTATAACAGACCGACAGACCGCAGACGGTATTCTTGCTGTAAATCGCAGTACCCCGTTACGAAGTTTTCCCCTTCTTCTTGTCACATCCTTTCTCCTAACACTCCATATTTCCCCCAGCACCCTGTTCTCAAAAACCCTCATTCTGTGTTTCCACCCTAATCTGAGATACCAAGTTTCACACCCACACAAAACAACAGATAAAACTGCGAGTCATACATTTTAATCTTCCATATATACACATACATGTGTACGTACACGTGTACGTGTGCTGTAACAAATGCCTGCACTGCTGTTGTAGCAGGTAGTAACGTACAAACACAGACATTTAAAATCCAACCAAATAACAGGCATTCGTATTTCTGTGGCTGCTACGGTTAGTACAGCGCTTCTGAAGTGCTGCCGTGCGGACACTCCTGTCTTGCCACTTTACAGGAAGGAAATGGGACAGAAACCCGTAATAAATTCAGTTCCCGCGCAGTCTGCAGTCACAGTCATGCACAGTTCATTATTGCTTTTTCCTTTCACGTGACGTTTCTTTCTCGCCCTTGGGAAGGATCAAGGCAAGCTGGATACGAATGAATACCATAATAAAATATAGGGCGGCATTGCTGCCACCTGGTGTTAGATTAAGGCAACCTCTCAAGTGCGCCGGATTTTCTAACCCACACTTACTCCTTCTCGGTTGAAATCTGCAGGTCGCAAAGCTGGATGCTCCTCGGCTTGGCTCAGACTGCATGCCGACCGAGACACGTCCACATGAGAGTGACCTGGAATAAAACAAACGTCAAATAAGGATGTGTGGTTGCTTGTTTAACGTGCAGCACACCTGATATAAGGACTGCTGTCTTGCAGGATGTGGCGGTGCGTGGGCTGAGTGGGTCCCCACCTGTGCAAGCATCGTACAGCCTTCATCTGCAAGACCAGGCAGTCAAGGAGCAGTCGAATAAGACCGCGTGACTTTAAGGAAGTCGTTGGAATTGCGTCACCAGAGGGAGGGGCTGAAACTCATTTACGCCCTTAAACGGCGCTCATTACGCCGATTTGCACGAAACTCCTGTCTGCTCGACGAATTGGTGTAAAAATATCTTAGAATATGTAGAAATTTCTGATAACCCAACAAACTCTTAGACGCTGGTACCAGGTCACAGACGGACGGACGGACGAGGAGCCATTATAAGACCTTCCTTCTTCACTTCCTAAGTAACGCTTCCAATTAAGGATGCAGCAGGTGGTGTCACCGCATCTTGCGCTGTTACACTCCAGTGTGAATTCAGTCAAGTGTGCCCTAAATACACAGCAGCAGCACACCCTGTGTGTGGCAATGACACCGAAATTGTAGTCTGTGCGTACCTACGCATATTGCAGGCTAACTACAGGCCATTAGTCGCCGGACCCTCACCACACAAGCCTGGGTTTAATCTCAGCTCAGTCCATGTGGGATTTGTGCCGCAGAGTGGCAATGGGGGACTTTTTCTCCAAGTATCGCGGTTTTCCTCTGTCACTGCCATTCCACCAACGCTCCATACCCATTCCTTCGCCTGTTTCCAACAGTCTGTAATCTCAGCACTTGACAGCGTCCTTAAAGAAAGCGTTTCTCTTTCTCCGTCTGCGTAAGGGCAAAGATAAACAACTTTAACAAGCAATATGCGCCGTTAGGATGCAGCATAAATACCAACTGCACGGTGCACAGCCGTTCTTGAGAACCTGATAGTTCCTTAGCTAGTCAAAGACGCTCTGCGATTTCTGCAACCCCACGATTCTTTGCCGCATTCATATCCCAACACTTGTGCCAATTCTAAGCCACTGCAATACAGTCCACGCTGTCCACTGCTATCCTCTTAAAATCCACTTTAATATCATCACTGCGTCTATTCATAGGTACTCAAACTGGTCTTTCTCCTTCAAGTGTCCCCCCTCCATAACCCAGTTTACATTTCTCTTCCCCCCCCCCACACACACACTTCTCACGTTCGCACACCATCTCGGCCTCCTTGATTGGCCCTCAGAATAACAATTACGTAACACGCGCGTGTTTAAACGCATACGCATGCAGCGACGGGCGTCGCAATGTTCATGAAATCAAATCACCGCAAAGAGCTGCCCTTGATAGTTTACTGAAACTGGTGAGTGCGTTACTGACGGCCGAAAATGGTGAGACGAAAGACGAGAGACCCGCCTTAACTCTGGGCACACAACATAAAAACAGAAAAACTTAATAATCACGAGTAAGTGAATTATTTCACATAACGCTGTGACTTCAGGGGACAAAGGTTACCTGTCACCTAACCGAGTTACCCGACACGGTTCCATCTTCAGGTGTGCGATACCAAGTGCATGGGGTCCCGTGTGGCAACTGAAGTCTGTCAGGGACCAAAGAGCTCCTGTGGTGTTCGTGAAGTTCCGTACGGACGGTCCCTCCATCGAGTTGTCGAGCAAGCGTAACTTTCGTCCAAATGGGCGCAGCGTCAGCTATAATTTGCTGAAGAGTTCACACGAATATCTGCCCTTGTTTGCCACGTTACTTCATTTCTGCGGGCGAAGGTTGGCAGAACTGCACGTGCGCTCACGAGTAACCTCGCACTTTGCGCCCTTACAAACAAAAGGGCTCGCTGACTGCGAGTTTAATTATAGCTACGCCCTGTACGTTCACGTTTAGTTGCAGATCACAAAGCATAAACTGCATCAAAGAGCTTTATGGAAATTCACAACAAAATTAACAGAATTCTTGACATGACATTTATATCCATTTTCAATGGAACTGCGCGCACGGCGACACAGATCTCGTCTGCGAGAGATCGAGAGACACAACGCAAACTGTGACGGTGTCATCCACCGTTTTCTCACTAACCCTCTAAGCCCGTGCACCACTGTGTTTAATACGAAGCATTTATAAGTTTTCCCCACGCCATGTGTTTATGTGTTTTGTGTGGATCTCAGAACAAACAGCGATTATTTCCCTATGCAGCATTAACTGGCTGGTTTATATAATCGAGACGCAGTGTGTTTACTGCACGTACAAAACGAAACTGACTACAAGCAAAAAGTCGTTATTGAGAAGCTGATAGTTCCTCAGGCAGCCAAAGAATTTCCCTCATACAATGAAACTCGCTGGTTCATTACCGCTTTCACAACAGCCCGTCACTTTTTCCTATCCAGAACCAGATTATTACAGTCTACGTTTTTGCGTCCTCTTTCTTTAAGATCCATTTTAATATTATCCTCACATCTACACCTAGGTGTTGCAAGTGGTCACTTCCCTCATTTTCTCCATAGCTGTGTATGCATTTCAAGTATAAAGTTTGCTTTAAAATGCCAAACTAATGCTGCGTTTAATAAAAACGCGTCTATTCTGCTGACAAGCAGCTACCGACCCACCCGGCACTTCAAGTTTGTAGCTAATAACTTTCCTCCTGAAGATTCCATTCTTCTGGAATGTTACGCTGTCTCGTTGGATAAAGAGCTCCCGACGTTTCGAAGCATCGTTAGGCGTTCGTCGTCTAAGGTGGCACAGGACTATTCATCTCCTGGTGAAGGAATTAGGAAACGTCGGAAACCATTTGGCCACAGGCTTAAAGTTCCATTGCAGGAGGCCGGAATATGCATGCAGCCGCTCTGAGAGCCAGCTGTCAGAGCGGCTGCATGCAGCGTCACCGTCTTGTCGCGTTCTTCCCGAAGATAACAATTTAACTGATCAGAAACAGGCGGGCGCGTAACGACGGACAGCAAGGCGCCCTGAAAGCACAGCCTGTGGGCTGCAGTACTGACTGTGTGCATTCGTTCACAAAATGCCGAAAACCTTTAAGGAATTACGGACCTTGCGACACGCTGCCATCACGTGGCTGCCGCTCAACAAACAAAGGAGCAACTAATTCGGCTGCTAACCGCACGGCACGAGCAACGTAAAGTGCGGGTGTGAAAACTGGTGAATTGAAATTAACAAACGCCGCCTCTCTACAATAAAGCATTTTGTTATGTCTGTCTGTCTGTTGTTTCCGACGTGTTTCTGCCTCTGCTGTGCGATCATCAGGGAACTCTTCCACACACACACACACACACACACACACACACACACACACACACACAGACAATTACTGCTGTCTTTGCGTTTGTATCGTGCCTGCGTTGCCAGTGGGATATCCTAGCACCTGCGGTTATGTTAGTATACGGAAAGAAATCCTGTTAGGGTTGTGTTTTGCTTGGTTCTGAGAATTACGTGCATTTTGATATTACGTTTAGACAAGCTGTGGGTTTCAGTGGACGTGCTGATGCACTGTCTCCATCCTAGCAAGTTATCGTGGGAAATCAAAACATGACACACTTTTCTTCTGAATTTTACATTTCTTTGCTGTTTTTATATTCGGTCTTTCCAAGTTCCATATTATTATGATGTTATGCGGGCAATCAGTATTTCAGGGTTTCTGGTGTTCCTTTGTTGCTAGTGCATTGTGTTGGCTGGTGCCACACGTACATACACTCTACTTATCTTGCCTGTCCGTACTTTCCGTGTTCTTCCTTCCGATTGGCCACGGTCTTTGCAACCTTCCTATAAAATCCAGCCATTTCCTTCTCGCACCCAATTCAGCACAACCACCCAAGCGACTTTTTCCAAAAAATGTAGAAGATATTCAAAGTAGGGCAGTGGTTTGAAATTTGATGTCAGCCCCTTCCCACTACGTTCCGATAAATGTTTACGCGCAGAGCCACTTGTCCTTAAACCTCTGGGCCCAGTGTTCATTCCAGTCTGCCTCTCTACAGCTGCGGGGAACGTCATTAGTTTTCTTGTGTTCCGCCCTCAGAATGGCGTGTGGCGACATAAAGCAGGTGCCTTATAAAGCGAAGTTCCGCGCCTCGCGCCGTCAAGGAACTATGTGTGGAATGCCCGACGCCAGCCAGCCTTCCCGGTAAGCGTCACGTAGCTGGCTGGTATCGGATGCGTAACACATGGTAAAGACGTTTGTTGCTACTGCTATTGGTGCTATTGCTGTTGTTGGTAGCTCAGGTGAAATAGTAACTAGGCTATGAGGTGACCGAAATGGGGCTTATTGTCCGTCACGCACAAACGAATGATTGCTTCTCCAAACGTGCATACCGGGTCTGGGGCCCCACCAGTGTCTTCCGGCTGTTTTGTTTACAGCGGTAACGCGCCCGCCCGCTCGCATGTGATGCCGAGGGTAAGAATGACCGGAGCTAGAACTCCACCCCCTACATCTTCGTGACTGCACGATGACAATTTCCCTGCACTTTAAGCACATAAGCACGCACTTTTCAGTGTCAAATTTGTCAGCCACACCGGTGAGGAAAAGGAACTGCATATTTGCCATATTAAAAATTTAACATGCGACATCCCTGCTGGTGTTGACAAGCAGAAGTGTGTGTGTGCGCGCGCGCGCGTGTGTGTGTCTGTCAAATAAGCTACACACAGCACCAGTTTTCTAATTAATTCACGACTGCATGTTTCGGCCGTAACTGCGAGCCGCCATGAGGTCTTTTATAAACGCCGATACAGGAAAAATTAAGGTGGAGGTCCCGCCTGTCACATTAAAACTGCATCATACGTGTATAAAACCGGTTTAGTGTACATTAAATATGAAGGACCGTCAGCCGTGGAATGCCCGGTTCCTGACGTTTCGAAGGATCGTTGTGCCTCTGTCTTCAAGGTCAAAGAGTCGAAGACCTGAAATCTCAGACTAAAAATCCATGATTGTGAAATTCTGCACAATTCAGCAAAATGTCCGTTGACGTTATTTTCTTGGACAAGTCAAGGCAGGTCACGGCAAACCTCCATACTGCTGAGTGCGAGGACAGTTCGTCCGCAGATAATGTTTGTGCGGTTTGTGCGTTTCTCGGAACAAGCAGCAACTGTTTCTCCAAACATTATTAAGCACTGCTCTTTGTAAATGAGAATCGGTGTCTTCTGGGAGGTGAAGAGCTACTTTTAAAGGGGTTTCAGGTTTTGCCTTTAAAGAACTAATTCGACTTGTAAGACAAAAGTAATGTGTTCCTTGTATTTAATTAATTGCCACACAATGAAGAAGTGTGGAGGAGTGCACGCACAGCTCCATGCATTCCTAACCCAGACAACAGATTGACTGACAAATTTCACGTCCCAGCTGCTTTACTTACGGTCACGGGAAATTCCGATTTTTACTGTAAGGAAGCCGGGCATGCACCGCCCCAGTCTGGAGTGCATGGGAAATTGTGGAGAAGACAATTTCTTATCTCGGCCAACAGTCGAATTCCAGTTTCTCGTTCTGCAAGCGACACAGATAATGCGTAAAAGTTACGGCCCACATCATTTCGAGCGGACTGCGCTGAACTGCGGACTGAATTCTCCGAACTGCTGACAACGTGGCATTTAGCAGTTTCACCCCGCAGTAATTAAAAATGATGAGATCTGACGAGAAAAAGAGGGACAAATGTAATTACGGGGGGGGGGGGGTGTGACAGCGCGTGCTGGAACAAATTACACCGTGACACCTGACGACTAAGGCATGTAAGGACTGTGCGACTTAATTCAATATCAAGTGCTTTCGGCTTACTTCAGCGTCACCTCGTCTAGTCGCAAGTTTTCAAATCCTGCTGTCACACACTGACCGCAGGCAGTGACTTCATTAAACGGAAGCTGCTAGTTGCTCATGTCGTCAGACAATCAAGCAAATTCCCGCTCGTTGCTGCACCTCAGACTCCACGCCCACCTACATTTCAGCCCGCCGCTCTTCGTCTTCTCGATCCAGATACGTGCAGTCACATAACTTCATCTTCAATTTTTCCTTATCATTCTCTCATCTACATTTTGGTCTTCCAAGTGTTCTGTTGCTACATTTCGACTTTCGCACCAAAATTTTGCATATACTTCTCACATCTGCCCTTGTAATAACCACATTTTGGAGAAAGGAATTTCTGCTCGCAACACGTCTCATGCTAGCAAGCAAAGTCTCGTGCCCTCTACTGATATTTCAAAGACACATTCAAGTGTCCCGCGTTGTTACGCTCTTTTACCTGGTAACGTTTCACCGACCGTTCTAAGGATCCTCGTGCCTTCAGCTTCAGACGCCAGCACTTCAGTGATCGTCACACACCCCAGAAACTGTCTGCGACTTCCAAACCTTAGACTTAAACGTGTCCACCCTAAAGGTCTAACACATGGTGCTAAGGTGAATGAAGGTCTTTACGAAGCAAAATTATTGTACGGACATGACATCCGTCTGTCCGTTGGTGACTTGGAAGCAGCGGCTACTTCGTTTGTTCAGCTTTTCATAAAAACTTGCATGCCAGTTGTTTACAAACCTTTGTCCAGTGAGGGTGAATTTCGTCAAAACCGGCTCAGTGACAGCAGCACGTCGTAAAGAACAGCACGTCGTTATGAACAGCACGTCGTAATGAACAGCACGTCGTTATGAACAGCACGTCGTTATGAACAGCACGTCGTTACGAACAGCACGTCGTTATGAACAGCACGTCGTAATGAACAGCATAAATGCGTGGCTGATATGTGAGACCATCACCTGGTGGCGCTGAATGGTGGCGAGTTTCTTGAAAACAGCTGCAACAAAATGCGTACTGAGGGACAGACAAGGAGACGTTTCCCTTCCTTCAAGTTTCCGTACGATTTGGGTAGAATTCAGTGCAGTGACAGCCACAGCCGCTGAATGAGCAGCTGGAGTTCTGTGCAGCCAGGCACAGTGGCAGCGGTACTGTTCTTACCGGCACCTTCCGTGTTTATTGTCCCATGTGACTACATTCAGACAAAGAGATCTGCACACTTTGCAGTTATTGTCGTTGAGTGCCGTAACAACGGGCCACAGTAAGGCCGTACTTTGCTTATAGACGAAAATAAAATCACATTTAGTGCCTACGGCGTACCGTGAAAAGTCAAGACATTCTGGAAGTAAAGACCTCACGCCTCGGTGAATTCTACGCACTGCGTTACGCAGTGTACCGTGTGCAGTCTCCGTAATAGCTAAGTGCGTATTGTGGTGGTTACTTCCCGAACGTCTTTTCGCATGCCATTGGCTGTTAATTACGAGCTGCATTTGTCAAGAACGCTCGTTTTGCTGTTTTACTTTCTGAAAGAGTCGGAAGGACGCTGTAAAAATTGCAAAGAACGCCTTTGGGAATTTTGTGACCTTCATACACTGTGGTCAGCGTTGTGCCCTGCTTGGTGCCCAGCTGTGAATTACAGAGCCGCAGGAGAGGGGGGTATAGCAGTCAGGGGGCTGGAATTCTCAGCTTAGTATCTGGCGTTACATTTGGGAAACAGACGTGTTTTGGTGTCGTTTATTGTGCGATATAAAGCAGGAAGGAAACTGACGTGTTTTGGTGTCGTTTATTGTGCGATATAAAGCAGGCAGGAAACTGACACGTTTAACATAAATGCTCAATTTGTGAATCTGAAAGACCGTTAATAACTCACACACGTGTGCTAAGAACTCGCACTGCGGTGCAGCACATGCAGCAGTGAATGTGAATGATCCCGACAAAGGTAAATAAATAAGCAAATGACTGAAAATTTGCTTCTAAGACGTAGAATGAGACGTGGACAAGATGACTGGCTCGTTGAAGCAGTTTGATGACTTCAGCTGACCAATTAGAGGCGCTGGTTCTAGCGAAGTATCTGTAGAAGGAGAAAAAAGCATTGCATATAGACTGTCTAAAAGTAAGGGGAATGCACTTAGCTATCAATGGCCTCCGATTTCAGAAAGAGCATTGCTTTTCAGAATGCTTACAGACATCGTTCATTTGTTCTTGTGGTTAAGAGTAACATTTAGATGAGGATGATTACGTAGTATTGGTGGAATGATACTGACAGGGAAAACCCGAAGTGCGTGGAGAAGGACCCGTCCTACAGCCACTGCACCCACCACAAAACTCACGTAGTCTGGACTGGGAATGAGGCCGGGCCTCAGCGATGGGAGGCCGGAGACCAACCGCCTGAGCCATGGCTCAAACATGTACAAGACTAATATTAGCCCTCAGTTATAGTTAAAAATCCAGTCCGTACCGCGCAGTAAACACACCAGTCTCGGTTATACAAACCAGTCAGTTAATGCCGTATAGGGAAATAATCGCTGTTTGTTCTGAGATCCACACAAAACACATAAATACACTGTGTGGGCAGAACGTAGAATTGTTGAATGTTAAACCTGGCGGTACATAAAGTGACCACTGAGCTGTGAACGGTAACTTGGACGTGGTTCTTATGCCCTGTTTGTTACAGAATGTTAAAATACCGATCTTTAGATTACACAATGAAAAAAGAAAGGGAAGTTTGTTTGAATTTACAGCATGAAAGTTCTCAGAACCCATGTTTCAAGTTCCTTAAGTTTAGCGAAAGACAATGAAAGAATTCACAATGGCGTCTCAAGGGACAAATTCTGCAACGTCAGTGTTCGAAACAGGAACCCGAAAGAAGTTTTAGACTTGGATTTATTGTTGCAGTTCTTCTTGCAGTCTGAAGTTCTGCTGCTGCAAAGTTACGGTGTGTCCAGATTCATACACGTTTAATAAGGTACGGCGCGTATTTCAGCAGCGACACGTGCAAAACTGCCCGGCCAGTAAGAGCAGCAGAGAAACTGAAATTTTGCAGTGGTGCAGTCAGTGGTGCAGTGACAGGAACCGTGTGTGTGCGGTCAGCTGTGAGGGCAGTTCAGTATGATGCAGAACTACTAATGAAACAGAACTGTGCTTGTTTTACCGTAGTTACAGGCTGCGGCTTACAGACGCGCCAGCTTCAGGCTACTTGTGCAGAGAATTATCACAAAATCATTACAGTGGCTTAGGAACGTCCTTAAGCGTCAGTCCTTACACATGCGAGTCATAATTTGCACACAGCAGCCACACTAAAACTGTCCCGAGTACGTGCTAAGCCCTTACATCTCGCTGTTCGTGTTGTGAGCACAACTGACGGTCTGTACTGGCGGCTGCCGCTCTTGGTCTAGGTTCTCACAAAGTTACATAAATTACAATATTTTTTCTGGCAATACTTTCTTTTTAATTCGTGCTGTTCTAGGTTATTTTCTACTAAATTCCATGGGGGCGGTTTTTGTTGTGTGGGTCGCAGTGCTCCTATTAAAGGCCTTGCAAGAAAATTTGTACTCTGTGACGGCACAACAGTACTGCAGTTTACTATATCACCGTTCAGACTTCACATCTGCGTAGAACTGTAATGCCTGCTAACTTGGTGTTCAGTGCTTCCGAAGACCCTTCGTGTGCGAGGGCAGCAAGTGTTTGGACGCGGCACGCGCTCAACTGACTGCCCAATGGCGTACCTCACTTTGGTCCTCGAGCTTTGGCTGTCTCATATCAAGACTCGTGGCCTTTCCCATACATCTTTCATGTATGGCTTTTTTAGCCGGTATGAATTGTGTTTACAGCGCGGTACGACGTGATTCTTTAACTATAATTTACCTTAACTCAGTCTTTGGAGGCAACGAAAGGCATTTTTTTGTGTTTAAAACATAAAGGTCAAGTTTTCAACAAACATCTGTCACTCACAAATGCACAGGGATTGATATGCTGCAAGTCTGGCCCCTTTCCTGAGCCGGATGAATCCATTTAACTAACTTCCGTTATTTCTATGACATATATTCGTACTATCCTGCCTTGCTTGTCTGTGTCTGCTGAGTGACTTGTCCTTCAGGTTTTGAGTCTAACAAAAGCGAGCAATATAACTTGCCTAAATCAGAAATTTAGTAAACTGGAAGCTTGTATAAAGAAAAAAATGTGTCTCTGCACACCATGGCAGCGTATTGCACGCAGTGCATATCGTGTTTGTGTTATGAGAAACGGTATCGAAGGCAGGAATTGGCATTGGTACCTGGCTACACATCGGACTGACAGGTGTGCGGGACGTCTTACATTGCGTCCTTCGTTGTTGAAATTCAGCAATGATACAAGGGGTAGAGATTAGTTCATTCTAGTAACCGAAAACAGCAGATGTGATGTTTCACCTGATAATGGAATCACAACTAGCCTCCGAAACACTGTACAATCATAAAAATACAAGGACATGAAAAGAGTTTAAGATATATGGGCTTATCTTGCTGCAGTGTTCGTTGTGCAGCCAGCACTAATGTTCGTGTCGGAATATAAAGTCATTATTTTATTTGACAAATACTGGTTGCTCCTTCTTGTCGGACCGTTGATCGCATTAACGTAGCTCACGCACCGTCCGCCTGCACGAGCGGCGGAGTAGAAGCGGGAAGCAATGAACTATATATTTGTCAGATAAAATAAGCACTCTCTATTTCTAGCTCATGCTACATGTCTAACAGCGCTGCTTCTCCTCGTGACGTCACGACATTACCTGAGCGGTGGCTCAGTGCAGGTAACTCAGTCCGCCAAGTCCGTATGAACCGTAGGCAGCAGTGTAACTGAGGGCGGGGGCGGCCAGTTTAGTCACAGCGGGGGCGGCGTAAGCCAGTGGCGCAGCAACCTGTGAAAACACATCGCACTGTTTGTACACGCAACAGGAGGACTGCAAATTCAGACATGCCTGTAGCAGAACTTGCCCACATGGCCCTGGGCTTGTTACCTCATACAGCTTGTCACAGTGTTCTTCTGACATGGGATCTGACGCCGTTAAGTCTGGCACAAACTTACCAACATTTAGAAGAACATATCACTTAATCTTTGCGCGTAAAACTTCAAACGTCATCGTACGAAAAGTACAGTTTAAGGCAGCTGGCACACCGAAAGAAAACCCAGTTTTCAAGCAGGTGAAATATCTTAGTTGCAACAGTGTATGTTAGTATTTTGTCTTGGCCGTATCGGGAAACAAAGGCTTAACTTCATGAAACTGCAATTTCACACTACATGAAACTGCTTCAAACAAGTTTCTTCGCCCTGCACATCATCTGAAATTTAAAATCTCTCTTTGGCTTTCCAAGTGAAAGCGGCAGCAGGTTTCTCCAAAACAGTAGGCATGCTGCTACACAACATGGCGCCACACATCTGCAGACAGCAGTCCGCATGGAAACTGTCTTGAGAAACTCAAAATTAGCAAAATTCTTGCAACTTTGCCGTCAGTGTTTTCATTAATACGTAAGTAGAAATCCCTGTCAATGCACCAGAAAATTAAGGGCCGTGTGGCACGGTATTAACTGCAAAATGGCGTAGAGAAGATGTGCAAGGAAAGAGGGGTGGACAAATTAGACATTCGGCAGGAAGGGACTGAGGAAAAGTAGATTGTTAAGCGCTATTCTGGCTGGCAGCGTGCGTGGGCATATAAACACGCACAGTGTGGAAGGGAATTCGAATTTAGCTGCAAATACTAACCGTGTAAATACTTAAAATAACTTAATTGTATTTAAAGACTTAGTCCGTACCGCGCAGTAAACAGACTCCGTGTCTGTTATAAAAGCCAGTCAGTTAATGCTGTATAGGGAAATAATCGCTGTTTGTTCTGAGATCCACACAAAACACATAAACACACTGTGTGGGCAGAACGTAGAACTGTTGAATGTTAAACCTGGCCGTACATAAAGTGACCGCTGGGCTGTAAAGGCACAGTTTACGTCAAAGTTGTCAATTGTGCTAACAAAGCTCTTACCTTGGTCACGGCAGGAGCAGCATAGGCAACCCTAGCAACTGGAGCCGGGTGGTAGCTGAGTGCCGGCGCGGCGTAACCAATCTGAAAAAGGGCAGCGATTGTTCAGAGTCTTGAGTTATATGGAGTCATTATTTTTTCTGACAACTATCGGTTGTCACTTGTTGCCTGCTCATTTATAGTACTAACTTTGCAACCCACGTTAGTGTGTTGGTATTCAGAGATGTGCGGTATATGTGAACGTATAAACAGGTCAGTGGAAGCAAGTGTCAGACGTATAATCGTACAAAAGTCGGCCCAAACCAGGGGGCGGTGCAGTCGTGCGTCTGCCGTGATACATAGACTGTAACAGACTGACAACTGACAGCAAATACAACTGAATGTTGCGTGATTACAGCGGGTTACTTTTGCACATGTGTGAGTGACGTAAGCATAAGCTAGGTTAGAACAGTATCACGTTGGCGAGTTTTAGTGAAGTCCAGCTGAAGTGGCACACGTATGCTTGGCTTCACGCATGCAGCCCTCTGCAGTCGTAATACAAAATTATATACCAAAATTACGCCTGATTGCAGCGCTAGGATATTCCTGTGGTTTGAACAGTCTATACACAGCGTGTAACAAGGTTTTATGTTTGTAACAGTCAACTGGAGTGTTGTTACTGAGGGTGGTAAGTCGCGAAAAAGACATAAGGCAGAGAAGTTAAAGAATGACGTGGAAAGGTTTGTGTAGAGTCTTTGTTGTTGGAAGGAGAGGAAGATAAAGAATAGAGCAACGAATAATGCAAAACAGTTAACTTATACCGAAGGTGAAGTGGTCATATAAACAAAACGACAAAACGTATAGACAGAAACAAATCCCGCATCCAACTACGAGACCTGCTCGCTGTGGAATCTCCGGAAACTCGGCGTTCGGAATTCAGGACCGGTGTATGTGAGGGTCTGGCGGAAAGCCGAGGAACTTAAATGGTAAAAGGATGCAATTCGGACCACAACAGATCAGAACCTGCCACAAACCCTGGGGCATTGCCCAACGTAGGCCCCCCCCCCCCCACTCGCGGCAAAGTAGCGGAGCGAAACGACAAAGACGGCTGTCAGATTGAATGAAGCCGTGAATAATTTACGTGAACTCACGCGGGCGCCATGACTGCACGTCGTGTCCACTTGGCTAGAACTTATAATTAACACAAGTAATGCCGGCTGCTGAAAGGCAATCAATATTTACGTCGTTCATAAAATATGTAAAGTGAACACAGCCGAAACTCGTAGCTTAGTGTTAGTGCTAGTGTTAGTGTAATTAGTGTGTGTAATTGCACCGAAACTGAAACCCTACGTCAGTTTGCTGTTGACAGCACAACATAACGTAACGTAGCATAACGTAATTACAGTGGCATGCGAAGCAACAAGTGATGAGTACTTACAGCAGCAGGACCATGAGCGATAGCGGGAGCGGCTAGGGCGGGGGCGGCAAGAGCGGGGGCTGCGAGGGCAGGGGCGGCGTAGCTAAGGGCGGGAGCGTGAGCAATAGCGGAAGTGGCGTAGCTAACAGCTGGGGCGGCGATGGCGGGGGCAGCGATTGCGTGGGTGGCGAGAGCAGGCGCCGCAAGTGCAGATGTGGCATAACTAACTGCGGGGGCGGCTAGGGCGGGGGCAGCTAGGGCGGGGGCGGCGTAGCTAAGGGAGGGGGCGGCGTAGCTAAGGGAAGGGGCGGCGTAGCTAAGGGAAGGGGCGGCGTAGCTAAGGGAGGAAGCGGCTAGGGCGGGGGCGGCGTAGCTAAGGGCGGGAGCGGCACCGTATCCCAAACCAAGGACACCCCGCTTATCCTGTTTCTTCTCGGCGGTCTGCTCATCTTTCCTCTCCTCGGTGCAGGCGACGAACGCCAAAGCCAGGACAAAGACAGCCTGAAACATGGCAACCAGTTACAGAAACCAGCGGCTGGGAGGTTTCAGAATTGCGTAGTGCCTGAAACGTGGAACAGAACGGCTTGTTTACGTACATACTAAGGGTACGGAGATGAGATGCCACTCAGATATGCGCTCCATAGCAGTCTCTAAACTCAGCGACGTACTTCAGGGCCTGCAAAATTCTGCCTAGCCATAAGTGAAGTGAAGGTAGGCAGGAAATCCTACGTGAGGCACAGTAATCAAAATGCGATAGGTCGAAACCTAACCACATTCGATATGCGCCTAATTTCGAGGTGATATACTCTAAATTTCGCCACAAAATTTTCGAGAGGTGCATTTGCCTTGTCCCCGAGGGAATAACAATAAGAATTGGACCAACTGAGCAGTATGGCCGAAACGGCGGCTATGACGCTGCCTCTGGAAGTGGGTCCGCAGGTTTCAGCCATTTCAGGTTCATTTACTGTACCACGTGTCTGTCACTGGAACACTGTCGCTAAAACTTTGTCAAAATATCCCTAGCACAAAGTGCCACAACACAAACTCTTACACAGAATTTAGAAAACTTTTTAATAAAATCCCTCTTTCACAGTTATCAGCCTCTAGGATTCGCACTCCTCTAGCGTGAGGTATTGTTTACATTGTTTACATTGGACAGGCAAGTTAAAAACCTGAAAGTTGAAGTACTCGTATTTATGTTCAACAAAGTCCACATGCATGTTCTGAAATTCTTTACGTGCCTGTACATTCGGAGTCTGGTGTGCAGCAAGTGCGCCGTGAATCCTAGTGCCACGTCATCACCAGAAACAAATTCCGACCGTCGCCTCGAATTAACCCCGAGGCGGTTATTCAGAGACCGACAGAATGAGAGCAAGTAGGGGCAGCACTGCTGTGCCGAGAAATATTGTCAGAAACTGCGAGGCCTGCTTTGATTGCGTAGGTCGGAAAATCTGCTAGCAGAGGGATTCTCCAGCTTTCGCCAGCGTAACGTTACACGAGATTTTATGATTTTGGTGTATCGCCGGTATTTTGAGGGTTAAAACAAGAAAGCTGAAACTGGAAACGCTGGTTGGCAGGGGGACGAGTCGCGTACAGATGCCAACAGTGCTGAGTGTCGGCAAATATGGGAGGACTACGTCTCAGTTCCTCTTTAAAATTTATATCATTTTTATACTCCGAATTTTTATTAACGTCGCCTACCAGTAAAAAATTCTTGACGTACCAGCAGTGGCACCTGCAACACAGTTTGAGGAGTAAGCTGATCTGCAGAAGAGCAAGGGACTCCAGACTGCACTGGTTGCAGGCGTCCTATGCCATAGGGTTTTGTGAAACCCGCCGTGCTCTGGGACAAGCTAAAGTACCCCCTGTGTTACTAACGTTACCAGTACCACTGCTGTTACTGCTGCTACAACATAAAGTAGTTTCCTTTGAGAAACACTACTAGTTGCTCAGCCAGTTAAAAATTTCCCTGCCTCATTTGGAACCTAAAAGTCCGCTGCTACCTCTCTGGCACCTACCCTGGGCCAACTCAATGACCCAGTCCGTGTCCTGTTTCCGCAGTCTACATTATACAGGACGTTTCTTAGGCAGGTTTCCCTTGGAAGAAGTTATGCCTCGTGTTTTGATCTAGTTTCACAAAGAAACGTCGCTCACCGACGGGAGCGCGAAAGAAAATATCGCAATATTAGATTCCCGTCTTCATCTGAGTCTCCTAGTTGGCTTCTTGCCCTAAATTTTCACAGATTTTCGTATTAGAGGAAGTTAGCACTAATGGAATGTTAACGCTTTAAAAGAATTAGACTGACCTGAGTTATGTACAGATTCAGCACGTACCGCGCAGTAAACACACTCCATCTCGGTTATACAAACCAGTCAGTTAATGCTGTATAGGGAAATAATCGCTGTTTGTTCTGAGATCCACACAAAACACATAAACACACTGTGTGGGCAGAGCGTAGAATTGTTGAATGTTAAACCTGGCGGTACGTACAGTAACCAATGGGCCACCAAACGAAAATTAATGAGACCGCAAACCCTTTAGCTGCCAGTTATGCAGACAGGGCCACTTTTCCATCACTTCAAGTGGCACTTACCAGGACCTTCATGGTGAGCCGATACGCTGTTCTTAGTTCAACGCAAAGTAAAGAACTGACAGCACACGCACTGCGGGCGCGTTTTATACTTCCTTGGGCAGATCCCACTTCAAACACCGCGCGGTTCCCGACACACCCAGTGATCGAGATTACCTCAGACACTGACACAACGGCCAAGAGTGGCACAAGTCACACTGCAGACGAATCTTTGGTTCACCTGAAAAAGAAGTCTGTACTAAAATTCTGACACGGAGGAGGAGAAATAACATGCATACGTGCCTTCAGGCTTCCGCAGCGATGTTGAGATCTTCTGGGTTGTTACTCAGCGTGGAGTGGTAATGTTTCTTGCTTTACAACAACTTCCAAACCCACTCTGCTGCCCTAGCCGTCTCGTATTCAGTGGGTACTGGGTTCTTATTCCGGGGATAAAGCGGCCGAGGCGTGAAGCTCACCACTCACCTCCATGTGTTGCCTTCATGGCATGCAGAGGGCGAAAGTTAACTTTGAAGATGGCGATAATTATTCCAATAGTTGTCATTTCACTGGACTGCGGCACATGCGCATTGTGAGAACGCACTTGCAGTTTGCAACGGCGTTACCCTGGACGCCCCTTAAGCTGATCTTAAGCTGTTCAGATCTCGACAGGAACACCAACTTTCCTGCCAGAAGTGTGACTTTACTTTCAGCAGCTCATCTGCACACACGCCACTATAATACGAATTTTGCAATAGGCCACGACCCCCTCATCGACAATTATTTCAAATTCAAGGAAGGCGTTTATATTCTTCTGCACTCGACAGCTGTAAAATGTCGTTTAATAATCAGACGTTGTAGTTTCATGGAATGTAGTTAAGTGTAAACTTTTATAAATGTAGAATCTTGTATATACTTCCACCTCTACAGCCGTGCTACATGTACTGCCCATTCATTTCCCTTCATTTAATTTGTTTTCTGCTCTTTTAAACGAACACAACCTGTTAACAGAGCACAGACGCAAACTGGTGCCACACAGCTCACTCCTTCTTCGGGACCTGACATTTCCTCAGCGGGTGAGAAAATTCCAGCTTTTTATGAACATCAGATTTCATCACGGTGTTGACACCGGCCCGACACCTTTTCCTACCCTTAGCGAAATGAATCCAGTCCACGTCCTCCCCACCTATTTCTGAAAGATCCATTTTAATATTATACTCCCATCTACAGATAGCTCTTCCAGATGGGCTCTTTCCTTTACGTTTCCCCACAGAAGCCTACACGCAATTCTCTTCTGTTCAAGCGAAATAATGTGTTAGATGCGTATAGGAACCGAGGTGTAATAAGAGGAAGAATACGACAGAGGGAAGAAAGAAACAAAGAAGGAGAGACGGGACAAGTTCTGTTTTATTATGACTGTCACTGCAGCGTGTTAGGACAACTTGCCTGTGATACAGCATAGGGCACGGCTAACAGGCGGTGTTCTGTGGTGACTATCAGTGATACAGCATAGGGCACGGCTAACAGGCGGTGTTCTGTGGTGACTATCAGTGATACAGCATGTGGGCACGGCCAACAGGCGGTGTTCTGCGGCGACTATGAGGAAGCACGTCATGGTTTTGGAACACAACGGTACTTGTGCCACTCGTGCACTAAGAGAGGTACGGTGCTCTTGGTCTTGGCCGGTACTGCCGCGGGGGGAGGGTCACTGGACCAGCTGCTCCCACACATGGCGCTGAGTGTTGCGACATCAGCCGGCGGGAGGAGGTTAGCTCATGGACACTGGCAGTTGGTCGGGGCATGGTGCGGTTACAGTGCGACAGACTGAGCAGAACCAGATCAGCAGAGAAAGTTGCGGGCACCGGCCGGTGAGAACAACTGCTAAGAAGACCTGGATATAGATGGGAGAGTAATGTTGATTTTGATCGTAAAATGCACGGTGTCAGGATTTGGACTCGGTTTATCTTGCAACAGTTCAGGGCCCATATTATGATTTTTTGAACAGGGTAATGAACATCCCTGTTCCTCAAAGGCAGTGAATTCTTTAAACAGCTGAGCGACCGTTCTCTCCGCAAACAAATTAAGTCCACACATCAGTGTCTTCTCAGAAAGTCATCAATTCCTAAACTAGTAAACAAATTCCAAAATTTTATGCCCCTGGGAGCCTTGTTACAGTGAATACAAGACCTCACTACTTGTCCCCCTCCTCAACCAGATTAATCCAGTCCCTGCTTTCGCAACACATCACCATATGATCCATTGCTATGGGAATCTCAGTCTTGCAGAATATGAGTTTTTCATTTTATTATTTTTAATATGGCTTGACTTTTCATAAGCCTTTTCTCATTTGTATGGTTTCCCTGAAGATGGCAGATTAAATGCCAAATATTTAAACAAGTGAGTAAAGAACTGACATCATCTTACTACAAAAGATGGTTTTTATCCACTCTTCAAAAGGTTTAATAATATTCATAACTTCATTTCATTAAAACGTGGCTTCAAGAGCCTGACAGATGCCACCCGGACAGGACTGTGGCATGCAGTGTAGGACATCACATAGATTTCAGGGCAATGTGTGTCAGAATTCTAACCACAGAACAAAGGAACTTAATTTGGTGTCACAATTTGAAGGCTGTTGTGACTTGAGATAATAATTCAGACATTTGTTGTGTTTTTGAACAATTACTGTACACACAGGAAGTTTTATGAATGTAGTGTGCTAGTGGCAGTGTACTTCTTTGTGCCATAATGGTTATTATTTTGTTTAAGGAGATTCAACCATGCTTGAGTGTATGCCATATACAAACCAGGAGGTATTCAACTGAAATGGGACACATCAGTTTCTGCTCTGTGCTGCTGATGTAAAGGCAGTGGGAAAAATAGAAGAACACACACACGTACACACATACATATGCTGTAAATGTACATACACATCTGTGTATGTACATGCATACTTTTATTCCATTATAAAATATGGAATAATTTTCTGGGGTAACTCTTCCAACAGTGGGAAGATTTTCACTTCACAGAAGAAAATTGTCAGAATTACGGCTGCTGCACAACCCGGAACTTCGCTCAGAAGTCTATTTAAACAATTAAACCTGTTCCATGCCAATATATGTTTTCATTCATGAACTTCATTGTCAGCAATCAAGAAAATTTTCAAACAAATTCATCTGTACACAGCATTAACACAAGGAATAATCACCGTCTCCATAGACCAGATGCCAATGTATCTTGTTTGCACTCCTTTTAACCTACAGCTGAATCTTTTGTGTGTAGAAATAATCTATGATGCTGTTTCTAAAATGTTCACAGTATTTCACGCTGTCAAATTGGGTATATTTGTGTACTTATGACTTGTTCCACATCCTATTGTCTTTGTGACACACTAATGGATCCATCAAGTGTGTGTGTGTGTGTGTGTGTGTGTGTGTATGTGTGTGTGTATACCCACATACATAAACACATACACACACACACATACACACATGTACACATACACACATATACACACACATATAGACACACACACACACACACACACACACATATACACACACACACACACACACACATACATACACACATATGCACAAACACTGTTGTATCCACACTGGGTGGGCGGACATATCGCAGATGTTGTCATGCCTAGAAGCCGGAGGGTTCAAATCCTTCGCAAAGGCTGGGAGGAAATGGTGCAGCACTCCAACAGTTGAGACGAACCAAAGTAACAGTCTGAACATGAAGTTTATTAACACAGAAGTACAGAAATGAACCAGTAGCGGTAGTCACGGTCCCACATGGAGCAACCTATGTGCGACTCAGAAGTGAAAGCGATTAGGGGTTGGCTTTCTGGATTTATATACTTACATCCTAAGCCAACACCCTGGCAAAGCTCAAAAGTGTGTCATAAACAGTAGTTTCTCTGACCTCGGTATTCTTCCTACACATGACGGTTACTGTCACCAGACTTGGAACGGATGTCCTCATAGTGTTTATTCTGATTTTGATTTTCTACTGTTTCTGATAACAATCCTCAAATAAATATGAGAGGAATACCCAGTTACAAGTCACCTGAGTGCAAGAACTAGATAGTGACCACATTTTTCAAAAATGAGTTTTTGATGTATATCTATTGTCACATCTGCACTTTAAAGGATAACATTTTCACTGTGCATCATTAGCTCTTCTTTTGGTCAATGGATGGCACTGAAGCTTCAGTTGCTTCCTTATTGAGTGCAACAGTTGGATAATGACTGGAATTATCCTCTTCTTGCACTCAAGTTCCGTGCAAGATGGCGGAAAGTGAATTTTCCAGTCCCAGTACCAACAACAGGGGAGTTCTTCTACTTGCGACAGGTGTGGGTTCATAACAGGGGGTTTATTCTTGTAAGGCTGGTTGTACCAAAGTGTACATGTACGATGGCACTACTGGGAAGAAGGACTCAAACGAATCTGTATCACTCTTAAAACACTATGTTGATAAATATATGTGAAGAAGTGAAGACCCTGCATCTTTTACAGCGACAACTGTGCAGGACAAAATAAAAACATTTTCATTGCCAATTTTTAAACTCACTCACTGCATCAGAAAGGTTCCTTAAAATATACCATAATTTCCCTCAAAGTGGCCATTCATTTATGCCCTGTGATTGGGAATTTGCCCAGACTGAAAAGGTTAAACGGAGAGGGGAGTGTGGTTTTGTACCAGAAGAGTGGTATGACATAGTTTCATTTGTTTCGAAGAAGTTTTCAGTTGTGAGAGTGGACCAGGACATGATACTCGATTTCAAGCAGCATCTGCAGCCATTTTTCAAGAAAATGATCAAGAATAAGATGGCTTCATCCACCATAAGCTGATACCAGGACATGGTTTATGAAGGAAGAGAAGTCTCTGTATCGATTGAACAGCATAATATGGTTTGCAGCAAGTTCTGCCTCTACAAGACAAAGCAGAAGAGTCCTCATTTTGATGCACCAAAAGCATACCAAGGTGCACTGCCTTTTAACTCAAAAAAGCACGATGATGACATGAAGATGGCCCAGAAATATGTCCTGCCTGTCCACTTGAAGTGGTACAACAAACTTATGACTACACACAGCAGATTAACACAAGGCAGGCATGCAAAGTTGGGTGCCATACCATGATGAAGGCTGATTTCAGGAAAAACTGTGATCTTAAACTGCCATATGACATACGTATTTTGTTATGTTATTTTTCAAATTCTGTAACTTCATGATGATTATTAAAGTTATAACTATCCACTGGTATAATTCTTTTATTCTGAAGTCTTTGAAAACATTTTTGAGTGCAAGAATTGGATATATCCAACTTAAATTTTTCTAATTTTTTCGTATTCGCACATAAGCCACAGGCTTGAAAATTTGTGATGTGATACACATTTAGGAGTATTTTTAACCCATGTGAAAATACTTGATGGGGTGCATGCTTAAATCAGTGTAAAATGTTTTTCTCATTTTTCTCAAAACTTTACATTTGGTTATTATCCAGCTCTCGCACTGATGGCTTCATATACACATTTAGAGCTGTGTACTGTTTGTGAATAGATATAGCTTTCACATTGTGTATGGTTCCAAACTGTTTCCATCCTGGTTACAAAATTATATGGGTTGCTAGGGTACAAAATGGTTCTATACAACATAATGTCATCTTACATAACACCCACATAATTATAACAGTACAATATAAAAACTACTCTATACAAGAACACACATACACACATGCACACATGTGCACATACACACATATATGCATACACATGCACGTATATTCCATGGACCCAGAAGGTTAACAGAAATACAGTACAATGTGGAATAAGTCATAAGCATGCAAAACATACAAAATATGCGAGACCTGCATAATTATTCGAACACAAAATACCATAAAGACTTTATATACCATATTGTCAATCATTCTTAAAGGTCAAAGGCTCATCAACAGAAATAAAGGTGTCTGTACCTTCTTAATGTTCCTTTATATCAAGCTCTAATCCCAGGCACTTTTGGAACTGAGTGATAAACTGTTGAAAAGCCAGCATAGGATTCACTTTGCTGAAAATGTGAATGTGTAGCATTTGGTCTATGCAGATAGTGCTTATTTCTTGTGTTAATATGGTGTTTGTTAGTAACTACAAAAGAGCTTGCGTTTTCCTATATTTTAAAGGGAATGCAGGACAAAATCACTACAGAAAGACAGCTAACATCCCTTGAAAATGTGGCAAAGCTCAAACATCTGGGAAGAGCACTAGCAAATTCCAGTTGTTTGCATGAAAAATTATGAGGAAGTAAAATTCTGCTGCTGTTCAGTCCAGAATGTTTTGCTGTCCTCTTTGCTGCTTAAGGCTACACCAATTAACTCTTTCAAGACTATGATTTTACCCATTGTTGCATAAGGATTTGAAACTTGGTTTCTCACATTAAGAGAAGAACACAGCTTCAGAGGGTCTGAGAATATGATGCTGAAGAATACTCAGTAATGTATGTGCCTAAGAGGGAGAAAATCAGAGGAGGATGGAAAAAACTGCAAATAAAGAACTTGGAGAGTTTACGCTGTAGCAAATATTATTAATGTAACTGAATTAAGGAGATTGAAATCGGCAAGGCATGTCGCACGTATGAGGAAAAGCCATGCAGATTTGTTTTCAGAAACATGAGGGAAAGAGACCACTTGTAGGACCTAGGTTTAGATAGCAGGATAATGTTAAAAATGATCTTACAGGAACTGGATTGGAGAGCATTAACTGGATTAATTTTGCTCAAGTTAGGGATAAGTGCTGTGTTGTCGTGAACAAGGTAATAAATTTTCAGGTTCCATACAATGTGGAAAAATACGTTGAGGAGCTGGAAAATTGGTACCTTCTCACGAAGTATTCAGCTCCATTAAATTAGTTTATTTAACGACACTTTCAATTGCTAAGGTGTACAGCACAAGCAATAGATATGTTTTTATAAAGCAATGGTAGAATGTTACTGACAGCGGAAAATTAATATACTCAAAGAAAAAATTGGCACACGGCCAATGTATAAAAAAAGTGTCCTTGTGTGGAATCGAAGCTGGGTCTACTGTGATGAATGTGCTGTGACTTACAGCCTGAACCACAGCACTAACCTATACAGCAACTTATCAGAGAAGTAACCCTCAGTTACAACTTGATCAACGACCACGCGCAGTTAGAATGTGTCTAACTGAAAGCCCACAGAAATCCATATTGTACTCGTTCCTAAATTTCTTTTCAAAACCAAATTGTCAGTCTTTGTATAATGTCAAGAATCACGGAAGCTGCACAACTTAATAGATGTATCTCAGGAAGCTGACCCTGCTTTTTCAGCAGTCATGTGTGCGATACGACTCAAGAAGTCATATAGACGGCGGTGATACAAGCCTGCTTCGAGTTGCTGTCATGGCGGTTTGTGTGTTCGAAAGGAATGTTGCGTTGTGTAAAATGATTTCAAAATTTCTGACCTTGTGTCGGTGTTGCGTGTTGAATTTAGTGGTGAAAACAAATAGTGATATAAAGGCAGTTTTTTGTGTTCTTAAAAACAGTGGACAAGAAGTTCAGTATTGCGTAAAAGGTAGTGGAAACATCAGGCAGACACATAAACCTCGCAACTAAATTGGCGCCCGCAGCTTGCACTGAGGAAGTCCTTCAATGTGACAGGTAAACAAAACAAAATACTGTATATAAAGGAGGGAAGCTGAAGTCCTAACGGTACCGCATAACCCAGATATCGCGTTTCGTAATCGTAATTCTTATACTGTTTCGTTGTTAATGTAGACTCTTTCGGTAAAGTAATGTAAAGTGCCTTAAACCACACAGAAGCTGAGCGTAATAATGACCAACAAACGTTGCTACCTACATGCAATTTTATACGGCGTCTTCTGAGAATGCTGATACGTCCACAGGTTATTAGTTTACAAACTTTAATATATACATCGGGGGTCGGAATACCGTAGTCAGTATAGTGACTAGACTCACAGGATGGACGGTCCCGGGTTCGAATGCTACAGGGGCAAGATATTTCTGTCTTTTCCCAAAAGTTCCAACTGCATATGGGGCCCCAACCACCCTCCTAGTCAGTGGGTATCAGGGGTTCCTTTCCTGGAGTAATGTTAATGCAGAGTGATGCAGACCCCTCACTTCCAACCAGTGCAGCGGCTAAGAATGAGTGGAGCTCCACCTCTACTCGCCCTACATGCCTTCAGGGCGTGAACAGGGACAATTTAACCTTTACCTTTCGCCTCAGTTTTATCCACAGTTTTTATAAATGTGTTTACCCGTGAAAAGACGTTTTGAGCTGGGTCAGTGATGCAGTGTTTGAAGAACAACTTTAGTTTCCGCCATATCAGTGAATAAACACAGAAAAGTCAGTAAGAAATTTCAGTTGCATGGCGACGGATCGCCTGATTGCGGGTGTAGCTTCAGCTCCTGAAAAGTTGTTTTTTACGAAATTCTGCTCAGAGGACAATTTCGAAAATACATATGGTGTAAACTGAATTTAATGACAACGATTGTGACGTTTATATAGTTTCCTTAAACCGGATTCTGAGAACTTCTTTTTATAGCTCCCTTTTTACAAAAAGAGCATGGTAACTGACATGCCTGTTACATAGTTCAAAATTTAATGAAAGACAACTGTGAATATTGCACCCCCACCCAATATTTACAATGGATACGAGAAAAACTATGACATTTATTTCACTTCATCTACATTTATGGTATTTTTCTTGCATTGTAATTAAACAACCAACTCCATGGAGCAGAGTCCTTCTTGAGAAGCTAACAGTTCCTCAGCTAGTCAAGAAACTCTTCGCAATTTGTGGAATCCAGAAGTTCATTGCCTTCTTCACAACAGCCCGCCACTTGTCCCTATCTTAAGCCACTTTAGTAGAATCCATGTCCTCCCATCCTAGTACCTCTCTCCTCTGCCTGTGTGTCCCATGCCCTCTCTCTTATTCTTGTTGATTTAACCAGCCAAATAATATTTATTACGGACAGCAGATCATGAACGTCTCCGTTTTGTAATTTTCCCCATCTTCTGTGATTTCATCGCTCTTAGGCCAAAATATATTTCTGAGGTTGCATTTTAACTACAGAAAAATACACACTCTTGGCGTTAATGCAAAATATCGGCGTTACACTCGAGTGGAAACAATGTATCAGTCATGGCTACTGACGTGACGTATGGATAGAGCAGATCAAACAATGGCTGGTCAAATCAACAAAGATGAGATGGGCGGGACATGTGGCACGTAAGGGGGAGCAATAAAAATTCATGCAGTGTTTTGGTAGGGAAAACTGAAGGCCAAGGAGCCATGGTCAGACATAAGTGTAAGTGGGAAGATAATATTGAAAGGGGTGTTAAAGTAATGTGATGGATCATACTGAGTTGGATTCATCTGGCTGAGGATAGGGACAAATGACTGAGTGTTGTGAACACGGTAATGTACTTTCAGATGCCGTGTAATTTACGGAGAATTTCTTGACCAGCTTAAGATCTGGTAAATTCTAAAGGACTATACACTATTGAGTCAGGTGCTTCATTACTTATATCCTTAGTTTGTTAGATTGGTAGTAACACAGTTGTTGGTTTAGATTGGTTCGCTGGTTAGCTAGTTAGTTACATAATTAGTTACATATTTAGGCAATCAGTCGACCAGCCAGCCAGCCAATTAGTCAGTCACTTATTCGCTCAGTCAGTTATTCACTTAGTAGGGTGTGGAGGTAGGTAGGTAAGAAAGTAGTCACTCGCTCAGTCAGTCAGTCAGTCAGTGTAGTAGACATCAGTGCCTCTTCATATGAAGTCCAGAAGTTATGTCAGAAAAGATAACACCTGCTTCTAAACAGTTTGGTTTTGTAATGTCTGTCGATATTAGTAGACATGATTCGTAAGATATTCTAATAAAGTGACACAGAAGTCCTGCTTTCTAAGTCAGTAATATTCACAACTGCCATCAGCCCGCTGGCTGACAAGAATCCAGTGCCGGGGTCACGTGTCTAAGTGATATTACTGTCACTGTACTGCACTCTGTGTAGCGCATGGTTGTATAATGATTGCTAAAGTTTCTTTCAAAACAAGTTAGCGTGTTGTTGTTGTCTTCTAATTTAAAACAAGTTTATTAATCACACTGGTTTCTTTACGAATTATTCACAAGACATATAAGACGTCATTCACAACTGAAAGGAAGTGGCACACGTGGCTGTCCGTTTGTCATTTCTTCTTTCTCTTTTTCCCCTTCAAGTTTTCCGGTAAGATATTTGCAAACGTTTCTGTCCCATGAGAACTGCATGTCCCTCTCATCTCATTCTCTGCAATCTGATCATCTAATGTTATTCGGCGCACAGTTCAAATAATGACTTTCATTGGCATGCAACATCCTGTAGCCTTAGTTTACTTCGTCTGCCTTGTGAACATTGTATATTCTGGATCTGTTTTATCGTCTTGCCGAGTAACGCAGTTTTACCGCATAACAAACCTACACACGCCCGAAAATCCAGTGACCGCTGTTGTGCTTAGAACAGCGATAAAAGAAACGCGCTGTAGTATGCGTACACAGGACTCTTCTGAAATGGGAGGCAATATTTCAGATGCACTCTCCACGGACCCTGCGTCCCTGGATGCTTAGTTTCTTCATTACGATCACTTTACACATTAATATACCTACAGGTGAAAACAATTCACATTTTAGACACCAGTAGCAGTGGTGCTAGGGTCACTGGAGAGTATTGCCACTTAAAAATTCGTACAGTACCTATGCAAATCTTTCACAACAGGTGCTCGAAAATGTCCACCTTTTACTGTTACACATACTGATGCCCTTCTCATCAGGGATCCCCTGCGCGCTCAGATACGCCACCTGATCTACGAATGGCTTCCCAAGCATCTACTGCTCCTCATTGTAAGTCCCTCACATCGCCCACAGCAGTCGCACACACAACGCTCACGCGTGTCCGCAGAGGCAACACGCCGTCCGATTGCAGCCTGTCGGGCTTGCAGTCCATGCTCCAGGCTTACCGCGAACTGTCCATCGCTGCGGACACCCGTTACTCAAAAATGCCTTCTCTCTAAAGCTCAAGCGACTTTGTGCACCGTCATGTATAAACCGCACGCACGCTGTTGTTTTTAGTGAGACATCTTCCAGTAATTCTGGCACGGAGTTTTATAAAACCTCGAGACACAATGCTCCAGTCAGCCTGTGCTCGCTGACGTAAGGCCCTACAATTGGTCCGCCAGTACAGCGGCCGATACATTAAATGAAAATCTGTGCTGCTGGTGTGACTGCGGAATGCCATGTGGGTTGACATCAGCCTACGCATGCTGACTGTGAAAGTCAACAATTCCAGCAAGGACAAAGACTGCCTCCTGTGTGAACAGCACGTGGGAAAGGAACGCTGATCACAGGCACACTGCTGCAGAAGAAACATACAAAACGTCATTCTAGGAACATAGTCCGGCCGGCGTGTACCTTGTACTTGTGTAGGTGGTAAGGGTACAGTAATTGCTCATGGAGGACGCGTCACAAAGTTACATGGGACACCCTTTGCCAAGTTGCCATCCTCCGTCTACTTATTCCAGACTGCTCCAAAACATCACCTAGGATGCGTTCTTCTACCTCTGGTGTTCGGATCATCTTTTTTGTGAGATCGGTGTGCTATCGCCGGCGCAAATGTGCCTTTGTCTTTGAAACAGAGGTCCACGCTGGCAAGCCTTTTCCTATGTGGAACGTGGCACGCAGAGAATTCTTGCTGGCACAGGTGGCTTGCTTGTTGCCTACGCAGGCGCGGTCCCTCACCGCGCAGTACGTGTGGTCGCCAGTCATCATTCACTGTGTCACTGCAGACAAGGATGTGTGTTGCGCCATAACTGTTTCAGTATGATGGGCGTATCAAGAAGAAAACAGAACAACTCGGCACTGCTCGATGGCAGTCACTTTCAACACGACGCGTCATTTCAGCGTCAACATGACAGTGTGCAGAGATCTTGTTTGCTGCAGGGAAGTGCAATGCGCACAATCTGTCTTGAGGTGTGAAGTGGTCACACTGTGAGTGTGGTCCACAGAACACGTGTGGAAAATATTGCGGCTCGTTTCGGAAGCACTCTGCGTGCACGTCTGCAGACTGCGTTGTTATGTTCAGACGGCGTTGTTCGATAAATGTAACCCTTCTCCTTCCGAAACCCGGAGTGAACATTGTAATGCGGTGGGTACATGAAATAAGGGGTAATAAGCTAGGCGCGGGCCAGCATCTGGGCAAAAGGACTGTGACGTTCATAAAATGGTGAAACAAAATAGCCTGCAATCGGCAAGCCGTTACGGTCGTCTCACTGAGCTGGTCAGTCGGATGACTGCTCGGTTTAGAGCAGGGGCTGACACTGGACGTGCGGCACTGATAATCATTCGTTCGTGTCAAGACATACAGACAGGCAGAGCCATGTAACAATCAGCAGTATTTTCCTCACAAACACGAATTGTTGTAACACGTTAAAGACAAGGATAAGCCTGGTTTATATTTGTAGGTTTAGTTATGAATTGTGGGGATACGTTCCGTCCATTTTGCCGAAATCTGTTCGCTAAGGGCGGGCAGTTGGCGCTAATACAGGTAGGCATTTGCAGTAAGTCAGGCGTTTTTTACAAAGCGAAAAGGTCGCCTTATGTATAGCCCACATCTGTCCGTCTGTCTCTCTGAGATATATCAGTAAATAACCGCTTGATTTTCGTGAAATTCAGTATACATAACAGTTCCTTGCATAAATTTGTCATGCAAATGTAAGTTCCGTAAAAATCGGCCCAGTGACAGGCATTCGTTATGAAGGGCCGTAAAGTAATTTTTGCCTGTATTTCCGACACTTATCTGCCGATCCTCGTGACGTTCGGCACAGAAAGTCTCCACATAATGCTGTAAGCCGCTGTGAGTTTCGGCACAGAAAGTCTCCACATAATGCTGTAAGCCGCTGTGAGTTTCGGCAAAATGGGAGCAGGAGAAGCTGTACTTCTCGCATTTCTATGAATGATATTACATTTACGTGTGTACCGTGAAACCGCATGACATGTTGAAGGCAAAGAATGTCGTTGTATGTTCTTTGTACCGCGTCACAAAGTGCGCCATTTGTATTCTCGTTAACAACTTCCATTGCTTCATCAGAGCTACCAGTGGGACAGTGTTGCTGCTGTGTGCACAGTACTGCTGAGTATCTGTTTCCATTTGTCGCGATGAACTGTTTGTGCAGTTTAAGGCCCCCCTTTTCTTCATAGCATACACATACAGTGTGCAGTATATACACACCGCTGCCAAACCACTGTAAGCTGCTGCCTCTACCTCAGTTTTCACATCTTCAGTGTACTTTACTGCACTGCTTCGCAAATTCCATCCTTTTCTTCCCTTAGACCTGCTTTTGGAATGCCTTGTGGGCTTCTTTTATTTTTCTTCTGTCTGTTCTCGGCCGGAGATTCGAACGGCTATGTTATTTTTCTTCTGGACCCAGTTTATTCTTGATCTGGACAAATACAAGAACGCATTTTACCTCCCACTGTGGCAGTGCGTCCTCCCACTCTGTTGCTCTACTGAAGTCGCTGCTGTGTTGCTGCGAGGGAGGCAGTAGCAGGAGGCTAGAGAAAACCGCAAAATTGGGAGCTTCGTGATTTGTGCTGTTGAACAAACATTCGGGTGAACAAATGACGGTTCATGAGAGGGGTAGAGCATGGAACACATATGGCGAAATAGAAACAAATAAAGAATTTTCGTGCGGAAAACTGAAGGGAATAAACCACTTTTTGTACTTAGCTATAAATATGAAGTGTTATTAAAGTGGATCATGTAGAAGCAGGATGGGCTAGACATCTTCCTTCCTTCCTTCCTTCCTTCCTTCCTTCCTTCCTTCCTTCCCCTAACAACATGTGGTGCATAACAGATCGCTGTTGTCTCCATTCTCCCGCCACTTCCTGTCCGTCAGTGCCAAACCTTCCCCTCAGCACCTTCAATCTTTGCAAATTTATGACGGCCACTGTCGCCACTCTGAGCATGACCGTCTGATGTCGTATGACGTCTTATATTCCGGTAGAAATTTACCGACGTTTCGAGTAGCACGTTTTTCTAGAAAGTAGGTGGATTTTTCTCCAGACTGAAAGGCATCTCGTCCTGCAACACGGAACTGAGTGCCATGTTATGAGACTTGAAGTTCAGGTGCTTAACCGTGCTTTTTTTAATTATGTCGAACGCTCTCAGACTTACGGCACGGAGCGCTGCGTGTACGCTGCGTGTACGTTGCGTGTACGCTGCGTGGTTCGTTTTCTCTGTACATAATTTGCTGCGACGGTTTGCCTCCCCTATCAATACGGAGCGCATCACGCTCCAGTTGGGCCCAGAAACGTTTGTCAGGTGTCCGCTACTGATGGCCGGTTTCAAGTAAATATTTAGAAAACGGGCTGTGCTAGGAGGATTGGTGCTTATTTGCCACACTTCACAGCGCCACATCCCGCAGCGCGATAAAGCGTACCTTCCAGTCAGAAAGGAAATGTTACACATCACCGGACAGAGAAATCGGATGTACCCGGGGAACTACTTACTGTAATTAAAATAAGTTGGAACGAAGCCCAGAGTAAAGTTTGTATAAGGCCTGGGTAAAGATTTGTGTTCCGCTTTTCGTACAAAGATATCAGCTAGTCAGAAGCGCACTTTTCAACGTAGCTTTATGATACGCCACGGGTAAACGTGAAAAAGAAATCCTGATAGACACATCATTTTATGCTACAAACGTTTAGTCGGAAAATATGAAGGTAGCAGACAACTCAGGAATCCGGAAGTAGATACAAGTATGATATTAAAGTGTTCGCAGGTCAGTGCTGCATTATGTGGACTAGGTTCTGAAAGTTCAGTTGGTAGTGTACATTCAGGTCTCTAGTGTAACGCCGCGTCTAATGGTGAGAATTACAGACGTTCGACAGGTTGTAGTATCTTAAACTTGGCTTGCTTGACCCTGAAGACGGAGTCACTATGATCTTTTGAAATGTCGGGAATAGCTAGCCCAGTGACACGGGAATCAAAGCCCAGAATATTCGGATCTTCTGTAATCGAGGCCTTTGCCTTAGGCTACGGGCAAGTGCTGGGCTCCTGTGAACGCGATATGCAGTGGGAATTGTTGTAATTTCATAGATAGTAATTTGCGGAAAGATTTTTCTCCTTTGCGTAAATAATGTGCTTATTCCTGTGTTTTAAAACGCGGAATGAAAATCGCATGTGCCACTGTTGCAGTAACGACATAAGCTAAACAAGCTGAAAAAACGACACCGATTTTGAGTCAATTCCTTTTCCAAGTTGCTTTGTTTTTTGTCCGATTACCTAATAGACCTAGGCCTATTAGTGGGACCGCACTGCTATCTGGGTCGACATCAGCGTCTCGTCGCGGGAAGTTGAGCAAATGTTGATTACTTCAGTGGTAGATATGCTGACAGTAATATTGCGCCTGCCCTCCGTTTCATATATGGCTGCCTGCGACTGCTGTTTGGTATGTAAGAGAAATCATACAGCGTTAGGAATTTTAACCCTTTAAGTCCCAGTGGTTACTTTAGGCAGCACGAAGTTCAACATTCAACAATTCTGCGTTCTGCCCACACAGTGTGTTTGTGTGTTTTGTGTGGATCTCAGAACAAACAGCGATTATTTCCCTATACAGCATTAACTGACTGGTTTGTACAACCGAGACGGAGTGTGTTTACTGCGCGGTACGGACTGGGTTTTTAAATATAATTCTACGTTCTGCCCACACAGTGTATTTATGTGTTTTGTGTGGATCTCAGAACAAACAGCGATTACTTCCCTATACAGCATTAACTGACTGGTTTGTATAACCGAGACGGAGTGTGTTTACTGCGCGGTACGTGCTGAATCCTTACATGTAATTCAGATTAATCTTCGTTATGGAACGTGTTAGTTTCGCTTACCTTTGTCCTGTTTAGATCACTATGTGGCCAGACAGTTATGACAGCTCCGAGTCTAACATCAGAGGTGCCATCATTCTACGTCACCGTGTAATAAGTGCCTAATGTCTTGTCATGCCAGGCGCCAAGGCGTGTTACTGAAACTTTTAGGTTTATCTTACGTAGCCAACGCACTTTCGCCTCACTTCCACGCGTTACGTCACGCCCGCCTGTTGTTCTGTTCGCTCTGCGGCCAAATGCCAGGGCGCTTGCATAGTTAAGGCAGTCTCCTGCCGCTCCTGAATCACCATTCATGTCACTTGACCGTAAACCACTTCTGCAGTCGATGTACCATTGTTTGATATCCCCAGAAAGGAAAAAGATTGAGGTTGTTTTCTTTCAAACGATTGCAAAACATGCGTAATTTTATACACCTGCTTGTAGTTTACGGAAACTAGGCTACAGTAACTCTGTTATGGACTGCAAGATGAAAGTAAATACGATTTGGATGTCCAGTTCGTTTCGTAACGACAAAGACATAGGCAGGGTGCAAAAACGGCGCATACTGCCGGCTGTAACAGGCGTGCGAGTGCTGTAGCCGCCACGTGCAGACCGTACGGCCAGCACCTGGCCGACATTGCACGTACACTGACCCCTTGTGCTGGGATCTAGGCACTGAGACGGGGCGGGGCCATTTTGGGTTTTCGGTGGAAAGAGTGCCGTTCGGACAGGTTGTTGTCCGGGTACTTCGGTCTTAACTTCTCACGGTCAGTAGTAATCCTCCGATGTTCCGCAGTCGTCTTGAACTCGGCACTGTTGTCCTCACAATCCCAAGGGCCTTCACGCAAAGCAGTGGTCTGACAGTTCCAGTTTTATGCAGCAGTGAACTTAGAGATTTTTTTAGTCTGGGATGTGACGTTGCGTCGTTGGGTGAGTGGTTCCCGACGTTTCGAAGGAACGTATTGCCTCCAATCTGAAGGGTCCAGCGAAACATAAAACATTGAAACCAAAGAATAAAAGCAATACGTTTCGTTGAAACGTCAGTTGAAATGTCAGTAGCCACTCAACGACACAACGTCACATCCCAGATGGCCGGAATGCAACAAGCGTTGCTTTTTCGGACATCGCAAAGTACTGGACGGTAAAGTGCTTTCACTTTGATATATACGATAGAAAGATGTAAGCTAGCGGCTTTTAGCAGACTGTCTCCTTTTAGCCTTGAGACTGCATCAAGGGTCGTTTTACTGGGGAAGAAGACTCATTCTTCTCAAGGTAAATAGTAAAGGCGTGGTGTCAAGACAAGCAGGAGCTAGTGAAACAACACAAGGACTGCCGTAACACGACACGACAGCGTCGCAGACCGCGTGGCTGCAGTGCAAATGTAATTACGCGAACACTTCCTTCACGGACGGCGTGAGAATTTGTGGCTGCCAACTCATAAAACTCTTATTGAAACACAAAGGTTGATAGGCATACCGTCTGCTGTAACATTGAGATACGATGGTTAGTGTATACACCAACTCCTTTAACGTGGAATTACACTGCGTTCTGCCCACACACTGTGTTTATGTGTTTTGTGTGGATTTCAGAACAAACAGCGATTATTTCCCTATACAGCATTAACTGACTGGTTTGTATAACCGAGACGGGGTGTTTACTGCGCGGTACGGACTGAATGTTTAACTATAATTCAGTTTAATCTTAGTCTCTGCGTTATAACAAACGCTAATTGTGCGAGATTTCAGGCTTCCGCAGCGGTGTAGTTGAGTTCTTCGCTCTTCTGCGATTTTAGGCAGCCTATCTTGGTAGTGCTTTCTTCTTGCTGCAAATAAAACATCCCGGAAAGTTGAAGGCTTGACGCTAATATTGAAGGCATAAACTGCTGTACAGGGGCTGGCTTGACAGAGGCCATGTGTATTGCATATGGCACATCTTCGTGCTTCCGTTTGTTCCGATGTGGAACATGGCGCCTTCGTGAAGCCCTTCCGATGACTGCTAACTGAGGCCAGTCCTTCTGTCACTTTCCAGCTTTTTGCAGCTGTACGGTGCATAGCTATAAGCGTTTAAATGATGTAGGTAGACCAAAGGGAAGTGGGTGTGTGTGTGTGAATATACTCGACTGACGCAGACAATACCTGATGGTGACGGACATGCCAGCGCTCTTGCCAGAGGAGCCGCAAGCCTGGGAGAGTCAAGTGCGGAGAGAAGTGTCCGGTCATGAGCACCAGGAAGAGTCAGGCAGTTGGTCGGACTGGCTGGCCGTCAGCAGGGCCGCAACTTTGATTTTGACTGGTGTTGAAAGTGGTAAGCCCCTCTCCGCCTGGTCAGTTATGCAGCCAGTATTTGTCTTTTCCTGATTTTGTGCGACTTCCGCTGGCTGCCTGCATAACTTTGTTATATAAATCTAGTCGCAAGGTATGTTGGGTGTGACTGGCCGCTTGGCTTGCATAATAATCGCACCAAGCGTCGCAGAACGCCTCAGAGAGTAGCACCTCGGACACGTCAATACACTTGTCGAACATCCGGTACGTTACGTACTGTGTGCGCCCACGGGCTGCCGACCCGGTCGTGATTGCCGTTGACAGTGAATTGTGGCTTTCTAAAACCCGACCCACGTGAAATCAAACACAATTGTGCAGATCGGAGAAGCACATCAGACACGTCGTCTAGTGCAACACTGGCGTAAGTGTTATACAAGGCCTTGCCACGGACTGCGGGCGCTGTAAACTGCGTGTGTCTGATACCAAGCACATTTTGCTTGTTTAGTGCTGCTGCTGCTACTGCTACTGTTTGTTCTATAAAGCGACGCTGTCAGTATCTCTGATTACGTAGTGCCGAATGGTGGGGTAATTAACCGTTTAAAGCCTGATGGTAAGTATGTGCACCGCCAGGTTTAACGTTCAGCAGTTCTACGTGCTGCCCACACAGTGTATTTGTGTGTTTTGTGTGGATCTCAGAACAAACAGCGATTATTTCCCTATACAGCATTAACTGACTGGTTTGTATAACCGAGACGGAGTGTTTACTGCGCGGTACGGACTGGGTCTTGTGTACATATATATAAATGTCAGGTTATCTTAGTTTTCAATGTTTTATAATTGACGAATAAGTGTGAACAAGTGGCCGTGGCCTATTGGAGAGCAACCTCCTGGCATCTGCCTCAACGCTGTGACGAGAATAACGAAAGGTCGCAGTCAGGACAGCCGGTACACCTTCCTGGATTCTAATCGGGCATTTTCTTATGACTTATTATCATCGTCATTATCTTTTCTAATCTCAGGTCCTTTCCTCTGGTACTTCTCGCCTTGGAACAACGGTGCACGCCACCCCTCAGGCTTCAAGTTTCAGACCCTTCTTGACCCTTGAAGATGGGACCGATACGTTGTCCCGAAATGTCGGTAAAGGATTACGACTCGACGCTGCGTAACATCCCAGAAGAGCGCAGGTCTGAAGGTTCCAGAGGTTTCGAACTGAACACTTCCAAATGTGCTGCGAATTAGCCTGCTGTGGCGTTCTTTACGGACGTAATTTCGATTGTCACTTGTATACCGAAGGGCCTGCAGTTTGCCGCATTTCTTACTAATGGCCGTCCTGGACTCAGTTTGTTCGACTCGCATGAGGAAACGCGGAGAGACAAAACCGTAATTACTTCGACACTGTGCGTCTCTCCGCATGCTTTATGTTGGAACTCGTACATGCATTTCCGATTTCTCATGAAATGTTAGGAATTCGGTCAGTTGTGCTGCATCTGAAACGGTCAGCCATCGGACATGATAGGCCAACTGCATTGCACACATACTTGTCGCACTGTGAGGGCAGAACGCTGCAGTTGCAGCTGTGGAACGAAGCCGCGTCGCAACTAACAATTGAATTTAAATTAATGTTTTGAATATTAAATTTGCACAGTCAGACGACTTCGATACAGGATTTTCTACCTCCCAGTTTACTGTCCGAAAATGTAGGCCTGAAGTTTAAACTATACAGAATTATGGTCATGCCTTTGCTTATGTGGGGGGGTGTGAAACTTGTCTTTCATCATCAGGGAAGAAGAAAGGCTGAGGGTGTTTCAGAACAGGGTGCTAAGGAAGAATAAGAAAAACAGTAAGAATAAGACAGTGGTTTGCTGCCAAATATCCGCACGTACATGCCGGATTGCGCAGAGTTGTATTTCAAAAGGACACGTCTGGATACGGGGAAGGTTTATGCTAGCCGTAGATAGTTACCTAGGCACACACCGAGCGGATATTTGAATATGAAGGAAGTACAATCCTTCCAAAAGTCTGTAGCCACTCATCCAAGGAGGCAGCACCACATTCTCAGCAACAACGCCGAAGCACCTCAAACCGGGCAGTGCAGAAAATTGGTAAGGCTGATCCTTGTGGCAGGGTGAGAGGTGCACGGGAACACACACACGCTGTTTAAGTCGGCCCGTATCGTTTCCCAGTTATGTAAAAACCCGACACACAATGTGTTTATTTCTACTTGTGGATCAGTCGGAATAAACACTGCCCCAGGATGTAGCAGCAGAGCACAGAGTAATGTAGGTTGCGACCCCGGGAACTACCGGCTCCGCGTGATACTGGGTGTGTCTGTGCATGCTGAGCATGGCCAGCGGACGATACACTTTCACTGCGTTACCTTTCCATGTGCAACAGTAACACACGTCGCAATGCAACGCTCTAGTTTTTGAATATTTAGTACCAATAACGCGGGAAGTTCATCAGATCTGAGGATTTGTTACGAGTTAGTTAGCTGTTAGCTAACAAGGCTCGACCGCTTTCGATTATAAGGCACAGGACATGCGTGATATTTCATAACATGTGGAGCCTTGCAGTGAGACGGTGGGGGACCGCCATTGATTGGCTGCGAGTGGCTGCAGGATAACAAAAGCTGCAGAACGAAGAACTTCGTAGTCTGCGTTCTTAAACCTGGCTGATTGTTGCATCTAGTGCCTTAACCAAAAACATTACTGTCCCTCCAGTCTTCGGAATTTCTCGCCCAACGACACGGCGTCACACCTCGTGACACCTGCACCTTTAGGTGAAGCTTCAGTCGAGCTGTTAGAAACACTTGGTTACGCTGGTTTCAGCACGCTCTTTGGTTGACATTTTGTAACTAAGCGATGGCTTCGCCTCGTTACGTACGAGTGTGTAGAACTGCGAACAAATTAACGCGCGTTTGCTGCTTTATTAGACCCGAAAGGCTGTCACTGCCATTATGTCCTTGAACGGGAGGTCGCCAGTTCCTCCTTCCGCTGGTAAACTATGATGCCACAGTGAATGGAAACTAAAGAACGGAAGACGTCTCGTTACAGATTTGCTTACAAAGCCTTTCTCTTATCAACCCTTGGAAGACGAATATAAACCTCAATTACATTTAAAGATGCAGTCCGTACCGCGCAGTAAACACACTCCGTCTCGGTTATACAAACCAGCCAGTTAATGCTGTATAGGGAAATAATCGCTGTTTGTTCTGAGATCCACACAAAACACATAAACACACTGTGTGGGCAGAACGTAGAATATTCTAGGGTTAAAAGTTCTTAGTATATAGAACAATTATTGGGCTTTAGAGGGTTAAAGGAGCTTTGTTTCATATAAGAAAATAAAATACGGAACTCTTCAAGACATTTCACCTCTCAAGCAATGTTCATGAACCACGTAACTGCATTCTGCACAGACACGAGGTGTGCTGTCCGTTCGACACACCGAGACATGGCAGCCAGCAATGCACGCTTTCGGGATTGTGTGACTACACAGCAGGAAAAAGTGATGACTCAAGATGTGTATTAAAAGAACATGCTGACACACAATGCACTCAGATTTGAGGTGACTATAAGGATTCAATCTCTTCTGGAAAGCGACTCCGTGTATTCTGGTAGAAGTTTAACGAAGTGGCCAAGACTTCTGTTCTCATTCCTTTGTCCCGAATGTGGAGATTTCCCATTTATTCGAAATGGTATTAAGTCTCTACCGAGATTACAAGGGGACATGCTTCAGAAGACGGTGTTCTTCGAACTGATCAGCAATTTATAACAAAACCCTCTCCATCGTGTATTCATTTCATGTAGTTTATGCAACACTGCAGTTTCCAAATACCTGTCCGACTAGGAAATGCTGAAATTAGTGGCTCCATGTGAAAGTCGCGTGAATTAAGGGCTAGGTGGGCGGTAAGCTGTTGCCTGCTGTGAGATGAGGGGATCTGACGACAGCGAACAGGACCGTGAAACTGTGACACCGTATACTCTGGTTTCAGTAGCTCGGGTTACACAGTGTCGAATCGTAAGGCGCTAGTGAGTAACAAATTCGGAAGAATTTGGAAGGAAAGTGAGACGGTCTTCTGTGAGGTACTATGCTGATGTAGCCTTGGAGGGACTGAGGAAACCAAGATAAACAGGATAATCTGTGTCCTTGTTGCTATTCGAGCAGGGAACTTCCTTGATAAAAGTCGAAACTGTTAACTTTTCAGCCAGGCTACTGTACTGCAAGGGTGGAGTCGCACAGGAAAGGAGCCCTGTAACGTAGTGACGGGGTTCCACTGAGAAAGCAAGCAGTTTTAATGGTGCTGTCCCTGTTGGATTGCTGGCAGCCCCGTTTCCTTTGTCCATCCCTTCTACTGTGTTCTTCAGGGTGACTTACACTTCTGTTTTGAAGCTGGAAACAACAGTTTGCTTCGAAACGCTGGGAGCCACCACACTACACTGACTCGTACGCTATAATACGTTGGAAATTGGCTTCGATCTTCAAGAAGTGACCATTGTCACGGCTGCAATGCACTGAAGGACAAAGAGACTTGTGTAACTTCAGCTTCGTTTTATTTGCAAAAGTACCTTCTAAGAAAAAACATACGTCAAAAATACAAATAGTAAACCGAATTGTACTGCACAGTTTTATGCTGAAAGCCTTCAGCTAGTTTGAAACTGAAGCTACACTTTATTAATTAGCAGACAAGGAAGAAACAACGTGTTTTGTCCAGGTGAGAAAGTCGCCCGCTGATGAAAATGAAGGGGCAAAGAACCTGTTACATTGTCTTGCTTCTTGCACAGAAGCCTGTGACGTTCTTACGTATTGAATTGCATAGACACAAGTTGTGAAATATTAAAATGTCAGAATGTTGTTCTCTGTCGATCGCCTTTTCCAGTGTTTCCTGCAATGGAGTCGCTTTCAGTGCTAATTGACGTTACTTTCTCTAAGCAGAAACCTGACGTTGGAGGATCACTAAACTTGATTTAGACAGTAAAGGTATCCTTGAGCAAAGTATCACTTGCAAAATAAACTTCGTAAGCTTTTTTAATAAATTGTGATTACGTGGGTCAAATTTCTGAACTGAAGAGCAGCAGGTGTATCAAGACGCCTAGTGGTAAGCATAACCACCATAGCCAAGACCATAAGCCGGGGCAGCATAACCATAACCACCATATCCAGCGTATCCCAGACCATGCCCGTAAGATATGGCGGGAGTAGCATAGGTGGCGGCGACCTTGGTGATAGCGGGGGCGGCAACATAGTTGAGGCCATGTCCATATCCCAGGGCGGGGGCAGCAGCGTAGCCGAGACCATGTGCTGTGGAGTAGCTAATCTGGGAGACGTGAGAAACGGGGGCGGGTGCTACGGCAGCATAGCCAAGGCCGTGGCCGTAGCCCAGGCCAGCACCATAGCCGTATCCGCCGTAGCCGACACCAGCAACTCCACGCTTTTCCTTCGCTTCTTCGCCATAGGCCGTGACGGCCAGAGCCAGGATGACGGTAGCCTGAGAACAACAGACAGACGTCGTTCAACGCAGCGTCCAGTGGTTGCTGTGCCACCACGTACAAGCTTAATGTTCACACAGATTTCAGAGCTGCGCTGTTCTGCGATAGTACGCAGCGTCGAGTGGTAGTTCTGTAGCGACGTTTCGGGACACCTATCGGTCCCATCTTGAACGGTCAAGAAGTCTTATTTCTTCTTCTTAAACTTCTTGACTTTGAAGATGGGACCGATAGGTGTCCCGAAACGTCGCTACAGAACTACCGCTCCACGCCGCGTAACATGCCAGAAGAGCGTATATCCCATCTACATCGTGACGGAAGCCTGAAATCACAAATTTCCGTTTTCATTTAGTTTTGATGGGACAGGGAACGGTATAAAATGCAAAGAAATTTTAGATTACTGCGTTTCTGGATATGAATATCGCCATATGTTAAAAAAAATAGCACACACCTTTGCGAAGCGAATCTGTTTAGCCTTCAAATAAACGGATGGACGCAAGGCATAGTGCCATTTCGAATCGCGGGACTGCCTGCGCCTCTCAAGTATATTTATGCGAGAGGCGCCAGGTCCTCTTCCGCGGGAGGGAATGGAAACCACAAAGTTGAAACTGTGCAATAACATCGAGAAGCTGGTCAAAATGTACTTCACCAAACCAACTGTATAACTCGTCCCACAAATGTTCATTCGGAACAACATAAAAATTAACTCCATGTAGACTATATTAATCTCCCACCGCTAGTTCCGTCTGTGGAAAAGAAGTTCAAAACACAAGAACGTACGGGATTCTGTTGGTTTTCCTTTTTACTTAACAGCCCCGTTGTTGGTTGCGGAAATGTACATCGAAATTTGCAAACTGGGCTGGCTGATTTTGTGTTGTTCAAGTAGCGAGTGTGGGCCGATCCCTTGCGTTTCCTTTACCAGCTTTTAGTTGCAGTTGGCAGTATGTTACGATCATTTAAATACACCTGTTGCCTGTTTCGTAACGTCATTGAGGCAGTGTTGATGTCTCTATAAGGCCTGTCAGACTGTGCCGTTTTTCCCAAATCTCCACATCTGTTGTCCCTGCTTTGCAACATTCACAGCGGATGCTGCAGACACAGTGCGCCGTCTGTCGCAGCTCTCTCGCCGGTCCCTGGCTGTCAAGTGTATCTGCAGTTTTGAAGACTCTCTTCGTTGTACTACTCCCGATGTATTTGAGCTTAGCAGACGTTCCCTTCCTAGGGGACAAACACTGAATTAAGGGCTTTGCCTGTTCTGTGGAAAGATTACGAGCTGAAACAGTGAAGATTTGGAAATACCCACTGATATGAAAATCGCGTGTAATATTACCATTTTTAGTGGTCTTGGCATGTGGCATTGTTTTTAACACGGTGACCACGATGGTGACTGTATTGCTTGAAAGCTGAGCTCCGTGACACTGTGCAACCGCAGTCGGTATGGCGTGGTCGCTGCTGTGCTCACCTCGGCCAGGGCAGACAGATTCCTACTTCTTTCAAAAACACTTGCTATTTTCTGAGAAGATGTGTAGGTGTGGTCAGTGTGCGCTTTACTGAAGTGGATAGAGAACGCTATGTGGTGCGCGCGCCGTGCTTCCCCTCTTACTAGCTGGTCTCTTCGCCCGCGTGTCAAAAATTTGCAAGTAATCTAGTCATTAATATAGCTACGATTTTGGAGTGAAATTCAAAAAGGGGCCACAGTACTCAGAAATGTGTAGTTGTTGCACTTTATCGGTTTTCTCCCTAAAAAGATTCTGTTTGTTCTTTTGTTAGTGTAAAGTTTTTCATGTTTCGGCATTAGTTAGGATCAGAACCAGAAGTTGCAGCATCTGAAAGTGTAATTGAGTGTCGAGTATTTTCCTTCTCCAAAAACAAATGCCTTACATGTCGGTACCGCTTAGTGCGCCTGCTGAACTGTCAAGTGTAGTGACTAGGCTTCAGTCTGGAAGGTCCAGGATTCGTGTTCCGTCAAGGGCAAGAGATTTGCTCTTCCCGAATGTATCCATACTTTTCCTCGGGACCTCCCCCCTGCTCACCAGACTACTCAATAAAAAAACGCGGCTTTGTTCCAGGGACAAAGCGGCCGCGGCCTGAAGTTCACCACTCTTATCCATCTACTTTCAAGATTAAGAATTAGTGTACCTTTATCTCCACTCCCCCATACGCCTTCATGGCGTATTTACATTTGGAATTTTGTCCTGTTGTCTAAAGCTAATTATATGCAAATTCTGAGGCAGATGAATCCGCGCCATTCGGCGTGAATACTCGAGAGCAAGTAGGTAACAAAGGAACGCCCCTGAACTGCAGCGTGCGGGGTCTTCCCTGGGGGTGAAATGGCTGTGGCGTCTTATATGCCACTAACTTCTGTCTGTAGCCGAGAATAACAATGAGTGGGCGTGTCTCCTATGCCTCCACTCCTCACGTGCCTTCATTGCGTGCAGAGGGACAGCTTGACCTTTACCTTCACCCAGTGGGCAGTTTAAGGAGCGCTCACACTAGTGAGTGTTTTTTGCGTTATTTCTTCTTGGGTTTCTTGACCTTTGAAGATGAGACCGTGAGGTTGTCCCGAAACGCCGGTATAGAATAACCAGTCTACGCCGCGGAATGTCCAAGAAGAGCGCAGATTTGCTTATTTTTTCTTTGCTTTAAAAATGTTTCCATAAATTTTCAGCGACGTTTTTGTTATTCAGTAACTGATCAGGTGAATCAGATGACATTTCGACCGAGTTTATTAATTGTGGCCGCTTCTTACTGGCAGCTGAGTGTCAATTTCTGGACCACTATCGAGTCGTGACACGCACATATTGCCCAGTGTTCAGCGCAGTCGTGCGAACGTGCCCAGCAGTCCCGCTCTGAAACACACACACCCATAGCCGAGACTGCTGCCGTTCGTTGCGCAAGTGACACTCGTGATGCCAGGAAGCAAGAATTTCGTGACAGAACGTGTAGAATTTCGTCACGGCTAAAGAAACTTCAAGTGAAAATACGTACTTATCACCTCCATCCTGGCTAGTTATAACCGTGGATTTATGTCTGTTTTACACACAACAAACTTCTGTTGTCGCCATGGCAACATCTGAATGCCGTAACTCAATTACTTTATTGACAGTCTGACAGGGGCTCTGGTCAAGAAATTCCTCGCCTTTAGTGGAACATGAAGACACCTCGCGTTCGGAGCAGAGCCGGTGTAGGGTAGGTGGTGCAGTGACAAGGGGATGGGTTGGACAACCGAGGAACCGTGGTTCGATTGCCGACATAAGTAAGAGGCGTTTCTCGTTCAAACCCTTCTTCTCTGGCCCCCACCGTATGCGCACCGGGGACTCTGTGCTGGAGATAAGGCGGTCAGCATGTGAAGCTAAAACTTAACCTGTCTAGTGCCGTGGTTAAGAATGAAAGGTCATACGCCTCTATCCTGCATGCGCCTTCACAGCGTGCGAAGGGAAGACTTTACGTTTAATTTTACCTTTACCCTACCTCTATATTTACCTCCACCTGCATCCTACGTCAGATAATCTATTCCACTTGACACCGTTCCATTTTAACCCATTTTTAAGCCCAGTCGCTGTTGTGCTTACCGCCTGCTGTAACACCAAAACACTGTGCCTCTGCCACACACAGTGTGTTTGTGTGTTGCACAAGCGCATGGCAAGGAGACGGCCCGTACTTCCCTCTGCAGTATTAACTGATCTGGCTTTTCTTTTACGCTTTACCTTGGCTTAACCTTTCAGTTTGTAAAAATTATTTAAATGAATTTTAGGATTCAAGGAGTTAAGAGACTTTTATTATTAGCCAATAAGCAGAGATAGCTCAGTCAGCATAGCGACTAAGTTATGGGCTGGACGTTGCAAGGTCCTAATTTCGACAAACGCAAAAGACTCTCCTTTTTCCCCAGGGCTTGCAGAAGGGGTAGGTCCCACCCAGTCTCCTGTTCACTGGCTACCCGAGAAAGTGGCCGGGGCTTGAAAGAGACCAAACCTCCATTTGGTGCCGAGCTTAAAGAAATGGTGGAGCTGTACTTCTCTCCCCCCCCCCCCCCCCCACATGCCTTCACAGCGGCCACAGGACAGCGCCTCCTTCCTTTTCCGATTTTAGCCGTCTACATCTGTTACGAATTGTTAACACGTTTGACTTTGTCAGGCGTTTCTTACGAAGTACGAGTAAGAGAGAAGACCTGACGTCAGAGACCACATCTGCAGTTCGTTTGTCGCATTTGCATAAAACTCGGTATTGAGTTCTTCCCAAAATACTGCAGAACAAGTGTGACTTGATGAAAATCGGCTCAGTGAAAGCCATATTGTACTTAGGGGCGTAAATAAATACCCGTCCGCACTTAGCACATGTATTGTTCGGCCTGTGTGCAGTTCGGTGCAAGGGATCTGCACAGCGCTGTTCAGCGTTTGGAGTTGCACGCAGACAAACACGGGGAAGGCCGTGCCTTTGTTATGGGCATAAATGGCACTGCGTTTGCTCGTGTACCTTAAAATCGCATAATATTGTGCTGGTAAAGAATACCGGGTACATCCCGCGCCCTACGTCACGAAGAACACTCAGAGGTGTTATTTCAGTTGCTGGTTCATAAACTAAGCTACGTTTGTACACTTCAAGCAAGAGGCCGGAAGAAAGTTAAAGACTTGTTTACAATTAAACAGTACAAGCAGGAAGGCACTAATATACATCAAGAGTAGCGTTTTTGAGAATTAAAATTTTCCAGTGAATTCGCGCCCACAAAAGACAACAAGGCTGTGGTCTGCTGCTGTACAACTCCACCTATTCTAGAGGCAACCTCAGCGGTCAAAGGGACCTACTGTCTACATCTCCAGACTATGAGACCTAGAACCCTAGAACCCTAGAACTGTTCTTAGCAGTTCTTACTTTTGCAGTACGATGTCACCTGCCTGAACAGCACCGTGGATTCAGTTGTGTTTGGACCTCATAGAGAAGCCACGTTGCTATGATTATCATTACAGTCCTTGCATCCTGCGTACAAAAATAATACAATCTGCGGGTAATGCATAGTCGTTGGTGCTCCCCGAATTCCGAAAGAGTATTTTTTGGAACGTTCCCCAGCTCGGTCCCTTTTTCCTTCTGGTAGGAGCAACATGTAGGTGAGAATGAGTACGGAACGTTGGTGGACTGATACTGACAGGGGAAAACAGAAGTAGTCGGAAAGAAGTCTGTCCCAGTGCCAGTAAGTACACAACAAACATCATATGTACTGACCTGGGATCGAACCTGGGCCTCCACAAGGGGAGACCAGCCACAAACCAGCTGAGCTATGACAAGGCCCTCAAGGACAAAATTTATATCAATTATATATAAAGATTCAGGCCCTACCGCGCAGTAAACACACTCCGTCTCTGTTATACAAACCAGTCAGTTAATGCTGTATAGGGAAATAATCGCTGTTTATTCTGAGATCCACACAAAACACATAAATACACTGTGTGGGCAGCACGTGGGATTTCTGAAGAGCGCAGTGGTTGCTGTATGAGGACTAATAAAATTAAAAAAATAACGGAATAGTGTCAGGTTTGTACAGAGCAAAGGACGTTGTGCCCCACAGCAGTGTACGAGCGATGTATCAACATTTCTTCGTTAGTACGCCCGTGTGAAATGTGAACGGTGTTCACTCACCAGAACCTTCATGATGCTGTACCGACGCTCTGTCTTGTGTGCGTTCCAGAAGCAAGATGACTGACCCACACCGCGCCTTATCCACTGGTATTTATACCCGATTCACTAACTTTAAAACACAAAAGGCAGCGTTTTTCTTTCCCTTTTCCAAACCGCAGTAGCCCCCACTCCTGTGTCAGATTGTACTCACAAAAGTCACGCCCACCTTTAGCCTTCTGAGGCTCCCGGAGTTCTGGTTAGGTGGCACAAATCGCTGTGTGTGGATGCCCATCATTCTTGATGTGGCTGGCTGTTAGGCAAGCTGCGTGCTTGGCTTTACTGCCTCCTCTGGCACCGACTGTTGCTTCAGTAACACTCACCAAAGTTTTGGTGTCTGGTGCACTAACTGGACGTGACCCTCAGAGTGCAGCCTCACACTTGCTCAGTTCTGCTTCAGGCGTTCTTGCAAATTTAGACGGAACGTCTTTCGTGAAGAGCACCTCTGCCCGACCGTCCGTCCTTCAGCGACAAATTTCTGTGCGGGATTTTCATTAAATTTGGTGCAGGAATGCTATATTCTTCGTGACAGTTGTCCAGCAACTTTAGTTTCGTGAACACGACCTCAGGGACTGTCATGCCGCGTGTCTGCTGTGGAGCACAACTGAGTTTCTACACGTAGAGCTGCTTACAGATTTCTTGACCGATTTGCGAGGAATTCGTCATGCAAGATCTTCACATGATGCCGTTGAACAGTTGCGCTGTGAAAGTCACACTTTACGTAAGGGCTTAAGGGTTTCTTAGATATTTTCCACGTTTGTCTTTCGATTTCCATCAATTTCATTACAGAAGTTGCCCGTAAAATTTGTTATGTGGTTGTGAGTTTCGCGAAAAGCGGCCCAGTCAATGCCATTTTTACTTAACAATGCGTTAACTGAACTGCTAGCCCAATTTCGCACATTTGTTGTCCAGTTTGGGTGGAATTCAGTATAAGAGATCTGCACCAAATACAGCCGAGCCACGAGCGCAGGGAACGCCATTCCTTCAATATGCGCTTACACAAACTCACATTTGCACTTGTATCGTCACACCGTACGATATTCTGACCGCAAACAACGCCTTGTTGAGGTGTGTGTGCTAGGCCGCTGAGTGCAACATTGCAGTCTATTTTCTGTAAAGGGCACGAGGAATTAATATTTAAAAAGCGTTTTGCGAAGGGACAGAATTGTTATTAATGCCACCGTGCCCTGTGCAATGTTGCATCCTTTAATGTTGTATGAATTTACCGCCCCCTGGGAGTCACCTACGACCCCCAGCTTCAGGACCGGCGCCAATAGCTGTCTACCAGTCTACACGGCGTCACGACCATAATACACTCTTATTATACGCGATCATATCGATTGCCCAGGACTTTTCATTTTACGTAGCGTCGGGTCGAGGTCAGCCGGGACAGTGACTGGGCTACGGGGGACAATCCCGGTGTCGATTTCCGGGCTGGATAAAGAGATTGCTGGTTTTCGTCAGAATATTGAGATAGGCCCTGAGATCCACTTCCCCACTCACTTCTGTGTACTGCCGGGGTTAAGCATAAATGGAACCACACCTCTTCTCCCCCCCTCCCCCATAAGTGTTCATGCCTTTCACGTTTGGCACTGAGCTTGTTGGAACATGGCGAAAGGCAATTTCTGTCTGTAGGCTATGGACAGCCCTGTGACAGTGACCACTGAAAAGAACGCCAGTACATGCCAACTGCCCACCCCACAGTTAGCTTCTGTGGTGACGTAACGCGCCGTCTTGCGCTCGGCTGCTCTGTCGAAGTTCATACTTAGGAAGAAAAAGCTGCTTTTTCCAACACTGTGAAAACAACGTAACGGAAACTGTCGAAATGACGGCCTTACTGCAGAACGCATTTCACAGCCAGCAGGCATTTTTGTACTTCAGGCTCTCGCCTGCTTATTTTGTGTAATGTCTGCGTATCAGCTGCATGACTCATTCTTGGCATTACTGGCTTTCGGGATTTGTGGCCATCTATAATATTAACTTCGCATGTAGGCGTAGTTATATTTGTGACTGCTGTGCGGTCTTGTATATAGTACAGGGATATTTGCAGCAAACAGTACAGTTCGCCCTATAACCTGCCATGAAGGCACAGAGGGGGGGTAGAGGTATAGCTGTACTGTTTCTTAAACCTTGGCGCCAGATGGGGGTGAGTGGGTAACGCCACGCCCCCGCCTCGTTACCCGCGGTAAGGAGACCTAGTACCCATTTGGTAGGAGGCTGGGTGGGCCCGCTGTCGGTCTGGACGGCTACGGAAATGTCGCCCCCACCGGCATCCGGACCCCAGGCCGCTCAGCCCGTGTCGAGTCACATTCCGACTGAGCTGTCCCGGCCGCGGGATTCTTGCAGTTGTACACTAATTTGCGTGTCTTACCCACTGAATGACGCGAGTTTCCTCCTTGCACATTACAGGCACAGGGAACAGCCGTCTCCAGGTTCAGTAAACTGCAGCCTTCGGGATGTAATTATGGTGTAACGTAAAATGTTGCTGTAAATTAATTAATTACAACGGCAAGAATACTTCGAAATTTAATGCAAGGAATCTGTTAAATGCCTTTGCTAAGACTAAACTCATCAGTACAGTGTTTAGCTTCTTATGGAACAGTGGGAAACAGACACCTGGAGCAATGCGTAAACATGTCAACAGCCGCTTATTGCAGCGAGGCTACAAAAAGAATTCCCATGGGCCCACCACTTCTACGTCTTTCATCACTAAGATATTTAGACTTCCCCCTCCACCGCGCTTCTCTGCATTCCCTTCACCAGTAGGCTGTCGGTTCTGCTCACACGACTGCTGCTAGTGATGACCGCGTGGTAACCTGCCCTAGCCACAAACGCAGCTGACTGCTTGACGCAGCAAACCAGAACGCTGAGGATCGGTTGTAAGATAAAGGAAGGGGAAAACCCAGAGCCGTCACCTCCCAATGTGTAATTCCTTCAGTGACGTGAGGATTAAGGACCGAAGTGCTGCTTCTTGAAGATGCAGTGCAAAGTTCTTCACAACAGGCCGTTCTCGTATGCAGCTTTCCCCAGTCTGACGGACTTAGACTGAGTAACGATTGTGAGTAGGGATTTTCCCCACATTTACCTTCGCGACTAACATTCATCGGCCACCGTAAAACAGTCGCACTGTACGTATCGCACAGTTGTGCTCATTACGAAATCCAGCCATAACGGTTTACTTTCGCTGACGTTGCTGTCCTGTGTTACTCTGGTCTTTTGAAGATTGTGCGGGGCCGCAATAGGGACCGGGGTGACAGGTGGATCTGGTTGTGAGTTCTCTAACTGACCGGTTTTACAACTGGAATTTTAACCATGTTTGTATCCGGCCGCGAACTGACTGTCTTGGGGCAGCATCGGCGGTAGAGCGATGCAAGCCCTCTGTCGGCCGAGCTCGGTGTTTGGGGCGTCGACACTGTGCAGCCGCGGACGCAGGAGCGTGTCAGAGGAACGTCCTGCCCCATGTTCACTTTCATCTTGAATGTGGAGTCAGTGTCGTAAGTGTAAATTGCCTGCTGATCACAAAGTGTATTTCTTCGCAATCCCTCGGTAACTACTCAAGGAGCAATGATTTTGACGTGTCCAGTAGGTGTCGGGTTCGAACCTCAGCAGGGATACCAACTGTCCGCTGGCTGTACTGGTTTGCAATAACTTAACCTGTAAAAGCCAGTCTTAATTCTTTAAGTGCTGAAATGCTGGTCTCCTGTTATGTCACTCAGCAAGTAGCCTACCGTTCAGCCCAGTGCTTCTCAACTTGCTGACAGCGTCTCGTATAAAATACACGCGGTCTACACGTGACTGACACTGTGTAGACCGTTGGGTAGGTACCGACGTCTACGCGAAAAATATGGGTTTTCTGTTCACTTCGACCTTGAAGATGATAGCAGGAACTTATGTTTTATTATGCAGTGTGCGTAACCATCTACAGGTACATACCAAACCGCCTGGAGTCGTAATCTGTATATACAATACTGTAAACAAAGTTTTGTCTGCAGTTTAACAGTACTTGTTCATATTGTTATTACCCCTTGAGAACCCAGTGGTCACATTAAGTACCGCCAGGTTTAACATTCAGCAATTCTACGTTCTGCCCACACCGTGTACTTGTGTGTTTTGTGTGGATCTCAGAACAAACAGCGATTATTTCCCTATACAGCATTAACTGACTGGCTTTTATAACTGAGACGGAGTGTGTTTACTGCGCGGTACGGGCTGCATCTTTAAATATAATTCAGGTTAATCATATCGCACTTCCGCATTCGCTAACTAACCTTATGTGAAGTGCATTTCGAGTCGAGTAGACACCATATGAGGCAGTGTGAATGCAGGAAAGTAGAAAACGCCTTCAGTGCCACGTAAGCAATAAGTTGTTTCATCTTATTTTCTGGAAAACCCGCTGTATATCAGTTGTTAACTGAATATGTCAAGAGACTCGCAGTATGCAATTAAAGTTGAATTGCACCAGTAAATACAGTAGCCAATAGAATAATTTAAATTACAAAATGCGTGCCCTCACAAGTAACTCGGCCACCACTGGTGTGGTATGTTGCTCCTCAACTGACAACAGGCGGTTGGTGGACCGTAAAGTGCTGCGGCCTGGGGGCAACATTCCGTCCCTTAGAATGGGGTTAACGTGACACGGTGTAATTATTATTGAATAAGTGCATTACTCGTGTGAAGCATGCGCCTAATGCGCGGGATAAATGTCAAGTGTCGAGTGTCACGGTACGTGAGAAATTTACGGTATCAGAGAAGGAGACTAAAGCGAGTGCTTGTTATGTGGAAATCTGTTCGAATTATTTATTTACTGCCAGTTCGTTTATAACATAATGAAAATATCACAGCCAATGATTGTAGCCTGCTTGCAAAATGACAAGACACACTGAAGTTCAAATGGCACGGGAGAGGTCCCCGGCAAACATACTGCTTTGATCGTCCCTGAAATCAACAGTCTTTGGAGTTACCCGTTTCTGTCGCCCCCATTCTCCCGTCATTTCTCCACAACGTCACAGAATACATGATATCCGGTATGCACGTTGTATACATAACGGGCAGTTATTTATGTGCCAGTATGCCGCCACGTAACAGCAAACAGGCAGAAGAGTATAAACTGGCAAAGGCGTGGGCAGCGCTGTTTGTCTGTGTAGCAACGCGTGGCGCGGGGGTTCATGGGTCGGAAAAATAAGCAACTGTTTTTTTACTTCTGATAAGGGTGCGTTGTTTCTATTGTTAGTAGCAGCAGCAGCAGTTCTGTTGGTTCCGAAGCCCGGTCGCTCACATTTAAGGACAGGCCACACGCTTAAGGTTTCAGACAATAAGTTGCTGAGGGAGGCATTCGGACCTAAGAGCCAATCAGTAACATGATACTTGAGAAAATTTCACAATGATGAGCTTCATGGTTTTTGCTTCTCACCTAATGTTATTAGGATGATCAGATCGAGGAGAAAGAGATTGGTGGGGCATGTAGCACATACGAGGACGACGAGAAATGAGTACAGGTTTTCGTTGGAAATTCTGAAAGGAGGAGACAACTTTGGAGGCCTAGGAGTGGCTGGCAAGATAATATTAAAGTGGGTTTTAACAATAAGCTAGGAAGAGATGTAGTGAAGTAATCTGACTCATAACGGGGATAAGTGGCCGGCTGTTGTGAACACGGCGATGAAATTTCGGGTTCTGTAAAGGCGGGACTCGCTGAGGAACTGTTAGCTACGGAAGAAGGATTCGATTGCACGGATATATTTAGTTAGTTAGTTAGTTAGTTAGTTAGTTAGTTAGTTAGTTAGTTAGTTAGTTAGTTAGTTAGTCAGTCAATCGGTCAGTCAGTCAATTATTTATTACTTAATACTGACGGTACTGGAGCTTATAAATTGTCAGGTTTCAAAGATCCTGAAATATACCTGTTAACGTGCATGCTGGAGACTCGCTCTGTCTCCCATCTCAGGCAAACTAAAAAGGAGTAGCCAAACGGTAGCCAGTCGACGAAGCTATTACTTGTATTTATGGAATGTTATATGTCACTGTGGGAAGTGTCTCTTCTTCTCCCGGATTTTTCTTGCAATGAAATACACTGTCTTAATGAAATCGTGTGTTCATTGTGAGTCTGACAAATGCGGTGATATTCTCGTTGGCAGAAGCAAAGTTATAACAAGGTACCGAGCTATTCTCAAAATGACTTCTATACAAATAATAAAATTGTCCAAATATTCTATGAAAAATGTTTACCCCCCATAAAATTTATGGCGTTGCAAGGAACGCAAGCGCAACCATTCTCACCTGCAGCTCAGTTGCTGTGAGCACTAGACCTCTGTGTATCTTCATACCATACCTCTCAGACAGGCCGAAGAGTCCTCAGTCCCCGAGACAGCTTTCCGGACACTACCTCTTCGTCCCACACACAGAGTCCTGCCCAGTGACACGGTACAGTGGACACCTGTGCTTGCCAGTGCAGGCCTGCTGGGAGTGTGTGAGAAGCAGTACCTCGCCCATCCCTCAGCTGCCTATCGCTTCACTGAAGCGTTTGTCCTTATGCCACTTTGACACGACGTGTCCTGCCTCCAGCAGACCAAAGAGGCGAACGTTTTGAAACTAACAGTTTGTTCCCACTGGAATGTCAATTAGGGTGCCGTACAGGCAGTTTAATCAACAGAGCTCATCGTTATGTGCCACGTTATTGATGGCTGTAATTGTTTCACTAATTTGTTTGTTTTTCCTGAATCTCAGAACGTGTTGGTGCGTTTTCACTTATTGTAATGTTCAGGTGGTGTCAGGAGTGAAGTAAATGTGTGCCTGTGCTTAATTACGCACTACGCAGTGACGAATTGCGAGGGAGGGGAGTAATAAGGCAAAATTATATCTGTGATGATAATTGTGGTTTTGTTTGGGTGTGGAACTCGGTCGCTAACGTTAAGGGAATAAAATAGGGTGAAGGTGGTGGACAGTAGGGTTCTGAAGGATGTAGCAAGTGGGAGGAAACTGGAGAAGACTGCATAATGATGAGCTTCATGATTTGTACTGTGGAACGGTTCCTACTGTTACAAGGCTGACCACACTAAGGGGGCAGTGGCCCTGTAAATGCATGGGAGATACAAGAAGTGCACGCGGAATGTTGGTGGGGAGACGTGAAGGAATGAGACCACTTGGAAGACATAGGAGTAGATGGAAGGAAAATATTAAAGAAGTGGGACGGGAAGCCACGGACTCGATCCGTCTTAAGAATGGGGGGAGTGTAGCGCTTTTGTGATCACGCTGATGAAAATGCGTGTTCTATAAAACGAAGGCACTTTTTTGACTGCGTGAGGAAGTATCGCCGGCCCAAGAAGTGCTCTGCTTCGTGCAGTTATGTTTTTTGCTTAGCTAAGGCTTGTATTTTGACGACGTATGCGGGAGTTGGGATATAGCTCCTTCTTTTCTTAAACTCTGCACTTGTTGATTAACAATCAGCTTCATGCTACGTCCGCTTTAAACCAAGCGTACGAACGCCGGTACCCATTGCGTAGGATGTCGAATGGGCCCCGGAGCCAGCTCGAAAACTGTTGGAAGACAAATGATTTTATTATCGCTGCTAAGAATCGAACCCCAGTTCACCGGTCGTCCATCCTGTAGTGCAGCTAACGGTTCCGACTGCGCTGTGCCGGCTGCTGGTGCATATCGCAAGCTGCGTGTTACAGCGTGCTATGGGCACTGCGGGAATGCTGCCCGGGCTGCAGCAAGCAAGGTTTGTTGCTATTGTGGTCAAGGACAGTCCGTGGTCGAACGGTACGCTGCCGCTACGTCCTTCCAACAGATTGATCTATAAAGCTGGCTTTTTATTGGACAGCTTTCCAGTTTCTTCATATATCATGTGTCAAGCTAATTTACCTGTTAGCAATTACGACAGTGGCATTTTCTGCTGACTCACTGTCAGCACTGTGTTACCTTCACTGGTCTCGAGCTCTGTCTGCCGTCCGACGGACCAACCAACACTTTTTAATTAGGAACTAGCATCCTAAGTTTTTAAGGTTTAATCATACGCCACACAATTTGTGTTAAATTACATCATCGAGAATTACAAGTTGATTGTAACTTATATCGTACATCCTGTGTGAGATCGCGCAAAATTTATGTTTACTTTGACCTGCAAGTTTTTGTACAGATCAGCACCTAGTGATGATGGGCTTGATCGAAACGTGTGGTGTCTGAGAAAATAACAGCCAGTGAATGCTGTGTCAGGCTGAATACGTTGTGTTATTTGTGTAACTCTGTACACACAGCGGGACGAATGGCGTCAAACTGAGTAATAATTTTGCAGTAAGCAACGGCATCAATAGCGTAAAGGAATATGAGGTCCCAATATCTAAAACCCAGCGGTAAATGAATTGTGAATCAGCCTTATTCCTCTGTGTGTATTGCTGTGCGTAGCTGACCCGCAGTTTGCGATTTGCGGGTCAGAAAGCTTCATTACCGCGGTTACAACATGCTGTCACCGTTTCGTATCCTCGGCCAGTACTAACGCAGTTTAAGCCCTTCCATCATCTTACTTTAAGATGACTCTTAATATTATTTTCCATCTACGGTTAGGCCTGCCAAGTGACTCTATCCACCAGTTTTCCCCACCAGCACCTGTATTCTTTCTTCTTCCGTTTCACCGCCTTGCCATGAGCTCTACAGCCGCACGATCATGAAGTGATGTGTACACAGCCCACTGTGAGTCTACGTAATATACACGTGGTGGATTCCGTGCGGTAGACAACTCGTACACATTTGGTGATGGCGTTCTTTTCTTTCAAAATGTCGCTAAGTACGCGCGTGCTGTAATGTCATGCCCGCACAAGTAAAGCACGGCCTACCCTGCGCCGATTTTCACGAAACTTGCTGATGAACATCGTTATATGCAGACCTCTTGAACCGAATTTCACTCAAATCAGACAGTAAGTGTGGGAAGTGTCGGCGTGATGTTTTTACACCCCGAAATAAAATGTGGCTTTCACTGCGCCGATTTTCAAGAAACGCACTTTGTACTTTTTGTCGATATCACCTTTACCGAATTTTTCTCAAAAGTGTTAAAAGGTATGGAAAATGTGGATAAACGTTTTTTTTTACGCCGTTACTGCACGACTTCTCACAAAAGTCACGCATGTTAAACGGCATTATGTGGAGAATTTCTCTGCCGAATTTCAAGAAAGTCAGTGAAGAAATATGGAATGATGGGGGAGAAATTCGTCTACGCCGTTAGTCAACTACGACCATTACTGTAGCCGACACCGCGTCTGTCACTACCTTGCTATGGCTGTCAGTAAGCCCGTTTTCACAAAACTCTCGCTTGCTAACAAAACTTCAATAATTTCTTCTCACCGTGGCCGCTGCTTGAGCATAATACTGAATGCAATACAGTACTTCTGCCATGCATTTAGAAGGCACTGCTCGGAATCCAGCTGCCTGCCCTGACCTGCTGTCTGCGTTTTGCTCTCTTCCTTTCTTCCAGCACGATACGAACGTCAGACTGCGCACTCGTTTGCTCCCACCCTGCAGAGTCCCCGTCTGAAGCCCCTCACTCTTCACTGAACACATTCAAGCAATTTAAGCAATCTTAGCGCGACTTAATGGAAACCGAATATCGCAGCACTTCGGCTTGGTACCCTGGAGACCTTTGCTTCAAGTCACCCCACAAATCTGCTTGTGGCGACTAACGTTTTCCGTTGTTCGTCCTGTTGCCGCCCGGCAGAAGCCGCGCCAGTTCTGTAGGATACTGAAATTTTACTCCGTCCCGTTCAGTTAGTGATAAGAACCGTCTTATCACGTGATGCTATAGCATCCTGCCTGCGTCTCGGCTGTTGCAACTCCATACGGCACAGTCCTGCTTGGCAAGCTGGCAACACCTCAGCTGGGTAAGAACTTAACCCGCACTGTGTGAACCAGGATGTCTGGTACCGTGTTCACAACTGCCCGCCCCTTGTCACTATCCTGAGTCAGGTTAACCCAGTCAACCTTCTTCAAACCTACTCCTTCAGAGTTCGTCTTACAAAAACACCTGACGGTTTTTAAAATGAAATAACATTTTAACGGCAAGTGGAAAAAATTTATTAACACTAGCAGGTACATTCCACGTCCACGAAAATTCATCTGAATCATTACTGTTGGAATACGGCGCTTTGTAGGGGCCCCCCATGTCATTCAATACCTGCTGCAGTCGCGGTGGGAAGGACTCCGCAACATTCCGTCTCTTACCCGCTCCGCACTGTCAGCTGTACGAGCATCTTTGTGGCTTGCAGTCCTGCAATGATCCTTCTGGACGCCAGTTTGATACCCACAATAGCAACTGTTATGCCTAGGAGCATCACATCTTTGAAAATGCTGTCAGAAACCGCGCTGTTTAGATGTAACAGGGTCTGTTCTGATAACAGTTGCACTGCGGCAGTGCGGTGTTGATAGCCAGCGCTCCAGCAACGAAACTCCAGGCATCACTGTACATGGTGACGGTCAGTGTGGTAGCACTGCATGACAGGCATGATAGTTTTCAAATTTCAAAAACCGTCAGGTGTTTTTGGCGCATCCTGTATTATCCTTCCGTCTACGCCTACGTCTTTCAAGCGCCCTCTTTCCATCGAATCTCCCCACCAAAATTTTTAATGCATTTGTCGTCTATCCTATACCTGCAAAATGTCCCGCACTTCGTATGTTCCTAGATTTGATAACAGGGACAGCATGTGGTGGGCAGTGCAAAACATGCTGCAGTCTCCGCCACTGCCCTGTCACTTCCCCTCACAGGCCAAATATCTGCCTAAGCACCTTCTTCTCTGACAACCTCAGCCTTGGTTCTTCGCTTAATCCGAGCGACCAAGTTTCACACCCATGCAAAGCAATGAGCTGCTGTGCGCTCAGTGAGACGTCTGCAGTAAATTACGGACAACTACTGGTTATGTTCACGTGCCAGCTTAAGTAGACTATTTTTAGATTTGTGGTTCCTATGGCTGGCCATGACGCCGTGTAGTTTCGTAGAGAGATAAATCTACCTCTGTCTTCAGGGTAGAATAGCTTTTTAAAAATTTGGTGCCTGGTTCCACGTCCCAGAAAATTCTGACTTTTAACAGAGTGCCACTTCCACTCTAACATCACGTACAGACGTACTGCACAGACACCCCAACGAATACAGACGGTTCTCAGTACTGCACGCACCGTCTGTCCTGCCGCGATGTTCGTTTCATTCGCGGTTCGTCGTCTAGCGGAAGGCAGTGGAGAGCCTGACCCTGCAGTCTGTATGTCCAGTTCTGTCGGGTGTTTATTTTCCTGACTGACCGATAAGCGCCGGCCCGACGCTCTAGTAAGTTTTTGTTATACTTCGTAAAGGTTGTCATCACTGCGGTCGTTTGCGTAGCTCCCGTCAGCGACTGTTAAACCTCGCGGCATACGAAGCAACGCTAGCGGAGCGTTGGGCCGGCGATTATCTGTCCAGCAGGAAAAAAACACCCTGTAGTTTCTGGGATATAATTACGTGTGGCCTTTCAAAGAGACAAAAGATCGCCTTCGCGACCAACTTAAATATGCGGTGTAGGTCTTATAATGAATTTCTTCTTCTTTCCTCTCTATTTATTTAGTAATTCATTCATTCATTCATTCATTCATTCAGTGTTTATTTAAGGATGGTCTCTGTATCTCATAAAAGAAGCGTCGAATACTGGGTAGGAATTTACTGGATGTTTGTTGAGACCGATATTCGAGCCTTACTGCTGGCGAACTGATGCCAGCAGCCTACGACTCGAGCCAAATTATATGAAAATATCAGTCCTGTGTTATATTCCAAACTGGCAGCATTATATCATAATATTGACTGTTCCCTTGCTCTACAAAACCCGTCTTTCGCGAAATGCCTGAAATGCTTGATAAAGCCAATTTAACCGTATGACATGACGTGGCTTCAGAAGTCACATCAAGTACAGAGTGGCGTCTTCTGCAGGTGAGAGGACAGTGATGGAAAGGTAGCGTAAAATGAGAAAACGTGTTGTGTTCTGTGTTGAAAGTTTTATTGAAAATCACAGGATATGGAAATTACGGTGATACAGTAAGTCGATGGTGATGATGATGATGATGATAACGTGTCAATGCACAATGTTCTTGACAAGCAATAAATATATAAGAAAATATTGCACAGTAAAGTTTTGTAGCTGGAAGATAAGGTGAGGGGGAAATTAAAAGGTTTGTGAAGCAGACAGGCTGCGAAACGCGATAACGTACTGCGCTGAGGGTGAGAGAATTTCACATCAAACAAAAGTAAAGGACTGAGAAAGGGCAGGAAAGGAATTACTGCGAGAGTTACTTATTTCTGAATCAAAAAATGTTCACAAATTATTTCCTGGAAGATCCCCCGTTTTAATGAACGGAACTAATTAAAGTGTTTGTGCCTTAATGAAGCTGCTGCTTTTAGGGAGGCGGAGGCTTATGTTGAGAGTTCGTGATTACATAGAGTCAGTGGAGCTTGCTGCTCCTTCTGTGTGTGCGGTGTTAAATAGTCAGAAGTAAATTGATATTTGTTGGCTTAATTATGGTATCCATAACCACCATAAGCACCATAACCCAGTTCTTGACCATAGCTGAGGGCGGGGGCAGCATAGGCGGGGGCGGCAGCGTATCCACCATAACCCAGACCGTGCCCGTAACTGATAGCTGGGGCGGCATAACCCAACTTAGCCACGGCGGGGGCGGCATAAGTGGCAGCATAAGCGGGAGCGGCAGCGTATCCGGCATAACCAAGTCCGTGCCCGTAACCCAGAGCGGGCGCCGCGTAGCCGACCTTAGCTACTGCGGGGGCGGCGACGACAGCAGGGGCAGCATAACCGACCTTAGCTACAGCGGGGGCGGCGACAACAGCGGGAGCAGTATAACCCAATCCGTGTCCGTATCCGCCGTAGTGAGAAGTGGCGTAGCTGACTTGAGACACGTGGGACAGAGGGGCGGCGGCGTAGCCCAGCCCGTGGCCGTAGGCGCCGTAGCCGCCGTAGCCCAGACCCGCAATTCCGCGCTTTTCGGTTTTCTTTTCTGGTTCTTCAGCAAAGACACAGGCAGCGACAGCCACGACGATGCAAACCTGCGGGGAAAAAAGAGCATACAGCGGTGAAACTGCTGGGACGGTGAGGGTCCGGGCTTGTGTGACGTCACAATGTCCGCGAATGGCGGAATGAGACTGAGGCGGCAAGTGCCGGGGGCTGCGTCACATCCCAGAAGAACTGAACGTGCAGTTGCATGTTATGTGAGAACACTGTGACGTCACACAGGCAGCATAGTGACACACAAACCTGCAAGACGATAAACGTCACGATTCGTGCTACTGAACCGATCGCGTGAAACAGATTGGAATGAGTAGCGGCATGCAGCACGCATGGCAGACGGGAGAAATGCACACAAAATTCTAATCGGGAAATGCAAAGGTAAGAGATCAGCTGGGAGCAGCAGGTGCGGGTGGGAAGGTAATGTTGCAGTGAATGTGAAACCGGCTGCAGGTGACGCTGTCGAGTGCATGTAGGGGGGGGGGCGTTAGAGGATAGGGTGGCAGGTTGTCATCAGCTCGGTGTTGGGCCATAAAAATGCAAGAAATATGGGGGGGGGGGGGAGATTTGTTTCCTGTCTTCAGGATGAGGATTTGATAGGAAGTGAGCAGCCTGCAGTGACTCACGCTGTGCTGCGTGACCTCTGTCAGAAAGAAAGCAGTAGTTGTGGCGTCTTCGCTCCCGTCTCTTGTTTCCCGCTGAGAACAAACACAAATGTGTTGCCCCGGCCTGTGTGTAGTGGCTCAGCGCTCCAGATGAGCACAAACACAAATGTGTTGCCCCGGCCTGTGTGTAGTGGCTCAGCGCTCCAGATGAGCACAAACACAAATGTGTTGCCCCGGCCTGTGTGTAGTGGCTCAGCGCTCCAGATGAGCACAGACGCACCTACACGTTTCACGTCAGGTGTTATTTGTTGTCCGAATTTAACCAAAATTGGAACTGCTTGAGAAATCTTAGTAAGACTCAACACTACCAAATTTAACGAAAATCCTTCAGTGCTTTCGATTTGACCATGAGGACGGAGCGATACGGCGAGGTCAGTGTGCGTGTTTTGTGTACTGCAATAGCTGGCGTATGAATACAGAATTATTTACACAACTGAGAACAGGGTGTATAGAGGGCGCTGGTTGCCTGTAGCAGATACGTACGTGAATGTGTGGAAAGCTATTGGGGTCTGCAGCCAAGTAACTTTGAATGTTAAAGGAAACACAGCGAGAGCAGTTTACTATTTGTTGTGCAACACGTCCTGTCGGTCAGGCGGATATGAAAGTTGTTGTTAGCTAATCGGGTGTTTAGCCACGTCCCTCTCACCGTGACTTGCAGTTCGCTGCCAGCAAGACCTTCGCACGCAACGGTACGAGCTGTGCGTTGCGTGGCCGTCGGGCCGTGAGCGTTGAACTTGATTGTACCTTGGCTCACTCCTGCACTTCGTGTAGCAGTAACAGCGTTTCACGGTATGTATGGCCCAGTGCGGCAGTGGGGGTTTTCAAAAAAGGAAATATAAGCATTTCACACTTAATGTTAATAGTTCTCAACAAATGCATATATTAACTCTCGAAAGCCCAGTGGTTGCTTTATGTACCGCCAGGTTTAACATTCAACAATTCTACGTGCTGTCCACACAGTGTGTTTATGTGTTTTGTGTGGATCTCAGAACAAACAGCGATTATTTCCCTATACAGCATTAACTGACTGGTTTGTATAACCGAGACGGAGTGTGTTTACTGCGCGGTACGGAATGAATCTTTAACATTCAACAATTCTACGTTCTGCCCACACAGTGTGTTTATGTGTTTTGTGTGGATCTCAGAACAAACAGCGATTATTTCCCTGTACAGCATTAACTGACTGGTTTGTATAACCGAGACGGAGTGTGTTTACTGCGCGGTACGGACTGGGTCTTTAAATAAACTCAGGTTGATTTTAATTTTCAACAATTAATTAGTTCTGTTGGGAGCCGTCTGTGAACAACTGTTGAAAAAGCTCTCAAAGGAATAGGCAGGTTTCTGAAGCTGTACCTATCCTGATTTTACCAAAACCCTTTCCGTGTGCGTTCCCAGATATTTCACCTTTCAGATGTTTTGAAAATGCGCGTAGAGCAAAAAAGTTATTTCTGAATATATGAATCAAGTAACATGTATTTTCTGTCTGAAATACATTAAATACGTCTGCAGATGTCAGGTGTGCAGTAAAGGAATTAGACTACTTGGAAGAACTAGGCGTAGATGCGAGATAATATTGAAGTTCATTTTAAATGAATAAAGTGGGAATGTGCGAACTGGATTCGTCTGGCTCATGACAGGGGCCAGTGTAGAGCTGTTCTGAACACGGTGATGAACGTGCAGGTTCTATAAAATTTGGACAGTTGCTTGACTAGATTACTAACTATTAGAATGCCAAGAAGAACTCTGTTTTAGCAAATTTGTTTGTTTGTTTGTTTGTTTGTTTGTGTGTTTGTCTGTCGGCCTGATAGGCCTTTTTATTTGTTTAGTTGGAAGCCTACAGCAACCCGCCTAGTCTCCTACTCATCGCGCCTGACACATTTTCACCGGCGCGGGGTACGTAGCGCCTGGCACTCCAGCCTCAGATATACTGCCGTCGGCCCTGCTGACGGTGTCCGTGTGTCTGCAGTGTCCTTGCAGTCCAGTTGTCAGACAGGATCTCAAAATATGTTTCGCTCGCTTCATTCCAGTTTATGCCCTGCTGATGCTTTAGACATTCGCTCGGTTGCCGCTACAGAAACCGAATCACGGTGAGCCCTCCTGCGTGCAACGTAAGACCCGGTCACAAAGCGTCCTGTACTTCTTGGGCAAGTGTTGCGTCTTGCTGCAGCAGTTCGTACCCCATTCCAAATAAATGCCAAGCTTTTATGGAAACGAGAACAGCATCCGAATACTTTATTGAGGACAACGCCATAGAGGCTTGTGGGAGGAATCCACTCATTCATGTGAGTAATCTCGGCACTAGGAGACATAAGGTCAGTCTCGCTCCCCGGACGATATTTTCTATCGGAAAGCCCCCTCAGTACCTGGTAATTGGTTACTTAATTGCATACTTTATCATGAAAATGGCTTATGTTTTCGTAAACGTATAAAGGTAAAACAAAATCGGAATCTGCATATGTTAGGCAGGACACAGTTTACCACATATGTTAGGCAGGACACAGTTTGCCACATATGTTAGGCAGGACACAGTTTACCACATATGTTAGGCAGGACACAGTTTACCACATATGTTAGGCAGGACACAGTTTACCACATATGTTAGGCAGGACACAGTTTATCACATATGCCTGTGTGTTAATTTATCCTTTAAACTTACGAATTTATTCTGAATTGTACTTACAGTTTAAGCTCGTACCGCGCAGTAAACACATTCCGTCTCAGTTATACAAACCAGTCAGTTAATGCTGTATAGGGAAATAATCGCAGTCTGTTCTGAGATCCACACAAAACACATAAACACACTGTGTGGGCAGAACGTGGAATTGGTGAATGTTAAACCTGGCGGTACGTACAGTAGCCACTGGACTACTGGAAGTTTACAACTGTAACGCTAAACTATAGCTTTAGTACAATTTTCGTTCGTGATATAAGTAACAGTTATTTGGACAGGAGTAAATGTATGTATATGTGTATATAAAGCACTTGGAAGCGTGAAATTTGTATAAGTAATATTTAAAAATTATTTTACCGCGCACGAAATAATCTGCAACTGCGTTACAAAGAACGAAGGGCAAATACTGTTAGGGAAGTAATCACCACGGAAACACAATGCGTGGTCTAAACGTGGAGCGCCTTAGTAATGCAGCCCGCTGTACGTGCAGCATCTGCGCGCTTAATGAAGTGAGCAAGTCCCACGCGCGCGGTGCTGCGGAGTGCAGCGGGTGACCAGCAGCGGGAAAGAACCTACGTTAGCTCTGTGGGAGACGAGCACGTTAGAGGTCTGCAAAGGAAGAAATTTTGGATTTGTACCCGAGCCGTCCCTAGGAGCATTTGGACTGACCTACAGCCAAGTTTGAGTTTCAGTGTGTTACCGCACACGGGCCTAAGACGAGCTGCGTCTGCGGGAGCCCGACTGATGCCTGACCTCTTTTACAATCTGCTCTGACTGTTGCGTCATTAGTGCATGTTTGTTATCTGTTAATGTCAGTAACCCTTGAATTAATTATTTAATGACGCTTTAAGAACAGCTGATATCATTCTGACGTTTGGGGAAAAGTACACACATACCGGACGCCGAACATGTGAGACGCCATCGGGAACTGTGTCCGGGAAGGGACGTCTGGGCAACTCACACAGAAAGCAAGTGTGGATTCCTTCCACAGCCTAACCGGACCCCACTGACCATGCTCACGTTTCCATGCGTTCCCAGTTCGCTATGCTGTCACCTGCAGTCCAGTCAGTTCGTAACGTACGGCTGCATTACAGCACAGTGCTAGTTGGTACTTTGTGCGTGCGTGCGTGCGTGTGTGTGTGTCTGGATAACAAAATAAACACGAGTGCAAATAAGTTTTCAATTAAAGAGGAAAGACTCGAGAAAACCATAAAAGGTTTATATACATACAATCTTGCTGGAGAGCATTCGAACCGGCCCAGTCCCAACAATTGCTTGCACTCATTCCTATTGTACGCTAGCTGTGAAAATGCCGGGTCTCGAATACACGGCCTTCAAGTGCTTTTTGTACGTCCCTCTGACAGACCCCCTTCCAATTTGAGAATGTGGTCCGGCTAGGAATCGGAAAATGTTGGGTTAAAATGTTTATCGTCTCTGGCGTTAAGTCTCAGAGCAGTTCGCTATCGCGTGACAATACGCGGTGTGCTGGTACGTCGGCAGATAGATAAAATGCAATGAAGTGTTAACTTCCGTAATTACAATACGGTACATTTTTATACTTTTGTTAAGTTGTGTTCGTGGTGGCGGTTCTAGTCGCAATGAAGATAACTGCCCTCTTCAGCCCCACCCTGAATTCCCATATCGTCCCTGCTTGAGTTGGCGACTCGAGTACTTCCTTGCCTCTCATCTTATCTCAAAATGATCTCAGAAGTGCGCCTTTTAAAGCTCGTTCGTTATCTGAAGAGGCTGTGCCATTCGGGCTATGACGCCGTGTAGTTTCATACATGTTTATAAGCGTATCAGAGGAACACACCGCCACCAGCTTACTGCAGGTACGGACTGACGAAATTGTGTCATTTGCTCAGTCTATGTAATTGGGCAGTTGAACGACTATTAAATCGGTCGTTGCGCAATATGCAATATCCGGCATTTGCCTGGGCGGATTGCAAAAGCCTTCAGGACTAAGTTGCCTTCATCCCTGATGATAAAGGCAGGAATTCCTCCGAAACGTCGGCAAACACGAAACCACACGGCGTCACAAACCACAAGCCCACAGTCTTGAGCCTCGCCGCGACGAGAACGGCGAAGCTCAGACGCGATGAGCTGCATCGTGCCGGTGGTGTTTATACTTACCAAAAGCTTCATGGTGTAACGCGATATGTGGAGTGACGTGCCGAGCCGAGCAAGAAGTTTCAGTGCTTCACTGTGTGCAGGGCGGCCACAGTAAGGTATTTATACTGTGATTGCTCGACGGTGCCCCCACCTTGAGCACCTCCCGCAGCCATCTGTACCCTTCCATTAACCGAACGGCTCAGCAGAGTGAAAGGTCTGCCATTCTATCTGTCCATTTGTGTGTTTTATTGTTGTTGTTGTTGTGGTGGTGGTGGTTGTTGCTGTTGTTCTGTTTTCTGACTTTGATAAAGGCTTCTAGTTGTGGGAGTTTCAAGTTGCTGTGCCTTGTCCGGTTTGCGTGTCGAATCTACACTTGGGGCGTATTCTCCCAGCAAACAATGACGCGAGTCCTTAACAACCCGTAAAAAATTTCAGACCGAAACTTCACAGCGGTGAGTAATGAACCCCCTAAAGCCCAGCGGTTACTTTATGTTCCACCAGGTTTAACATTCAACAGTTCTACGTTCTGCCCACGCAGTGTATTTGTGTGTTTTGTGTGGATCTCAGAACAAACAGCGATTATTTCCCTATACAGCATTAACTGACTGGTTTTTATAACCGAGACGGAGTTGTTTACTGCGCGGTACGGACTGCATTTATAAATACATTAGCTTCCTTTGCGCCTTTGCCTATAGTAAAGAAATAATCGCTGTTTGTTCTCAGATCCATATAAAACACAGTGTGGGTAAAAATTTTTATCGTTGAACTGGGGTTTGTAGGGTTAAGACACGTTTTTAAATATATGTATATGTAATCTGACTTAACATTAAGTACACAAAATTGCCACGCACCTCTACGAAGGTAACTTGCAGCCTGATTTCATTGCAGACTGCAGGCAAAAAGGGAGAGTATCGTGTTTTCTCTTGCCTGTCATACCGAACTTAACAAGGAGCTAGCAAACTGTTTGTAGACTGTACATCGCCTAATGTGACGCAGGCTTTATCTTGGACCAGTGTGCCTGGAGAAAGGAACTGCCCAACAACTTCTTGGGTGCCCAATAATCAAATAAAAATCAAAAGTCCGAAGGTTTTAGAACCGACACTACGTCACAGATCGAAGGCCAAATTGACGGACATCGTCTCTACTTAAGACTACCCTTATTTACCGTGTAAAGTCACGAACTCGGCATTTCGCCCTAACAACACATTCAGGCGTTCTGTACGTTTGTTACAATAAACAGCGATTATTTCTCTAAGCAGTATTAATCGTTCGCTTTGGAATTCCAGTTTAATTGTGTTTCCTGTAGTTTAGGACAAGTTTCATATGCTTCTTGGATAGATTTTGGGCATCAAACGGTTAAGGCTGCGTGTATATTTCCTTTTTTGTGCGACACTTCCACTGAAGTCATACCCATTGCTGTCAGCTGTAGACATCCGCGTCATAAGATACAGATCTTGTGAAATGTGACCGTGTTCCTGGATCAGTATTCCGATTTGGATGAAAATAGGTGCAAGTGACGCACACATAGCGCGGCTGAACCTTCGGCAGTGTCACCAGAATGCACGCAGTAAACCGCCGTACTTCTGTTGTGGGAGTACATGAAGTTGCATTGACAGGTGTGCCGTGGGACAGCATGGCCCTTCGAAGGTAAAGAACGCGCGGGTAAGGGCTGTCCGTCTGTCGGTGTGCCGCGTCATGGAGTGCGCCATGTACAATTTTGTTAACGGGTTGTTGTATCGAATTTATGTTAAACCTAAGTTTTTGAATAAGTTCCAGCGTTTTTTAAAACCAACTAATTCTCGCTTTTAAACCAAAATCTCTGTGCTTGTTTCTTCCAAGAAAATGAATTGAAGCTCCTAAAAACACTAGAATGAAACCCGTAATAATTTCAGGGAAAATTTGTCCCTTTTTCAAACTTATTATTGAATTGCTCTCTATCACAGAATGGCATTATGCAGTAAATGAGGCTGCTGTGTAGACGTATATCATCAAATTTTATGTTTTTTGTATATCATCAAATCTTTTGAAAATGACTGACCCTGCAATACCGAGTCAAGCGCTCTTTCCAGGGCTCCTGTTCGTAACTACTACCACACCGAACGTCAGACCAGTTTTGTCACATCAGTGTCTGTGATGCACAGTTCATTATGTAAGCTTCCGGTGCTAAACGTGCGATCTTTCGTACGTGAATGTGCAGTTGAATGGAATGTATGCCTTTGATCGTCTGAAAAAGTGAAATACACGCGACTCTTAGATATCCTTGACCAACCTTTATGGCCGACGTGACATTTCAGCTTGAAGAAGGCCGTGTGCGAGTTTATATATGGCTGTGTGGGGAGCAGGTATGAACTGTCAGACTGAAGTGTTTATAATGCAGGGGGCTGTACGGCATGGCACGCATGTATCTGTTGCCGCATTTAACGGAGCTGTATCTAGCGAAACGTCTGTTTCTTGTCGAGTGATGAGAGGATGGTCGCGCGCGCGCGCGCGCGTGTGTGTGTGTGTGTGTGTGTGTGTGTGTGTGTGTGTGTGTGTGTGTGTGTGTGTGTGTGTGTGTAGTCTGCTGGACAGGCGGACAAACTTACGTAGAAACTGAGTCTGGATGTTCTGTGTTCCTGGCAGTCTGTGTGCCATACATTCTCTTTTCTGGGTGGTCGGTGCTGCTGTCTGTACCGCAGTTGGGCGGTAGCCCGGTTAGTCTACGTCCGGAATGCCCTGTGCCTCTTATAGTCTGTGCCCCGGGTATTGTGCGTCCCGGCCAAAATTCGAATCTGGCACCCCTGATACAAGACAGAAGTGTCTCCATCTTCTGTCAGTCTGCATTTCTAACAGGACTCTAATTAGTACGTTACTAAATGTCGTCTGATGAAGTGCGCGCGTCACTTCACACTCAATTTAAGTGAAAATGTAAAGAAAGAAGACTGACTCGTTGGAAGTAGAAAGAAGCACTGATAAGATAACTGAACAATAAGACTGTAGGGTGACAACAGCGTTACAAATAAGATGGGATGGTCTCGTACGTGAATACGTGCTGCTGGGGCAGGCCTGCTCAACCCGTAACTCGCGGTGAAGCTGTTGCCCCTGACATAGTGTTATGTTGCCCGCGGAGCGACATTTGAAGTGAGAAAAGTCTGTTGTTGTTTTCACTGGGTAAAGCTAAGACAGAACGCCGAAGCAGTTTCGAAAATTTACGCGCTCTTTATGTAGGGAAGCATGCATTACATTATTAATTCGTTCTGGAAAATGTGCTAAAAACAGGGACGCTCCAGCCTCAGGTGCGAGCGTCGTTCCTTACGACTACTGGTTATTGTAATGCGTGTGTGTTATTGCGCGTGATGTACAGAGACGCAAGTTACAGTTATGCGTGCAATTATACGTGTACTTACGCGTTCGTCATTCTGTGTCTCGGCTGTCGTGTAGCCCGCATGCAGACCGAATTTTGCCAAAGCTGCCCGCACCACACACAAGGTCGAGCGGGTCTGTGCGAGGGCGTGTTATTGTTCCCGCAGCTTGGGAGACCGAACCCTCCCCACCCCGGCCATCCACAAATTTTTAAACGCCGGCCGACTTAGGATTAGGGGTAGCGGGTGGACCTTGGGGCCGTACGGCTCAAATAAACCCTCTGTTTAGCACGCGTCAACACTGTGCGTTTAGTCATATCTTGTTTATTGAGATGTCACTTCCTGCATCACGTGTCCTGTCATAGTGACTGTACACGTGTCTGTCAGTCACACAAGTAAGGACAGCGCTAAAGTGTCAAGTGCAGCACTAATAGGAAATTCGGTAAAAATGCGGACATTTGCCTTATATGTTACAGTTTTAATGCTAAAGTAAATTAAAAGTTACCTTGATACTGTAGCGTACTGTGGCGCACAGCTGTAAGTGTTAACCAGTCATGTGTAACTGCAAGACACAAGCAGCTTTGTGTTGCAGCAGGCGGCGCGCAGGTAACGCTAACAGGCCCGCGTAAAAAACAGAAAATAAATTGTGTTGGGCTGTGTGAAAATACAGTATAGAATTGTGCTAGCCACACGCTGTGTGCAGCAGACAGTCCGATAAGCACGAAAGATGCACGCACTCACGGACACGTTTTGCAGCATCTCGCTACTGGGG